>OY754960.1:75618626-76198131 GCA_963576555.1 Ferdinandea cuprea
TTTTGCTGAATCATGGCACATTCCTGATCATGCGAAAATCCTACCGGTGCTTGACACATAAAACAGCACATTAGAGATGAGAACGCGTCATAGCTGGCGGCGCAGAACTGGTGCTGAATATTTATCATTGTTTGAGCGTTCTCCAAAATTATTTGCTGATTATGATCTCGGGTTCTTTGTTGATCTGGAGTGTCTTGTGTCAATAGGGGTGGTACCGACGATGATAAAGGTGCTTGTATTCCTGATGACGATTGTGGATCCGCAGATGAGGCCATAAAGTTTGGACCCATTGGTGATGTGATGAAGTCCTGTAGCACAGAAACGATATGCGATTTTACAGTGGATGTTGCTACAGCAGTGGCTCGTGCCAAATCGTCCCAGGCGCTTGTAAAATGAGTAGACGCGCTTGTACTAGTTATTTGCGGTATTGGTCCAGTACCAGTAGTTGCTTGTTGTTGCTGCTGTTGTTGTTCAACGGTCTGATGTCCCCACTGCTCAAGAGCCGATAGAGTTTGCGCCAAACGATAACCCGAAGCACACAAATTATTCAGAACCTAGCGACCAAACGCTCCGAATGATAATGAAATAAGAAAAAAACTGTGCATCAGTTCCTTACCTGCAAATAGTTCAACCAAGCTCCTAGACATTCACTAACGGCAGTTTTCGCTGAGCTAGACGCACTGCTGGAGCTAGTTGAAGGCGAAATGGAAGAACCGCTACTGTAGGAAAGTGCCCCCGAACCCAGAGAGCTTCTTGGGGTTATTGGTGGGTGTGGGGCGTTTTCATCTTGGTCACTCATGATAGCCTTTCTATGGTTATGCTTATCGTCGCACAAGCAAAGGTAAAACTAATTAATTAATCGGCATTTTAGAGATAAAGAGAAATCTAAATTTATCGAATTGATTTTAGTTTGTTTGGAGCCGACAACAAAAGGTGTTTGTTTACAAATGTAAGTTTAAAAAAATGTCATTTGTTGAATAGTAACAGGGTGTAGGAGAAAACAGCGAATAATATTAATCTATTACAATTTTATAATTAAGCCAGTTTCTCTACTTTTTCTTTCAGTTTTGGTGCATTTAGTATGGGAATAAGGAAGTTTAACATATTAAACAAAGTATGCACTACACATATTTAGTAGTAGTGGTAGTATTGTAAAGTGCGAAGTAGAGTTAATCAGTAAATCACGGTGTATACGCCGTTGTCTTTGTAATCTCTGAAAAAAATGGGTTTTCAATTCCAAATAACTCATTTGCCTGTGATTATTTCAACGAGATCTATTAAATGGCATTTTCAAAGAGAGGGCCCTAAATATCATAGTATCCACACTTGTATTCTTAGATGCGCTTTCTTTCTTTGATTTCGTTTGACCACGTGCTATTGATGATAATAAGTGGAAATTAATGTTAAATTACTGGTCTAACTATCACTTCAAAGAAAAAATACATAAATAAAATATTAATGTCGTTCTTTACAAGAGCATTAAGTGATAAAATTTTTTATAAGCACTGCATCTGAAATCCCATAATACCTATTGCACATGTCAGTTGAAGTTGTTTTTTTTTTATTCATTTGACAGTGACGTTGTCGCTAAGTTCATATATTATGAAAATATTTAATTTAATTATTTATATAGCAATATTTACCTATTATAATTAGTTACATAAATGTAGACAAAACAGAACTAATTTAATGCAGTTATTATTAATTTTAACATGATTTGATTAAATCTGCACATTTCATGTTTTTACTTTAACTAGTCAGGTAGTTCATTAAATAATTTAAAACCTTCATAGGCACATATTATTCCTGTTACCGACATTAGCTGTGTTCTTTAGCCAACATATATCATTAAACACATAGATGTCTAGGCAGCAAATCATCTGGTTAGATCTTTTGAAAATAAAAAGTGTCTGATTGATATATTTTGAAAGCGTTTGTTTATAAAACGACAAGGAATAAACAATGTGAAAGTTCTTTTTTTTGCATATTTATATACATTTTATGTTTATTTTGTCATATTTCATACCAAATTCATTCTTCACAAAAGTAAGAGTACACACTCATTATTTTATTTTGGTCCCAATCTTCATTTGTTTATGTCATCAAGTCAAACTTGTTATAATATACCCTACACTCGAATTTATACCAAATTGTCGGCCGCGGATAGGAAGACTACAACAGACACTTTCTAGTTGTCTCTCTTCAATCGGCCAATTAGTTATTCGCTGTCATTCTGACTTTATTGAACTGATTTTTAATTGACACTGTGTGGCCGTGCTAAGCTCTATTTATATCAAAAAAGAAAAACACGATTAAATTGATAAACAAAGTACAGTTTTATAGAAAAACAGTAAATAAAATAAAATAAATTTGTGACTAGTAAATTTTGTCGAAAAACGCATTAACCGTGTAATGGCTTTGTGTGAAAATTTCATATGAAAGTGTCATCGACCCTACAACAAACTTGTAAAAAACAACTAATTTTTCTATAATAAATCCTCTCAGTAAATTGTGCAATACAAAGAAAATTATGTGCTAATTGTGATAGCGACATGAATAAATTTCGCGAAAAACAATATCCTACGGAAGTTTTAACAACCTATGACAAACAATTTTGCAATACAAAGAGAAGAAGGAGTGGTGTCTCAATCGCGCGCTGCTCCAGTGCCTAAAAACGCAACATCGACTATGGTATCGGTTTTATCTAAATGTCATACGCAACAGCACCGCCAATATCGCAATCACCCGCACCAAAACCATCACCATTCATTAGCCGCATTGTTTGTTTTACTAATCGTATCGGCTGTTGTAACTACGTCCAGCGAAAATCATCTTCATGCGGCAGGTGCCAGTCAAAGACAGACTCAGCACAAACATCAGAATCTGCAGCAGAAACAGCTATCCGACAATGTGGAGGAGTTGAATGAAAAAATTGGGGAAGCTCCAAAATGCTGCAACGATACGACAAGCAAGCCGGGACACCGTTTCGAGATTAAATTCAGCACCAAAGTGGTACAAAACGAATACATTGTGGCTTTTAATAACTACTATAAGTCAACTGCCCGAGAGAATTACCTGAAAGCAGCACTAAATTATTCAAATGTGAGTGCTTTTTAGGTTCTTGTTGATCAAATAATTGCAATTTTTCAGAAGCGTGAGAGTTTATGAGGTTTTTTTCCATTTGCTGCGCTACCCCCGTTCCTTCTATCATGAATGAAGGAACGGCGGTGAGCAGATGAGATCAGATTTCGTTTTATCATTGTGTTGGGCTGGGAACTTTTGTGTGAAAGTCGCTCTTTCAGTTGTTGCGTTGCGGCGACGAATGATTTAATTTGGCCACTTGTCTACATAATGAGGGCACTCTGTGTTTTGCGAAGTGTATATCGAACAGACTGATTCTTTGTGTTTGAAAAGTAGCGAGTCATGTCAGTAGGGCGATAAGGGAAAGTTAAGTACGTATAACTTCTTCGAGCTTTTTTTAGACAAAACGAACTCGAGTAACTTTTGTTTGAAAATTTTTCTTTGTTTTAGCAAAATTTTAAGACATGCGATTAAGCCATTAAATATTTTTATTTACGTTTCTTATTTGCTGAATTTCTATCGAAAAAGGTCTAAACAAATCATTCTACTACAAATCGGGACTACGCTGTTGTAAATATTCTTTCCTATTAAATGCTATTATATTAAAGTCGTTTGTCAATAAATATTTTAACATTTTTTTATATATTAATCCTTTTAAGGGGACCATACTTGCCTGAATTAAATGAATGAATGAACGAACTTAGCTTAAACTAATTAAAGAAATTTACGCTCGCTTATTAATAAAATTAAAAAATGACTTATCACAGTTCAAACTTAATTTAAGCAGACGATTATTTTTAAGCAGTTATATACGTAAACTAAATCATACTAAAATTGCAGACTTGTAAAAGCAAGTTTTTTTTCTCTTATTTTTTGCAATTCCAAAAATGCGGTGCATAGTGACGCACCCTCCGAAGGTCAAATACCTATCATGAGACGAATTTAGTTCCTTTATATGAGGGATCAAATCCAGATTCAGTTTGAATTAAATTCCAAATAAATGCAATTAGAATACAACGACAATAACATTTATTTGATCTTATCGAAAAAAAAATTGTAAACACGAATTAAAAAAAAATTTTTGAATCACTTGAATGCAACATGATGAATGAAACGGGAGGTCTGCCGATAATTTTTGAGTTCAATCCCCACAAGCAGACCTGATTCTGATTTCTAAATTCTGATCATAATTTCGTCCACAGAGATAGGTGAAGAAAATATGTAACACGTGTGGGTGACCAATAAATTCATTAATTTTTATTTGCAACATGGAAATACCAATTTTATAGGTTTCTTTAATCAAATCAAATAAAAAAAATAAAAGACTTGACAAAATGTGCAATTGACATTTCAAACATCCTTGGTGATATTATTGAATGGGGCAAATAGTCAGGCTCAAACATATCAGTTGGAAAAAGTAAAATATTACATATCTGCAAAAAACACAGTGCCCATAACACATATCTGTACAAATTAACAACACCTATATATACAAAATCTTAATTTCATTAAAATACTTGGTCTTTTGTTTGACTATATGTTTAGCTTTAAGAATCATCTAGCTTAAAGGGGAAATATGATTAAATATTTAGCGTCTAAAAACAGTTACTGTAATGTTAACTCTCTTATCAATGTAATAAGGTCAGTTGTGCTTTTGAAAATCGACAATGGTCTTCCTGTCTATGGCAAAGGAGGTCTACCAGCAATACCAAAACGTTTCGAGTTCCTCACAGCCTCCGTTTTACCAATCCATTTAAAGATGAACTCGACAAGTAAAACACCACTTCACTATTTAGCAAAGAAAATTCTTCGGCGCAAACGAACTCAAAAATATGCATCTACCCTCATCAACATCTCTTTTGCAAAAAACGTTGGCCTACCCATTTGTATAAAATCTTCATGCAGCCCAATTTGTCCACCATGGAAAATGCGCACAAATTCGATAATCGGCAATCTTCGATGTCACCCCAAGTCCAACACAGACAATGAAACATACAGAATTATGTTTATGGAAATCGCAGAATACAAAACATGGAACTTCCTGTACACTGACGCTTCAAAAACAGAACAAGGAACATCATTTGCAGTTGTTGATAAACATGGCAACACGGTCTCAAAAAGCCTCCTGCCCGATTTTAATTCCATCTTCTCTGCCGAAGCTTTTGCAATCTTTAAAGTTATTAAAGCTGCGCATTGCAAAAAAAACTGTTAGTTTTTCAGATAGCTTATCAACTATAGCAGCCCTCAGGAACATAAACAACAGGACCTTAATAATCGAAATGATCCGCTATAAGCTAATTGCAAACAAACAACTTAAGATTGCCTGGGTTCCTGGACACGTGGGGTACAGGGAAATGAAATTGCAGACGCAGTTGCGAAATCAGCATCTAATGAGCCGCTTATTGAATTGTTCATACTCAGTAAAAAAGATACATGCATAAAAATACTTCAAATAATTAATCAAAATAAGGGAATCATTTGGTCAGACTGCGTACATCACAACTCCGAATTAAACCCTCAAGCCGAAAAATCGCTCTACTCAGATAATATAGCCCCCCGTATGCTTAAACACAAAACTTCGACTGGGCCATACGAACATCACACACAGCTACATCATTTCAAAAAACACACAACAAGCTTGCCATTTATGCAATAGTACCTTAAATCTAACGATAAGACACCTTACTTCCGACTGCCACAAAGTTTAATGAATTTGTAAGCAAACTATTAAGTGTAACTTCAGAACAAAACATAAAATTTGTAAATTAAATTCTCTCAGTGCTGAAATTAGAAAATAGCATATAACCATCATTATTGATTAGCCGAAAGCCCGATTAAGATTATTTTTTTAATTAATGTACTAATTAATAAATTTATAATAATAATAATAATAATAATAATAATAAAATATTACTGTGTAAATATGTATTTAGGTTTTGTAGTTGAACACATTAGTCGCATACATTGTAACACGTATTACTAAGTTTTGACTTCAATGCTTTTAAGATTCAACGACAAATCGTTTAGAAATCAGTTTTCTTGTTTGTGGGAAAATATACACTCCTATACACGAACTTTGATAATTATAAACGAACCGGCCGATTTATTTATTTTTAAGGATCAATAACAAATTATGAATTTATTACTAATGGATTACAGGCTCGCTAGCAGCACAGGCTTTCGGCTCTACTCTAAAATAATACTATTTAGAAGTACGATTATAGCTTAATATTACATTTGGTTATTCATTTATTTCCTAAATTTATGTTTTGATGGGAGGGTTCACGAATAAAATTGGTTATATATATTCTTCGAGGATTTACAAGTGTGTAGTGATGTGTATACTCCTTCCATGTTTTAAGTCGTTCAGATTGAATTATTGCATCTATTGTTTCTTTTAGATCAAGTCGCGTATAATTGTTGACGGTGAAAGTAGGTGCCGTTCGAGCAGAGTTTGCAGCCTTGTCGGCAAGTTCATTTCCGATTATACTTACATGACCCGGGATCCACATTATTTTGAGTTTAGATTTCTTTGTTATAAGAATATCCCGTATCTTTGAAATTAAGTAAGGAATCATGTTTTTGATCTCGGATTGCCTGCAACACTGACAGACTGTCCGAGCATATAATCCATTTGCCGATGGGTTTTGAGGACATTTTAATGGTTTCTTTGTAGGACTAAGGCTACGGCTGTGAAGGCAGAAGCAATATTAGGAAGAATTCATTGAATTGGTAAACGATTTTCTGATATAACTGCCTTTGCAGTTTTATGGTAATGTCAAACTTAATTATAATTATAATGTCCATAACGTTATTGATTGCGGAGGGAATTATTTTTGCTCGTGATGAAGCAATTGCCTTTGTTTTATCCTGGTCAATGATTGAACCTGTTTCGAAAAATATTTTGGCTAAGAGTTTTAACGTTGCCTCCATGTACGCTCCTCAAATGTTGGTAATCCTGCTTCCGTTAATATGTTCGTTATTGGGCTGGTGGGGTAAGCGTTCCAATTATATCTACTGTTGGTTACAAGAATACCTAAGGCATTTTCATTTTCAATATTTGTTGGGTTAATCTTAACATCTTTATTACTGCAATTTTTTTTACGCCGTACATGTATAATTTTACATTGGTAGAACCAATGGTAGACCAATTCATAATTTGTTTTAACAATGCTGAAAAAATGTGTTCTGTTTTTATACCCTATTCTAAGGGTATATTAATTTTGACACATAGTTTGTAACACCCCTAATATTCGTCGTAGACCCACAAAAGTATATATATTTATGATCAGGACCAAATCCTAAGACTATCTAGCAATGTCCGTCCGTCCGTCCGTCCGTACGCAATTTTTAGGCCTTTAGAATTAAGCTAGGAAGCTGAAATTTGGACCTCATATTTCCTAGGGCTCCGAAATGGTTAAGTGTAAAATTTTTTTGAATACGCCCACTGCCACGCCCACAATTTAGAAAAAACCGTTTTAAAGCTAAATTTAGAGAAACAGATTGTTACAACCTTCACAAGATATGTAGGTACTGCCCTGCTTTATAAGTTTTTCATACAAAGTTTTTTACCACGCCTACTTTTTGTTGGCGTTTTTTACTAAAAGGATGTTTTCTTCGAAAATTTTCATAGCAAGTGAAAAAAAATGTTTAACAAGCTATTTACCCAATATTTTTTCCAACATATCACCCATACAAAGTTTTTGGCCACGCCCACTTTTTAAGGGCGTTTTTTTCAAAAAAATTTTTTTTTTTGTAATTAAAAGAATGAAATAAAATGCTAGCCATCATCTTCTTAATGCTTTTTCTTTGGGGCATATAGGGATATGGATAGGGTATCATACTGTTCGCCCCAAGCGGACTGTAGAATTTCCTAATGTTTTTAACATTGTTTTGTTTACATATTATATAAACGTCATCAGCATAAATACAGTGATCTAAGGCGGCTGTCTGCAGATAAATAATCTGACTTAATTCGCTAAAGGCGATAGAGAACAATATGACTGAAAGTGGAGACCCCTGTGGGATTCCATTATGCATAGGAACTGTTTTGGAGGAAGTCCTATTATTTTAACGTTTAATTTTCTGTTTGTTAAAAAATATTTGAGTATCCAAACATCTTGGGTCCAATGCCCCATTCTTTCAATCGATTTAATACTAAATGAATGCCTATTCTATCGAAAGCTTTTTCAAAATCGAGTGCAAGTATTGAAACATGATATCTCGCGGAGCGGGCATTAGATATGCAATATGCATTAGGGCGTCAATGCAACACTTCTTGGGCTCTAAAGCCACTTGGTTAACGTTTATTAGATTTTTAGATTCTATATACCACGGAATTCAGTTCGCTACGATTTTTTCCAGGATTTTGGACATGCATGGAAGTAATGAGATAGGACGATAGCTATCTGTTTTGTCGATCACTTTCTTAGGCTTTAACATTGGAATAATTGATGTTGTTTTCTAACTTTGAGGTAGTGTGCTCTTAATTAAGTTATTTTTGTAGAGTTCAATAAGCCTTATTTTGCCCGAGAGTGGTAGGTTTTGGAGCATTGGGTATGAGAACTTGGCACGTCCAGGTGTTTTGCCTTTAACTTTTGATATGCAACATTGAAATTCAATGAGGGTAATAATCCACCAGGGTACTGTGCGTTTAGGAGATTTCGAAGATGTTAGTGGAATGGAATTTTTGACAGCACTTCGTATGCTTTTCAGTAGTGTAGCTGCTTCATTGTTAATAGAAGTTATAGGGTGGTTTGAAAGATTACTTTGGACGTAGTTTTTTAACTGTCCCAGTCAGCAAAATCGGTTTTGTATGTTGGAATATATTTTGATATTTTAGTCGGGTTTTAAGTAATATTGAAATACAAATTGGAAAGTGATAACTGTTGTGCAAGTCGTCAAGTGTATGCCAAAACATCCTCGTGCGTAGAAAAATGGGTGGGGGATCCGTCGTTTAAAATCGTTTATTCATATTGAGTTATCAATTCTTCTAATAACTTACCACGGCTATTTGTTTTGTCAGATCCCCAAAGAACACTCCGTTTAACGTGTTTCAGAATATTTCCAAGATCTGTTTTGGTAAAAATTTGATGAAAAAGGATGTAGATAGAGATTATTATAAATCGAATATCAAGTTTAACTAACCTCTACACCAATTGAAGGAATATTTGAGTTTATTGCTATATAATTGTGTGGGATGTTATGTTTTATCGGGAAGCCGACACTTTTTTTAGCCGTATCGTATGAAAGAATTCACATCATATTGCTTCGCAATTTTGACATAAAACAAGCATAATTTCTGTTTTGCGAAAGTCGAGTCAAATTAGATAAAAATGGATTTGATATAAACAAGAATTGTTTCATTTAAGAACAGAATTATATACCGGGCTAGAGTGTAATGCAGTATTTTAATAAGAAATGCAAGACATTTAGTAATTTTAGCCAAAAATAATAAAATGTAACATTTGAACAAAACATAAAATATGTAAATAAAATTCTCTCAGCCCTGAAATTAGAAAATAACATATAGCATATAACCGTTATTACTGATTAGCCGGAAGCCCTGGTAGCTAGTGCTAGAAGTTAAGATTAATTTTGTAATTAATTTACTAATTAATAAATTTATAATAATAATTAAATAAATTTAACTATTGGTTTGCGATCTTTTAAATATGATATAAACCATTCGTATTTCTCTTACCACATACCCACAAAGCTTTAAAAGTAATATAGCTCTATTAACCGTAATAAATGCTCTCCTTAAATCAAGGAACACACCAGCTATTTTTCTCTTGTTGTGAAATTTTTCCTTCTAGTCTGCGATGATGAAATTTAAATAAAAAGCCCTCCTATACTTGCAAGCTCATTCGCCTGCTCATTTCCCTCTCACTCAGTTTTGACTACATAACGCTTTAACCGTTGTGTGCCAGCTTCTGACTGTCTGCCTGGCTATCGATGTAGATGGCGATATCGCTTCCGGATACAGATCTCATCTGCGTTAGCTCAGCCGCCCTGGGGACAGACAGAAACTCTGATTGCAAGACTCTACTTATGTCCGGTAGTCGTATGGACACTCTCCGTTCTGCGTCTTCTAAAAATAAACCAGAACCGCTGTTTTTTTTTTGAAAAATCTGTAAAAATCACAATTCTAAATTTAAGCCATTGATGTCATACAAGACTTGACAAAACCAAAACCAATCAAACGAATGAAAATGTAAAGACAATAGAAAGGCAATAATGAATTTGCGTTAATTTTAATTGAAGAGAGTTTATTTGAATTCTTAACACTGTGTTTTGGTTAAACTAAATAAGTATTTTACAATATCGGGAAGCCATGCCCAGCATGATAAAATACTACATGTATTATCTTAATCTAGAAAGTGATTGATAAATAAATACAGTGGCCGACATAAGTATACTCGCACTTACTTTAAATCTAAGTATTCTCACTTATAGTCGTACTTATACACGTACAAGTCACACCAGAATACCACTGTATGAAAAAAACTTTTTTAGTATTAAATTAATGTGAATCCGACGAAAATAAAATGGTATGGTAGTGGGGTCTACTATCACCCTAACGCAAGTTATATCCAGTTAAAGTGAAAATGCCCGATTTCGACGTATAACTGCTCTAAGTGTAATAACTTCAGAACTGTTAGATATAGCTACAAAAACCACTTAACATATTTTGTAGACCTAATTTAGTTACACAAAAGTTAATTAGTAGCGTAGTGTGATTTTATAAGCCAAAAAAAAGTTTTACTGCCTTAAGTAAAATCTGAAAAACTACCATTTTTAGCTTTTCATTTTAAATCCTTTTTTCTCAAAAAATTGAATACATCAAAATGTAATTTATTTAAGGAGTTATTTCTCTGATAAATTGTTTATGCATTAAAAAAAAAAAATTTGTGTTTAGAAAATGTTTTGACATGGCAATATTGCCGTATGCCGAATTTTAATACTTCATAGAATCTAGTCAAAGATAAAGAGTTTTTTTGAAAATGTAAACGTCGGATTTCTTGTAGAATTGGACATACCGCGATGAAGTGGTACATATTTTCAGGTTCCCATCTGTTACATAAGTTACAAGTTTGCTAAAGTTCACACCTGTGGGGTATGCAATTTAGATTCAGGATTTCGAGCCTAACTTTAAAGACGGTGCTTATAACTTCCGCTGAGTAGTTAATATTAAAATAGCTTTCTTTCTTAATCTAGAGGTCTCGGCAAGTATTATTGATAAAGTTTGTCATCAATTTTTGCCATGAATGTCTCGAAGAGATCCTGCCATTGGTTCACACTATTTTCGGTAATAGATATCCCAATAAGAAATATATATCTTGAGAAAGCTCCAACTGGTCCCATTTCCTAAACGGATTAGAATCAGTTTGTAATAGATTTGTGACAATTAATTTATGAAGACTATTCCTCACTCTTATTAAGTAGTCTGAATGAGCTTTTAAATTTTAGGATATATTGGAGTTAAGCCAGATTTTTCATATATATCTATATCTTTGGACAGCTTCGAATTCGTCAAAGGGGTGACGCCAAAGGCCTGAACTCCATAGGTCATACAGGTCTTATCTGTAGCGTTAAATACTCGATACTTAGAGGCAAGTTAAAGGTTTTGGTTAGCGAAAAAATTGGCCATATCATATTTAGTGCCAGTTTAGCTTCTCTACTTTTTTCTTTTACATGTTTGCCGAAGTTCATGTTAATAGCACACCAAGATACTAAAATTCACGCACCACGGTTATCCACTCGTTATTTAGTTCTGACCTGCGTTTTCAGAACGTTGATGTGGAGATGTTTACATGTTACATGTTTCAAAGTACGTTTGTAGTCTTATTTATCTGTCACCGTCAGTGAAGCGTAGAAGCATTGTAACTATTAATCTAATCAACTGTTCCTCCATTGAAGGCATTAATAATTACACCTTCTTATTATTGTTCAACCACTGGTAGTCAACACGAATTCGATGCTGTTTGTTCTTCTTTTGCACCAATATGACCGGGGAAGCCAAACTTGATTGAGTTTCCTTAATGATTCCTCAGTCCAATTATTCGTCTATGATCGAGTTTAAAACTTGTCTTTCAGCATTAGGAACTTTATAAGGTTAACTGACGATAGGTTCTTTTTACTCCTGATCTTCTTTCTTATTAATAGCAATGTACTTACGAAACTTGATTAAAAGATGTTGCTGCTGTGTGATCGTATTAACATCCAATCCTACATTCACATGAATATTCATCAGTTTGATATGTGTAATTATCTATTCTATCGATTGCTGGATTGTCGAGAGTAACATTTCCCATAAGTACCTCTTCTGAAAAGCATTCGTCCTCCACCGTTGACGACAGTGCATTCAACTATTACAGTGTTCATAGCTGTGACCACTGATTTGGAGACTATAGACCGTTCACTTCCGGAATCAAGAAGGTCTGCGTATTGCCTTCCTTGGTCGAAAAACTCGACTGGATTAATTTATGAAGCAAATCGTTTAAAGTTTTAAGCATATCGGTGTTTATGGCTTAGCTTACAAGTTGCATGTTGCATTTTTTTGTATGCGAAGTAGCTGAGGCGATGTGTGAGGTTTTCCAAAGAAAAATAAAGCGAGAACACGTTGTACTTACAAGACTTGTTAAAATTTCATTATTCTTCCTAAACATATAAAAACAGCTCCTGATAAACTCACGATAAAACATTTTATTTTTCGTAAACTATAAAAGTCGTATCAGTCATTTACTAAAATCGAAAATAATAAAGTGCGAGACTGCGTAATACGAAACTTCCTTGCTACATGAAATGCGTTTTTGAATCGCCTCAAACAAAATTAACACTTTTAACATAGTTGTTCAAAATAAAAAACTTATCAGAATCGTTCGAGCCGTTTTTGAGAAAACGAAATTAGTTAAAATTTAAGTACATTTTTTTGGAGTTCCCTTCGGTAGTTTTCGAGATATTGGCGGTTTTATAGATTTCCGTTAATTGATTTTTTTCCAAAAAACTGAATATGCAGATGCCCCGAGATGTAACCCCAAAAACCTTATATACGAATTTTGAGACAAATCCGTCGAAACGTTACGCTATACGGCGCCCGGATAGACAGATAGACCGACCGACGGAAGGCATTGGCGAACCCACATTTTTTGACTTCTCTATTGTCGTAATATTATCCCTTATACTCAGTTTTTGAGTTCGAAATTTCCGCACGATCGCAATAACTTTCTCTTTAGTATTTTGCTAAATAGGCATTACAAATAATGAAACTCAAAGTATCACTACCACCACACATCCTCATAGAAAGGAATAAACTATATTTCCCAGCTCTCGTATTTCAGATTGCCACACACCCATTCCACGGTGAAGAGTACCCATATAGAAACAAGAAATGATTTTCGTATATCGAAAACGCAAGATCCTCCTGTTTCTAACGTTCTTACTTTCTCTCTCTCTCTCTCTCTCTCAAAAATGCAACCACCACCTTTCCAATTGCTTTAATATTCTAAATTACGCAGAGGGAAGTAAGTAGGTAGTAAGCCTTTGTTGTCTGTGGACCTAGAACTATAGCCCGAACATCAAATAAACTCATGGTTGAAAAATACAAGGTGTGCTTGATTTCAATGGTCGAATTGCCATTTTTTTTTTGTGTAACGCAGTTGAGAGTCATTGATATGGGAATCAAAAATAAATCGACCAGGTCGACCAGTCAAATTCAGCGAACTTTGTTTTTCTTATACCAGGATTTGCCACCGAACATTCGCATCGACGTCACTCTCAGCTGTTAAACACACCGTACCATGACATAAACCAATACAATGTATCTCAATCAATTAAAAAGTACAAAACAACGGAAAATATAGTATACTTCTTTTGAGTGTTCGAACTCGGAAAATTTCAAAATAGGTGAGTAGATGATTTGGTTGTTTAGGTATAAAAAATTCCCTATGTCCATCAAATTTTGGTATTACATAAATTTAAGTGTTCAAATATGAATCTTTGAGGAATTTTTCTTGTCGCCTAAGCTGTCAATGAACTGTTAAAAACAGGATAAACGATATTCCTAAAGAGCTTTTCCTCTTTACTTCCGAAGCTTTTACTGAATGGGCCTTTTAGCCATGTTTCCAAAGATGCAGTGTTCGCTCAGCACTCCGATTTGAGCACCTGGATTTGTTTTCTGCTAAGGAATTATAAGGTCTTAGATCTCAACAGTTAGTTTTACTCTATTATTACATAGCAAAATCATCTTGACGCCATCAATAAGGCTCTTGACTGTGTTGAATAGGTAGGTATTCCAAATCAGACAATGCGGATCTGATTGGCTTGTGTGCTAAAAGGCATTCTTAAACGTATTTTGCGTTTATCATATTAAAGTTAATTCCTCTGAGTGCGGTCTGACTGTCTACACAAATAGTAATTTCTAACAATATAGATCAAAGCTTGGAAAACACTGCGGAGTAATCTATCAACCGGTATGACTTAATACCCAGTTCTTCTGAGAAAACTCCTGCTCCTGTTTAGTTCTCCGTGTTCAAATCATAAGTTGAGATAGTTAAACATTGGATGATAATGTTGGGAGAATTCCATTTCTGTCTGTCAGGTATTAAGACATTTAAGGTTTCCCATTCTGAAATCATACTAAGGAATCTCATAATCGGTAAATCGGCCTGATTAAAAATGTGCAGTATGCGCGAATGTTCGGAGGAGCCAGGAATGTTCTCTCAAAGATAAAAACGTTGCTTACGCTTTAACATAATTAATAGTAAGTATAAACAAAATAGGGCTTAAGTGACTTTACTTAGGGAGCAGTGGAAGATTCAGAAAATGAACCTCAAAATTTGAAATTTTTGGAGAAGTCAGTGTATATTCAGTCGACTTCATTATTATTTTTCAAGGAATTTGAACATCCGCGCAAGAAACATAACAAATTTTAAACAGTGGGCCTGCTTTTTACACACCCATTCTTTTCATTAAATATTACATTACGACATAGAAATATTAAGCTTTTTTTTGTAAAAAGAGGTGCGCTCTCCACGCCAACGTTCAGTTGCAATCATTGCATTCGTTGCAGTCTCACTCAATAAATTCAAATAAATGATTTAATTGACTTCACTTAATGACTTCAGATCAAAAAATGCAATCGCCATTCATTTTGAAGTCAATGAATTACCATTATTTTTGGAGCATTCAATAGAATGCAATCATGTGAGTGGGAAGCGTATTGGGATCCCGCTTTTTAAAATCCCTTTTTTTACAAATCCCGCCGGTTTCTTAAAATACATTGTTTATACTTTTATAAATAATCTTGGTATATACCCAACCTTCTCCAAATCTAACAATGAAACCATGCAGGGGGTTGCAGGAGGCAGCATTAAACCCCATATTTCAATACCTGCCCTCCGAATTTAGCAGCCGCGGTATTTTAAAAAGCAGGATATCGTACCCAACACTGTTAGCGCATTCTTTTGGGATTTCTCTCTACTTTTTTGACTCCATTAAAGCCGTTGAAGTTGAGTTGAAGCCTTTGAAATCATTGAAGTATTTGAATTCATTGAAAGTAAGTACGATGAAATTCACTGTGACACATGGTGTCATACTTAGTTCCAGATTTCCTTCTTCTCTATATAACCCGCTTGATATGGGTATCAAATGAAAGGGGATATGTTACGAAATGTGATATATTTCCATTCTATTTGGAACGTCATGTGAACGAGGGCTTTTTGTATTAATGAGCACGTAAATAATAATAAACTGTGCCTTTTAAATATAATTTAATACATTGATTACATTCAACATGTCATACCCTTACATGGTAAAGAACTCGACAAATTGATTCCCCACAGCTATCACTTTTCAAACACGTACTGATAAGACAGCAATGCCAACAATTCTTTTATCAGTATAAACGAGCTTTACTGCATCGTGGGGATTGTTATCTCATCGGGGCGTAGGAGGAAACGAACCCATTTATGCAGTACAAATCTCTGCATATTATCTTTTCCTGTTGTTTTGTTAATTGTTTGTTTTCAATCAAACGATTTCCACTTATATGGGGTAAATGGGATGCTATTTCAGATTGTACGTTTTACGTAATAAGTCAGTTGAATCTATTTCATAATTAAACGTATATTGGGTCTAAAAAATAAAAAATGGATTCTCAATGTATGTTACCGATGCACTTGCTGGATATTTTTGTATTTTTCAGGTCATTATTCAATTTAATTTAAATTATTTCGAATGATTTGTATTCGATGATGGGGCTGCATGAGGCTCTTAAGTTCGAGACTAAAATATTTGAAGAATTAAAATTATTTGTTAAGTTCTCTAGACGGGTTTCTACGCAAAATGACAATTCGTTAGATCAGTAATTTCCTGCAAACAACATTTGTTCCATTATTTGTACATGGAATTTGGTGTTTATACAGCTTGAGATTACATAAACAATAATATTTTTTTATTATGGTAATAACGAGAACTTCATCTTTTTTATTGCCTTCGCCATTAAAAAGATTTACGGTATTTAATGTGCATAAATAACCAATCTGAGAACAGATGTAGCAAACACCGCTTTCACGTCCTTAATGTAGTAACATACAATGCTCCCTTCAAATGATCGAGAAATAAAGTAAAAGCATTATTAAAAAAATGTAGATATGTTTCAGTTCTAAGATGATTTTAAAGACCGAATAACGCGTGTAGTCATTTAACCTGCGTCTTCAAATTCGAGGAATACGACTTTTAACCCTGTAGTGCATGGTTACATACACATTTAACCATTGCAGTTTTTTTTGTTACAAAATGAAAAATGGTTTTCTGTTTTTGCTTCCTGAAACATTTTTCTTGCATGTAGGGTTATTTGCAATTTTGGCATACCCGCATTCCTGTTTATTCTGAGAAAAGTTTAGAGCACGGCGAGTGTTTTGTGAGCATGCGAATAAAAACCTTTTTGCCAGCGAAAAAAATTACTTATTATGTAGCCCTGTAATTTTGGCTGTTGTGACTTTTTCATAGGTCGAGAATAATAATATAATATATTTATTTCTGTATAAGAATATCAAGAATATTTGTTGTATTTTCTGATTGTAGTGGGAAAAATTATTTTTTTCTAGGTAAATTTGTGCAAACAAACATAAAATAATAAATAATAATTAATTTCTTAATTTTAAATAAAATAGTCCCTTGACCTGTATTTGGAAGATTCAAATTCATACATCGTAGCAAATGAAGGTACTTCTGTTGAAGTTAAAGATCCCCAATCGGATGAGCCAAATCACCGTTTTTTGTCTTCACAATTAGCATCTTTTCCGCGGTATTACGACTTGAATACAAACATTTTAATTTTTGTACAAACGTAATCCATCCCACAGTAAATGCAAACAATTTAACATAAAAAGAAAAATATTGAAAATATATCATATAAGGAAAATATCTCTGACGAAAGGCTTGGTGAATTTCTTAACTACTTTTTTTTTTAACTTTCTCCTTTACATTAGTACGTAAACTAAAGTGAAAGTAATTGCAATCGTTCGAAAATTTTAAACTCAAACTGAGTACAAGGGATGATATTACGACTACAGAAAAGTTCAAAAAGTGGGTCCGCAAATGCCGTCCGTAGGTTGGTCTGTCCTCTGTCTATCAGACATATCACAAATGTACAATTGACTTATATCTATTATTACTAGTAGGTAATGTCGGCTCAACAACAAGGAGGATAGGATAAAATTAAGAGGTGTAGTGACTGTCTGATTCCCATAAAACGGCGTCAGCTGGTTGAGTATGATATTGTCAAATCTTGAAACCGTGATACCACGAGCATTGAGGTTTTTGTGTGATGGTTCCAACTCCTGTTGAATTAGGTCCTGGACTTCTGTGTTTGGGTGGTCTTCGAGATTTCTCAGGAGTCTTCCGGATTGTTCCATTATAAAATTGTTGATCGGTTGGTTAAATCCTGATTCTTCATAGAGTCTTCTTGTGATATAATCCTGTGCAGGATCTCAGTATCTTCCTGTCGAATAGCTGGATCTTATGCATTGTTGTTGGCGATATGATGAACCAGATGGGACAACCCTTAGTTACCACTTACAGTTGTGTACCAGCAGCTTGGTCTATTTGCTTAGCCCATTGCGCCTATTGAGCAACGGGTGTACCAAATGAAGCGCAAATTTCGCCTTTTTGAGGGTGATGTCTGGATGTGGGTTGAACTTCAATCTCTCAGTGAAGGTGATCCCCAAGTACTTCGTTGTTTTCTTTGTGAATACCTTGGTGTTGTCCGGGAGTTTAATTTTGATGTTGCTGCAGCGAGTAGCAAATGCTCGTCGTCCTCTGGTTGCTGTTACTGGATTCCGGATACCATTTTTGTTTTTTCAGCCTGTCTACCGTTTTATATGAAATAAAAAGAGAGAAAACCAGGTGTCTACTTTACTTGTCCACCTTGTCCACTTACTTAAGCAGATGTTTGAAGTAGAATTGCAATAAAAAAGAAACAATAATTTGTGTTTTCACTTTAATTGAATTGAATATATTTCTTGCGCACACCGACAAGCATTTTGTGCCAACAGAAACACGCAAGTGTGACTTGTAGCAAAGAATAAAAATAAGAAAAATTTAAGTTATTATTAATATATCTAAAGATATCTGATTAATCGCAGGTAATGGTTTCTTACAATTTTCAGCTCTATAACTGGAAGATAATACCCAGACTCAATCCCGCCAGTGATTATCCCAGTGATTTTGATGTGATATTGCTCGAAGAGGATTCTAGTTTGTCTGGCCTAGAGGCTCTAAAGGCTCATCCAGCTGTAAAAAGTGTTACACCACAACGCATGGTGCACAGAACACTAAAGTATGTAGTTATTCCAGAAGATGAGATACGAGCTGAATGGGAAAAGTCACAACGGTTAAGTGACGAAGCAGACGATGAAGAAGACATTAATCTTTTAGAGGAGTTAATTGAAAACCTACCCGCAGGTGATATAAAAAGAAAGCTACTGGAAATCGTTGAGATACCCGCCGATAATGGAGCACAGCAAAATCAAACATACAACCAAACCAAAGATGCAACCATTCAACAGCGTCACGCTAATCGTCGATTGTTGCGGGCAATACCTAGGCAAATAACATCAATGCTGCGGGCAGACATTCTCTGGGGTATGGGAATCACTGGGAAGGGCGTTAAAGTAGCTGTATTTGATACGGGTCTATCAAAGAATCATCCGCACTTCAAACGGATAAAGGAACGCACCAATTGGACAAATGAAAAATCACTGGATGATGGCGTAAGTCATGGAACGTTTGTTGCAGGTGTTATCGCATCAGCAAAGGAATGTCTAGGATTTGCTCCTGATGCTGAACTCCATATCTATCGAGTCTTCACTAACAACCAGGTAAGAACATTTTTTCGCAATAGGCATATGACTGTTTCTAATTAATTTTAGGTGTCTTATACATCGTGGTTTCTGGATGCCTTTAACTATGCAATTTTGAAGAAGATTAACGTCCTTAATTTGAGCATTGGTGGACCAGACTTTCTTGATCATCCGTTCGTCGATAAAGTTCTAGAACTGACTGCGAATAAGGTGATCATGATTTCGGCAATTGGAAATGATGGTCCACTCTATGGAACACTGAACAATCCAGGTGATCAGAGTGATGTTATTGGTGTGGGCGGAATGAACTTTGAAGAAAATATTGCCAAGTTCAGCTCGCGGGGAATGACTACGTGGGAACTGCCAAACGGATATGGACGCTTAAAGCCAGACATCGTTACTTACGGCAGTCAGGTAAAGGGCAGTAATGTGCGTGGTGGCTGTCGCTCTCTATCAGGAACATCGGTGGCATCTCCAGTAGTAGCTGGGGCCGTGACGCTGATTGCTAGCGGGGTTCTACATAAAATGGATGTAATTAATCCATCATCGATGAAGCAAGCTCTACTGGAGGGTGCAACGCGACTTACTGATAACAACATGTTCGAGCAAGGTCACGGAAAGCTAAATATTCTCAAAAGCATGAAGATTCTTTCAACGTATACGCCAAGGGTAACGTTAAGTCCTCCATATCTGGATTTCACAGAAGATTACATGTGGCCTTATAGTACACAATCACTGTTCTACACCAGTTCCCCGGTAATTGCGAATGTTACAATTTTAAATGGCATGGGAGTAACTGGACGTGTAATCAATCGACCAACGTGGCATCCCTACACAAAACAAAACGGAAATCTTCTTAATGTTTCCATAACTGTGTCAGAGGTGTTGTGGCCATGGTCGGGATGGATGGCTGTACATATTGGTAAGGATATCACCATTAAATAGAGTAAAATCTTAATTACTTAAGTGTCTTTTGTTCCTACAGCGGTTAATGAGAAAGGATCTACATTCGAAGGACTTGCTCAAGGTCATATTACGTTGACTGTGCAAAGTTTGGCTGGTCCGGAAGAGTCTGAAGCTCGTAACAGTACTGTTAGCTTTCCCATTCGTGTGAAAATTATTCCGAAACCGCCTCGTCACAAGCGTATACTATGGGATCAATATCATAGCTTGCGCTATCCACCAGGTTACTTGCCACGGGATAATTTGAAAATAAAATCGGATCCACTCGATTGGCGAGCAGATCATATCCACACGAACTTTAAAGACATGTACACACATCTGCGAAGCACTGGCTACTATGTAGAAGTATTGGGCGCACCATACACTTGCTTTAATGCATCTGACTATGGGACATTACTTATTGTTGACCCGGAGGAGGAGTTCTTTAATGAAGAAATCGCGAAACTAAAGAATGACATTTATATGCACGAACTTAGTGTAATAGTGTTTGGGGACTGGTACAACACCACTGTGATGAAAAAAATAAAGTTCTTCGACGAGAACACTCGGCAATGGTGGATTCCGGACACGGGTGGTGCAAATGTGCCAGCACTGAACGAATTACTTCGGGATTTCGGAATTGCCCTTGGAGATTTTGTTGCCGAGGGATATTATGCCATGGGAGATCACAGTATGTACTATGCTAGCGGATCGACAATTGTACGCTTTCCAAAAACAAATGGCAGCATTTTAATTGAGGCGGATCTTCATGACCAAGGATTGGAGGTGGGTTAATTTTATTTTATAGCTAATTTGTTCTTTTAAAAAATTTTTATTTCGTATTAACTTCCTGTCTCTTCAGCTGAATAAGTTAAATTTTCATGGCTACAAATTTTCTTAAGCTAAATTTTCTAAAAGCATCAACAAGTGATATCTTATCGTTAATATGCCACTTTTTAATTGATAAATAGATATCTTGCGATTGGGTTTGAATTTAAAAATATTTTGTTTTCCGATTGTATTCTTCGAAGTGAAGATTTTGTGGGTGATCATAATTCACACTTCCTTAAAGTGCGGAAAAAATGGACCTCAAGAAGTCTTCCAACTACGGTGGTAATAGTTTAACAGCAACACATGCATTTAACGACCCACTGTGACATTTTTATTTATTTATGTATTTTACACAGCAAAAATTCACTTCACAAAGTCTGTGAAAGATTGACTTTTTAATGTCGCACTTCTCCGACACGGCTTGACCGATTTTTATGAAATTGTATGTGTATATATGGTAGGTAAGAGAACATGTCGTAAAGTATATTTCATACTGCTAGGTCGTTAGAGGCATTTCAGTTTAAAATTTAATATTTCACTTTAAATGTTTACTTACGTTCGATTTCTTTGAGATCTCCGCGTGGGTGTCCAAACGATCCGATGAGATAGGTGATAAAAAAGTGATAAAAATCATTTCAACAATCGTGTTTGTAGTGCGTAAACATGTTTTCATAAGTTTTTGTACAACACGTGTTTTTTGTTATTGAACAGTTATTGATAATATAAAGTGTACGACTCAGAAGGTGCGTAGATGTAAGAATCTATCAAACATCTATAATTTTCGTTGGGAATCAAAAAAAAAAAATTAGAAAAGTGATAACAATTTTTTCTATTTTTCTCTATAAGTAGTATTTTGTTTTAGTAAAAGTATAATGCCGGTCGTGCAGTATTTGTCTAGATCTAAGTACAATGAAGGGACCAAAAATAAGAAAGCTTATTCCTGAACAAAGGATGAAAGGCGCGGGGACATAAGTCCCAACTTATTGTTTTGGGACTTAAGTCCCAAATCCCACTTAAGTGGGACATAGGTTAGGTTAAAAAGGGCTGTGGTAAAAACGAAATCCGCCACACAATACTAGTCACTAAAACGGGCCCATTGCGATCCCTGAGGGAACCAGCTGAATTCACAATTCAAAAGGCAGAAAAACATAAACAATTTTCCTGGTAAAGCAACCAATTTCCCTGCAGAGACCTAAAAGGTCCTTGCCATCTATTTCCTCTAAGTTTTTAAAGAAGTATTTATCCAAAAAGGTATTTCATGCGTTATAATTGGATTGACTGAGAGTAGGTACGCTAAGATTATACCATGTTCAAAAATATTACTCCTGAAGAGTCCCAAATTATTGAGTCGTATATCACTGTCACTGTTAGTGAGCCGTATGTAAGTACGGGCCTCACTTATACCCATTGTCTTCAGCTTTTTGATGATGTGATTGATAACCAGGACCCACAAGAGTGGTGATATGACATCCTTACTAAGCTTTGTCCAATGAAACAGTTTATTTTCCTACTTGCAAGCATGGTGCAAACCCAATTTTTAATGCCCTATTCCATTTTGGCGTCTACTAAGGGGCTTTTTATGGCGCTAAACGTAAACTCACTGAAGTGAAGACTTTTTTCAATTTTTGCCAGGGGATGGAGGAAGGGGAGAATAGAGAAAAAAGAAAAACGGGAATCGTGGAGTGGAAGGGAAAGGGTGGGAAGAGTTTTCTTTGGATTCAGGACTCATCTAGAGGGGAGAGGATCCTCAAGAATCTTTGATCTTACTCAGTCCCTACAAAGTTCAGCACTCGAGGTATATGGGACATAGGTCTCAAAAGAAAAAGTTTGGATTTATGTCCCAGGGACTTATGTCCCTGAGCCGAATTAAAGACCACATCCAACAGATTCTTAAATCCTTCTGCAACAACATATAAATTTATACTGATCCTCCTCGTCAAACTACTTAAATTATCATCTCTGCTTTGACCCTTCCTTTAAGTTGTGTGCACATAAACTACAAATGCATTGTGAAGTATTTCAAAAATTGCAGAATATATCCCCTTCTCCAGGAGGGGTCAGCTTATGAAATATCTTGAATCAAGAAAACTTCTTAATGACCGGCAGTACGGTTTCGCAGCCACAGGTCCACTGGTGATTTGATGACATATGTTAATGGTAAAAAAAAAAGTTGCGCTTAATATTTCAAAGGCATTTGACAGAATTTGGCATCAAGCTCTTTTGTCGAAAAAACGTGAATTTGGAATTCTTGATCCACATCTTCAATGAATTAGAAGTTATTTTTCAGAGCATCAAATTCAAGTTTTTTTTGGAAGGCTTCAACTCTGCAACTTATCAAATAAATGCTGGTGCTCCCAAATGCTCTGTTTAGTCTCCTACTCCCTTTCTTATTTTTGTCAATGATCTCCTGCCTGTCACTTCTAATCTAATCCATTCCTTCGCTGATCACACTACTCTAAGCTCATATTCATTTCCGGTTTTACGTCCATCATTTTCGGGCCTGGATTATATTAGGCTCATTAAATGCTCACCTTTCTAGCATACTTAGGTGGAGTATACTGAAACCGGTAGCTTTTCATTCTCGGTATGTGCGTCATTGACAACCTTCCTTCGCTGGAATGATCACATATTCGACGTCGCCAGTAAGGCTGATGTCGCCATTGAATATGTTGCTTTGATTTACCGTTCGTACTTGTTTTGTATACGTCCGTAACTCCCTGGGTTCTGGGGTCTTATTCCGGTTTCGATTTGGAGATATAGGTCAAGCATGAATTCGGATTATATTTTCGTGTAATGGGCAAACCTTTGCCAGGGTATGTACTCGACGGAATTTGTCGTCACATTTTTGTGATTGACAATTTAAAATAATTTGTTTTTTTTTGGGTTGATGTTTTTGATGGAGTCTTTACCAAGATTCCCTTAATCAGTTTAAATCCTGGTTTTGGCATTTTAATGTACGATCTTACGTTAATTTATTATACTTTACATGATCTATATCCTGTCATATGCGGCTTTTTAACTAATTCCTACTTCATTTATTTTCTTTTAGATTTTAAAAACTCAGGAACCTAATCCTAAACTCCGAAAATCAGTACCAATTTTAGGTCTGCTTCAACTAAATCACGATCTGCATAAACTCTATGCTCCGAAGGATGAATTTCCACACAACAGCTACGAAGAGAACGCCATTGATCAGCCGGAAATTGAGTTGGAAGACCAACTGATTGATAAAAACCCAATACTAAACAAAAGAAACCTTCTTGAAGACACCGACAGCAATAGGGAGAACAAAACCAATGAGCAACGTATGCTGAAGTTTGATAACAATGAAATTATAAAAAAACTAGAGAAGTTCGATGATCTCACTAACGATCTGGATAATGCCCATAATTTGGATACAGGTTTAGCGGAGGATGAAAGCAATGAAAATGAACAGCAAATTTTACCACGAGATGATGTACCGGACGTTAAAGCGCCTCCAAATCGCTTAGTGGATCAGAAAATCAATCGCGTCGAAGGACGCATTGCCATATTTGGCGATTCAAATTGTTTAGACTCAACACATCTTGAGAAGCCTTGCTATTGGTTGCTTGATGCACTCCTTGAATTCACCATGAATTCTCACATATCGAATTTACTCCGTGACTTGAATAAAATTAATCAAATTTCCCTGCCAGAGGTCGGAAAGGCATTGCCGTCTCGTCTTCCTGGCAGTAATCTTCATCAGTATTCTAAAGTGCTGGATCCTAATAATACTCTAAAGAAAAGAGAAATTTTTAGCTGCGTGCATATGGAGTGGGAACAGCCAATTTTTCTCAATCTAACGGCACAGCACAATTTGAAGCAACAAAACGAGCGAATAATGAGCGCTAGCGCACACCATCACGAAGAGGGTGAGATAAGTGCCAACCTGTTGCGAAAACTTGAAAGCCAAAAAGGTGAGGTACGTAGTGGTTGAGGGTTTTTCCTGGGTTGTTTCAGCTATTCCCCCTTTTTGTTTTTAATGATTTGCTTTTTTGCTTAACCACTACTAAACGCAAATACCCATGCATGAGTTTGGTTTTTATGTTTTAATATTGCATTTCTTATTCGCAGCTATCTTAACACATGAGGACCTTGACCTAGGACCGGCCGGAGCTGGAACAGGCTGGCGTGGAAAAAAATCAGAAAATGCAATGTATGTAGATGATGCCAATAGCAATTATAACGATCCCCACATCATGCATTTGAGACAAGGCGGTGGCGTGGGTAGCGGCGTGGGAATCATCAGCAACAAAAACTCTGCCTCAGATGAGGAGACACTTAGTTACTCATTGTTAGCCTTAGTTATATTAACATTTCTAGTTTTTATATTATTTATTAATTGGTTCAAACGACGAAGACTTAGCAGTGGTGCTGGCAGTAGTAGTCGCCCCAATCGGGGTCGTCGTTTTTCTATTCTAAGCAATCTGGGTCTATAAAAGAAAGAGAGAGAGAGAGAGAGAAAGAAAGTCACATTCATGGGAGCTTTGGATGTTTTGTTTTAGTAAAAACGTAGTATAGTACATTTGCATTTTGACGATATATTTTCATTGCTTAGCCAATAAGGTTCCGTTTTATATTTTCCGTAGTTTATTTTGTTGTATAAATATTTTTTGTTTGTCTTTTTATATAGAAAATCATATTTTCTTCGGGTATGATCTGTTATAATAGTTTTATTTAGTTCTTTTTAATTATTTTTGTATGCAGAAACTTTTTAGTTATTTTCATGAGAAATATTTTATACATATACAATGTCGTACATCAAAGGTTGGAAGAATGAAAGTCTAATCTTTAAAATTGCAAAAAATCGTTCAAAAGAAAATGAATGAAATAAAAGCAAATTCTTTCTAGATAAAACATGTGTATGATTTTGTATTTTATTAGTACCTTGAGTAAATTAAAGTACATAGTTAAGATTATGCATAAGTAATTGTTTGTCTGCGATACGAAGCATTGTTAAAGCCACTCGTACTTTTATGAATGAATGAACCTACAAAGTACAAACGCCGTCAAAAAGGCAATGCCAATCAATGATTTTATACAATCGCGAAGAGAGGCAGACCTAAAAACTCTTGGATCAAAGAAATGCAACAACATCAGCATTTGTTTGGATTCAGTGAAGAAGTGATGCGAAACCTAAAGGCCTGCAGATATTTGACGAACCGGTGAACCATAGGCGGACCAGATGGGATGCAAGTGCGAGGTTGATGATTCCTATAATACTGATGATAACCACGTCAATAAAAAAAAGAGAACAAGGTATTAGAGGCCTTAAATATAACTTCTGCAACTATTTTTTTGACGAACGCAACTACTTACTGAGGCGGCACTACAGTCAGGGGTGAGCCTAGACCTCAACCAATAAACCTCTCCAATTAGGGATGTTTTTAGCTAACTGCCTCCAGTTGGTTAAGGTCTCCTTCTACTTATGCGCGCCACTTACTGGCATTTTTCATTCTTTTAATGAATGAAAACGGGTATACGAGAACACAACCATTCTCACTTAAGCCTCACACCATCCACTTCTACTACTCACCTCATCGTGTTACAGTTCATTTATCTTTCCTTGCCATAATCTCATTTTATTTTATCAAATGGCCTAAAAAACATGTAATATTTTTTTTGTGGATATGATATTATATGACGCAGAACAAAGTATAAATGCAACTGGTGTAATACAGCAACTAACCGACACCGAAGAAGCTGTAGAATTCATGGCCCTGAATTCGGGATAGACGTTGGTTTTCAAAACTGCAGCATTTTGGTCGGAGCCCTCTCAGAAGTTGTCGAGAAAGAAGTCACTATGCAATGCAGTCACCTAGGGCTACTCGGAAAACGACAGCAGCTTTGAAAGACTAAAATTATAACTACTGAATGAGATTGCTAGAAAAACAGTCGTTGGCGCAGGGAACATTTTACGAAAATATGAAAAATGTCATGAAAGATGTTCAAAAAAACTTGTTTCATGTACGAAAAAGTGTTCGTTTCATTTAGTATATCTTTGCCCGTCGTTCTTCCTCCCGTGTGTAGTTTAATTTTATACATTTAGGGCCGTTCGAAGGCTCTTGGTACTTCTTTAAAAACGACCATGTCAATTTTGTAATCGTTTCCATGGCTCAGTTGATAACTTTCTTATACTATAAACCTTACAGCAGCTACTAATTTTAAAAATGTCGGTACGAATTGCTTTAGTTCGCTGTTAACATCGGCTAATTCATCTACGAAGGCTTTTTCCGAAAGTCGGAAGTTCTGTAAAAATCTAAAGCCAAACTATATTGATTGCTAAAGTAATAAAGGGCACGACTGCGTCATACGAAACTTTCTCGATACATGTGATGCGTTTATGAATCGAAAATAAATGGTGATAAATGTATTTAAATCACTTTTTAGGTTTTGAAAAATTAGATTTTCTCAAAAACGGCAACTACGATTTTGATGTTATTTCGCACATTGACACATTTAATATAATTGTTCAAAATCAAAAAAATTGGCAAAATCGTTAAAGCAGTTTTTGAGAAAACGAATTTAATTTAAATTTAAAAAAATCATAACGATAAAAAATAAATTAAAAAATTTTTTTTTTCAAAAATCGAAGCATGCAAATTTGTTCGACTTAATAGTATAAAAAATATAGTAAAATTTTTTGAAGTTCGCTTTGTTAGTTTTCGATATATTGGAGGTTTTATAAATTACCGTTAATCAATTTTTTTTTTTAAATCTGAGAATGCAATACTTTTGGCCCCATCCCAAGTATCCTTCGTACAAAAAAAAGTGTATATATATATAAAACTGAAAATGACGTCACTACCGAAGAACAGGCACCACAAGCACAGATTTTTTGCGGTGATCTGTAGGCTGTTGAGGATATACGGCAAATACTGTGTGAATGCGAGAAAATCTCACGTTGTCGTAGGAAACTCTTCGAAGCTTTGGACGAATTAGACGGTACAAACTTCAAAGACCTTCATGGCTTTTGTAGGGTAATTTGTTGCTTCACAAGGGAAAGTATTTGATTAAAAATTCAGCACGTTCCCCAGTGATCGCGATGGGCCCAGTTCGGTGCCTAGTGTTGTGTGATGACTTTTGCATCACACGCCTGTCTTAACTTAACCTAACCTTAAGTATTATAATTTTAACAAGATATGTAGGCAGTGCCCTCTTTCATAAGTTTTTTTTTTGCCACGCCTAATTTTTATGAGCGTTATCCACTAAAATTCTGTTTTCCACAAAACTGTTTAACAATATATTCAGCCACATTCAGCCACATTCAGCCACCATATTTTGCAAAATATCACCCATACAACATTTTTGCCCACGACCACTTTTCAAATATTGAAGAGTTTCCTATAAGGTTCATATAAAATAAAATAAATGTCGTCCACCATTTTCTTAACGCCTTTTTATTGGAGGCATTTATGGATATGTATAGAGTATCATGCTGTTCGCCTCAAGCGGACTGTAGCCTTTCTTTGTTTTTTTTTAAATAATCTTCACTTTTAAAATTAAACGAATTCATGATTTATATAAAATTTATATATTGTATGTATTTTAGATGCAGTACATACATGTTTTATGTACAACTTTTTCAATAATATTACTTATTGTAATGAGATTACTTTAAGTTACATGCATCTTGTTTGAACTACAAACATGTTTAAATACAAACTAAAAAGTAAGGAGCTATGTTGCTCCTTTGTAAGGCACTTTAGTCATGGCTAGATTTCCTTTTTTGGTTTTTGAATTTACTTAGTACTAGAATAGTGTGTTTTAAAAGTCAACCTTTAGTTAGAAAAAATTATGATTTTGCAAACGTTTTGTTAATAAGTTATAACTCAGTAGAATCATGTTTAGAAATGGAACTGCCTAATTCGCTGGCAATTTGATGAAGTTCTGCTTCAAGAACAACAACAGTTCCATCCACGAAATTAGTCTCGCGATCGCTTTTATATTGGGCATCCTTTCCACCAGATAGCAGTTTCTGAGTAGTTATTTCGGAATCCTCTGTATCGGATATATATCCTGAATCACCGGTATAATGAGTAGGATACAATATCAATGGTGAAGCACTGTAAGCTTTCAAATTACGCGGGGAGAACGCTGCCGACCAAGTTTCATTGGGATGGCGGTTAAACATTATAGGTAGAAATTCATCTACTGGGATAAGCTTTTTCAAAGGTTCACTTGCTATTAGTTTCTTAGCTCCCTCTAGAGTTATCACATAGCCGAGAGTCCAATATGAGTATCCAACGTAAACTAAATGGTCAGTTTTTTCTACTCGGGGTTCGACTTCATCCTTTAGGCGCTTGCGACCAAAGTAGCTGCAAAAAATAGAAGAATTATAGCTAAACATTAAATATTTTGTTGGAATACTTACATAAGATCAAATTCACCTAAACTTCGTGCTTGCTCCATTAAAGATTCCGCTCGATCTGCAAAGTAAGATTCGAACCGAATGTCATCCTCCAATATAAGAACTTCTTTTTGATTCTTTTCAATCATCTTCTCCCAAATGCGATAATGGCTAAGGAAGCAACCAATCTCGCCCATAGTCATTTTACGATGGTGATATGGGTCTTCGTAGACGTCAAGGAATTCTATTCCCATATTCTTTATAATATCCAGATCAAGTTTTCTAAAAATAAAGCACAAAAAAAAAAATAATCGTCATCTTTTGCGAACATCCAAGATACTCCATTCGTTTGTAAAAAGGTAAAGGCTAGGCTTTAGGTCATGTATGGGCCGTTAACGCCTAATATTAAGGAGGTAGTGCCCAGCCATTTTCAGCCCCACTAATTTACTACAAAGCTATAATCATAAAGGCCACCAGTAGGCTCAAAACCAATTTTCAGTTGCTTTACATAAGCAGTTTGTAAGTTACAAAATGAGCAAACATTTTCACTTACCCATTGACTGACAGAACTATGCAAAGTATAAGGTCCGATCCTTTACTTTTAAATTCGAAATAATTTGTAGGAATACTTACGAATTATTACTCAATGCCGTTCCCTAACTCCAAAAATTCGTAAAAGAGAGCGGCTTCACGCTTGCAGGATATTATCCCTCTACTGAGAAATTTACGAATTTTTACGCAACAAATTTCTTGCAGTAAGAATGATAAGACTGTCAAAACGTTACCATTGGCAGTAGATTTAAAATTTAAAAAAAGGTTGTTTTTGAAAGTATGAATTTACATACTAAAGAAAAAAAAAGTAAGGAATACTATTTGTGAAATTTTAAATACCTATGTAATTAAAATTCAAACTTTGGCGTTTTTTTTTTAGATCTTATTACTTTTTGTGGCAGTAGTGTAAGTCAAAAGTGATATATAAGACAACTTGGCTTTTCTTTTACATTTATGTCTTTGGTGTAATTTATTTATTGCAATAGTACCTTTCTTCTTTTTCCTTCCTTTCCCTTTTACCCCCGTGCTGTTCTACAAATATTAAGGATATTAAATAATCCCTTGTGCCCAAGTGTATTTTAATAACAAAAAAAAAAAAGGTATGTAGGTACAATTTAGACGTGACCAATATTATATCAAACAAAAAATACGACTTACTTGCCGTCCACAGCTGGAAAATTTTCAACATCCAATCCGATTTCACGATAACTGTTTTGCATTCTGGATTTGCGCTCCGGCCGTCTTTCTAAATTTATCATATAAATATGATCCAACGTCAGTTTGTGCCTGGAAATATATTCTGTATTATTAAAGATAATCATCGACTATTGTTTTCTAGTTACTTCTTTGGGTACCGAAGAAACTTTTGAAAAATATCATCAACGAGAACATCTCCAATTGGATGATCAGCTATTATTGTCGTTTTAGTGTTTAACATTTGCCTCCAATCACGATTGATTGATTCGGTACTTTCCAATGGTTCCAAAATATAGCCGTAAAGCTTCTCGTTGCTAATGAACATCGGTACGCCAGAACAGTTAGCGGCAACAGCAAAAATAATTATATCATCAAGTGGACCATTAAACAAACGGCAAGTGGGATCCATGAGATTCTTGATTTGTCTATTAATCAACTTAGTTCTATCGAAAGTAAGCAAATCGCTCGGAGGATAATTAAGATGAACCAGTACAGCACTGTGTACCATTGGTACCGGAAAATTTCCTGTCTTCTCGTTATTGTAGATATCCCTATATTCGTCAGTGCGCTGATAATAGTAATCACTCGACATGCCACACCAGAAATTCGAATATAGACCATCGGACATAAGAATTGGGGCAACAATCGGTAAGCGCAAGGATATCAGATGGGCAAGAGTGTCGGCATGAGTTATAAGAGCGTCCGCATCAAGGAACTGCATAGATTTTAGAGAATTTATCTAGGGAAATATATAAATATGAAGAAAAAAAACATACAAATATATAATCAGCCCATAATTTCTTCGCCTTCTCAAGAGCTTGTTCTTTTAACTTAATAATGTGATTAAATCTATCCACAGGCCAATCGGTCGGTGAACTCTCATTTTGATGGCGCGTCGAACCTTCCTCGTAGATAAAATCTACATCATGATATTGCTCTCGAAACTTCTCCAACCAGACTTGTACAACTTCTATGCTTTTGTCTTCGTTGTGGTCGGAGCGGAACCTATAATTAGAAATTGGCTTGATTTTTATTCACTCAGCTTATGAGACGTAATGTGTTCTACTTACCATAGCGCAATTCGACCTTTGGGATAGTTGAGATTCTGCAAGTAGGTCAGAAAATAAGGCAAAGTGTGTTCTTTGTTGCGAATTAGTGTAGCAATCAGAACTGTTGGTTGTTTTTCATATGAAGCAACCGGCTCAGTACTATTTACAATGCCGGGCAAAATAATAAAACAGCAAACTATTACGAACAAAATTAGAAACGGTTGCATTGTAAATACAATATTTAGCCCTAATATGTAAAAGTTATTTAATTCATTGAAAAGATACGATCATAAACTTAAGATTCCTCCGCCGATTTTGATAGTACACAGTGAGAGTAGATTTACAATCTTTTTATTTAGCTGATGACGTTTCTTATCATAAACAAAGTAAAAGAGAGATAGCATACAGAACATGTCATCACATCATAGGAAATTAAAATATTCTGGAGTGGAAGTAGGGCAGGTGCTCTCAAACTTTACAGGAAGAATTACGATATCATAGGCCGTGTAATTGGCGGATAGGTTTAAAATGCGACTTGGCTAAGTTGAAACGATGCGTCAAAGAAACATGCGTTATTTACTAAAAAGGATCGATATTTGTCTAAACAAATATTAAGGACGACCCCATTAAGGGTGCCAAACAATTATAGAATTTGAATCTTGTGAAGTAGCTCTATATATGTATGTAATGTGTGGACCGGAACACTTACTTATGTAAGTGTACTTATTTTGAGCAAGCTGCAAACATTTTTTTTCCGAGGGTAGGTGGAAAATCTTCCATGAGATACTATGAGGACCGACCATACGTGCTCATAATACTGTGAGATTCTTACTCACTAAAAACACCTCCCTTTAAATTACTAGTATAAAACCAGTTTATTTCCTATACAGTAATTTAGATTTAATAATTTATATTCGCATTTAGCAGGCAGCTTCGAGGCACCTGTTGTATTTTTATTTATTTTTTCGAAGACTGAAATTTATGCATATTAAATATTATGATGAATTAGCATATCGGGTCTGTGATGGCTCAAAAATCACAAGTTCTTGTGATGTTGAATTCTTCTGAGTTTTGTTTGTTGTGATTCGATAGCATTTTTGTATTCTACGAAGGTACTCACAAGAAACCTCTCAAAAAACGCACCACAGTGTGGTGGCGCTCAGCAAACACAACAAGAATTCCCAAAAAAAACAGCAAAATTGACCAATGGCTCTCTCAACAATGTAAAAAATGTGTTCGCCTTATCATTTCTTATTTTATTTATTATGTAAGTAAATTTGTTTTCAAAAGTTTTATAAAACACTGCACACATTTCTTATAAAAAAATATTACTTGCACTACTCTCTTCTTTTGTTATTGTAAGTTCAATTATTTGCTCACAAGTTATAAAAAAAAAACACTACACTCTGTTCAACATAAATTGCGCGATATATCGCGAAACGTGAGATATTTTTTTTAGTTTTGCGGTGCGAAATCTGATTTTGCGATATTGAATATTATTCGCGATATTTTGGGATATTTAATAAACAAAATATATATTTAAGACGTCGAATCCCTAAATATTTTCCTTAAAAATGTATTGAACCTATTTATTTTCTTGTTTATTCTTGACACATTCCAAAGAGATAGCCAGCATTAAAAAAAACCATATACATACATGTCCTTCATCACCGCGAAGTTTTTGTCACTTTGCATCTATAAAACGCATATTTGATCTGAAACTTAAACACATTTTGAAATTTGTTAATTAGTGTCATACTGCTAAAATCTTATCAGATCTTTTTTAAGATCGGAAAACCTATCTCTTACTTGCAGACGTTTTATCAATTGCTAATTTCCAGACGAATATAAAGTTTTGTTGCGATTTTTCTTAAAAGCTAAGTTGGTTTGCAATTATTAAAATAAAACACTATTCGAAGTTAAACGTGCAATTTATGCATCCGTTATAAAGCATAAGAATTCATTCGAATTTCAGCATTTACGCAAAATACTCCGTTGAAGACAAAGCCAATATAAATGTTCAACTACATTCAGAAAAAAGTGAGGTACACACGAAAATGTTTTTTTCTCTTTCCACACCGTATGAAATTTGTATTTTTCTTTTTATAACATTCACAAGGCAACTTACTTGAAAAACAAAACAATGTAAGTATATAATTTAAAATATAAAGGAAAAAAACCTACGTATGTTGATAGATATAAATTACATAAAGATGTAACAAGAAAAAATACAAGTTAAAGAAAGATAAGCTAAAAAAGTCGTATATATGTACATTCTAAATACTGTGTTAAAGCCTTAACTACATTCGGCAGCGTATGCACTTCCCTCAAGCTTTTGTTTGTATATGCATTCGTTTTTTTCGACTCATAATTTTTAATTGAATTTTATTTTTATTTAATTTATAAATATATTTAAAAGAAATTGGTTTTTTTGTATCCTTTATATTTTGAATTATATACCTATGTATATTGTTTTGTTTTTCATTATTGTGTGAATTTGAAAGTTAAAACTTCTTTGCGATTTTTTGCGGTTTTTGCGTAAAAAATATAAAAATCTGCGATAAAGCCTTACAAAAATCTGGCAAGCCTGAGTATAGGTCTTATAGGAAAGCTTTGCAAAAATCAGTAGCGTGCCATATTATGTGGGGCTTATCAGTTCGACTTAGCTTGTAGCACAGATGAGGAATTAACCAGATAGTCAACTCGAGAGCGAATCTCTCACCCTGCCTACAAGCTAAGTCGAACTGATAAGCCCCACATAATTTGCCCTTAATTCCTCATCTGTGATCCGAGGGTGGCCTGTGGCTGAAGCTGCCATTCACGCCTATTTAATTCATTTAATTGATGTGAATTCAGAGTTACCAATGTCTATTTGGTAACTCGTTCAGCTTTTTTTTCTTGGGTTTCTGTTGAGGAGCTTTAAGAAATGGATGATTTTAATAAGTGTGCCATCAGGGAAATAACTCATCAGTTTTCTTCCCAAATAACGAACTTACGACGCTGGATAAAATACTGCATAAGGTAGGACGCAATGCACACAACACTAAAATTAACAGGTCTTCTCTGCATACGGTTTTCAAAATTAAACTTTTTAATTTGCCCATCGTCAGCGAAAGAATGTTATTTTCGAAAGAACATAAAGATCAGTTTGTTCTATTTTTTATAAAACTATTAAAATGAAAATTTCAATCTAAAAAAAGCATGGTAACCCAAGATAATATTCCTTTAGGTTTTTGCTGATTTAAAATCCTTTGTACGGAAACCCTTAAGAAATTTTGTTAGAATAGCACCTTATGGAAAACAAAAGAATGCGAATGAGAGGCAAACATCCCTATCTTCCCTGTACTGCCAATTTATGTTGGACAGAGTAGCTCTGCAGGAGATCACAATATCTATTGCTTCTGTGACTTTAGAAAGCTGTACTGTGCTGCCAAAATACGAAAAAATCACGAAATTATGTTCAACTCAAGTTGTGATGGTATTGTGACTTCAGTGAGGATTGGCAGAATCGGGGTGTAAAGTGACTTAAAGTTCCTTGTAAAAATACGAATGGTTTTTGACTTTAAACTTTTAAGATTTCATCACAGCTGAATAACACTTGCTAATGGATGTTTCTTTGGGCTATGGTAACTATGAATTAAGTCCTTCTACCGAACAACTAAGGACACTCCATATAGGACCCTTATAATCCCAGTCATGCTCTATGGTTCCGAAGTATGGATCCTTTCTAAAACGGATGAAGATATCCTTGGTTGTTTCGAGAGAAAAATTCTTCGTAATATATTTATTTAGTCCTGTATGCATCGACAAGTTATGGAGAAGAAGATTCAAATATGAACTCTGGTAAAAAACTGCGTATTGGGGGTTTTAGATCGCTGCGGGGAATAAACACAAACGCTTCAGCATGCTGAATCTTTAACTCCAATTTGGAGAAGCAACACTGTTGATGATGGCCTCTTCTTAGGGGACCTCAACGAACCAGTTATCCTAAGACCGCGTCATTGGTGGGGCTTTCTGTTGAAGGCTCAGGCCTGTAGCCTCGCATAAGTAAGTAAGTTTTATTGTAGGTTCAGTGTTGGACAAGAACCCACCTCATTCCTTTGGTCGAGCAAAGCAAGCCATCAAGCTCTCCTCTTTTCTTATCCTATTCCCATTCCCATTCTGTTATTTTCAAAATCTAGATCCCTCTACATTCCCACAATTGGTATATTTCATGGTCGTAGAGGTAGGTACATACTTAAGAATCGCAAAATTGCAATATTAAAAAAATTAATAGACAACAAATGTTAATAGTTACAAAACGTTTTTATATTGAATATCAATGTAATGCATATGAACTCATAAATTTCTTAATAGGTTTCCTGTCGTATCGTACTTTGGAAAATCAAAATTCAATTCAGTGCTTGATCCAAGCCCTATTGTCGCTGTTGCTGGTCTATCTTGTTCAACCCAATTATAATTTGTGGCATCTTTTATTCTATCAAGAGACTCTGCAATGTTTTCATCTAAAAACCGATCTACGTCATTTGTATTTTGCATCATCGCATATTGATAATCATCTATAACTGGTATCGCATTGCTTGGTCTCAACACATGTGACAAATCAGCATTCCCCTCTCCAATACGACATAGACTGCATCTATTTTGCTCCAACCTTGACTTAATATTCTGCAGTTCGATACGTTCCTGCGAAAGAATTAATCTCTCCTGCGAAAGGCGTGCCTCCTTTTCACTGAGATCTCTCATTTTTTGCTGCAGAAAGATGATTTTTCCATTGAAACACTGTTCTGACAGTCGTGCTTTTTGTGTTGCCTCCTGCGCTCTGCGTTCATTAACCCGTGCTAGTGTTGCGTCCTGTTCAAGTTCTTCTTCTTTAGTGCGTATCATGTGCTCTTTGTGGGCCAGCTCCCGTTTTTGAGCTTCTTGCTGCCTTTGAAGTTTATAGAAACGTTCTCTTTCAAGTACAGCTTGTTGGGTGGCATCGTGAGCTACCTTTAAAGCAGCTTCTATTTCTAGCCTTGAATGTTCACTGTCAGTATTAACTTCAATTCTTTTAGCAGTCTCTAATTTGGCTTTTTCAACATTTAATTGAGTACGTTCTTCTTGGATAAGCTGCATTTGTCGCTGTGTTTCACCCAGTTGATACTCTTTTAGCTCTTGAATTCTTTTTTCATCTTTTGATATTTGATCTCTAGCGATAGATTTTTCTTTTTCAAATGTTGATTTTTCTGCTTCAAGAGAAGCCATTTTTTGTCGCATTATCCAATTTTCTTCTGAAGATTCATTAGAGAGTTTCGTTAGTTGGCTTTCCAGAGAAGCCACTAACCCCATCAGCCTGCGTTTTTCCTCTTCCGCAGCTTCTCCAATGACTTTAAGTCGACTTTCTAAATCATCTAGTTTCTTTTCACGAGCGTTAAGCTTTTGTTCCCTTTGTTGGTGAATAATATCCAGCTTTCTATCCATTTCTGATCTGAGGGACTGCAAGTCACCGGAAACTGACTCTAAATTGCTGGAAGCCATACGAAGTGTTTCCAAGTATGAACCATTTTCTTGGACAACTGCGAATTCAAGAAGTTTTGATTGTCTAATAGTTTCAAGCATTCTTCGATTATCATCTCTTATGGTGTCCAGGTCATCCTCTTGTGATTTTTTCAGTCTTCGTATCTCCTCATCATGGGCATTTTTAAGGGCAATCAGGTTTGCGTCTAGGCTAGTCTTTATTTCTGCTTTTTCTTCCTCGCAAAATTTCAATTTTTCAGTGTAGAACTTGTGCAATGCTTCGATTTCTTTCTGTAACCGGACCTCTACCGAGGCCAGGTGGTCTTCCAGGACTTTTATTTGAGTTCTGAAATTAAAGAATTATTAAATGAGTTCATGTTTAAGAAACACATTTTACCTGAAAGATTTCTCCATCAATTCAATTTCTTTTCCATGATTTGCATTGATATTCGCCACCAAATCTTCGAGTCGAAGATTCTCTAATTCCAGACGTTTAACATTGCTCTCCAATTCAATAAGTTCTATTTCTTTTCCCCGAAAATCTTGGCGCTTCCCTTCTTCGATATTGCTCTCATTGGTTGAAAGTACAATTTCAGCTGGTTGTGCCATTAGAAATTGTATATGGGCATTGATGCGATCCTGTTGTGCCTTGATACTTTGCTCTAGTTGGTTTTGCCTGGTTAGTTGTTTTTGAAGTAGATCATTAAATTGAATCTCCTGCCGGGACAGAAGGTCGTGCTGTCGTTTTTGCATGTCTAACAGGGCCACTTCCTGATTTTTCATTTGTGCAGCAACAGCAATTTGAGATTCTTGCTGATTAATAATCTGCGCTACGTTTTGTGGTCCAAAATTTGCAGCTGTCATCAAAAACGGAACTGGGTTTACTATTGGGTTGGCCGTTGAAGAAACCACATACTCCGATTTGGGTGTGGTAACGTTTATTGTCTTGACATCCACTTCCTCTGCGAGCTTGAGTACTTCGACATTTGGAGGTGTTTCTGGTCGCTTTACAACATCTTCTCTTACTGGTTCCTCTTCTGATTCTGTTCCTAATCCAAGCCAATCTGCAGTCGTGCCTTTTTTTCTAGCTTTGGGCGTTAAAGTAGGTGGGGCCTCCTTTTCTTTGGTGATGGAAAAAAAATCCAATGTGTTGTGATTAGTTGGAAGGGTAACAGATGTTCTTCTTCCAGTCGAAGTTTTCGGTCGTGTCTGTCCCAAAAATCCGGAATTCTCAGTAGTATCTGTCGATTGCCTCGATATAGTACCTCTATTGGAGGATGCATCATCCCTTCGTACACTTAGTTCATCTAATTTTAAGGATGGAGCCGAACTAGGCTTCTTAGTTTCTAAGGAACCCAGAATATCATCGAACAGATTGGTTTTGCTGGTCGTAGTTGATTTTGGCTTCTTTGGATCAAAGCCTAAATCTGATAACAGATCATCATTTTCTTCCGTTTTTGCTTTGGCTTTTGGCGTACTTGTAGCTATCGGCTTTTCTGTTTTCGATCCACCGCTCAAAGAAGTTCTAATTGGAGGAACCCTAAATTGTGGTTCAGACTCTTCCTTAATTCCAAATAAATCTTCCATTTTACCCTTACCTACAGCAGCTTTCGTTGCCGTCGATTTACTGACAATTTTCTTCCGCCGTGGTTGACTTTCAAAAAAACTATCGTTGTCGTTACTATTGTCACTTAATAAATCTGCTAATGGATCATCTAAATTAAAATTCATTGCGTTTTATTTATTAATTAATGGGAACGTTAACAAATGGTGATAGGCTGCCTAATTTGTTTGCTTTGTTTACAAACAACGGTTGTTATGGCAATGTTGGGTATCTCGTAATATCGTAGGAAGTAAATTGGATTTCCTCTGCTAAGGCGACATGTTTGCTTCCACTGGAATACGAATTGACAGCTGTCAAACTTAGCTGCTGTCGGCTAAGCCAATCGACAAAATATTTTTAATATTCATTGACTGAAATTTATTTATTTCTATATATTGATAAACTAAGCGGATAAGATAATAAATTAAAGTAGAATTATGCTTAAATTTACTTTGAGACTGCGTGAAAAGGTATGCAGTTCATTTGTAAATTCACAAAAAGCCAAAACAAATCAGTGGGTTCGATCGAAATCGACGAGTAGTGCTGGTGGTCCAACACAAAAAACAAATATTAAATCGACTCTGTATTATGTCACTGCCGGCGGAGTACTTGTGGTCGGATTCAGCTATGCTGCTGTGCCCTTATACAGGATGTTTTGCCAGGTAAAATTTTATTTGATGGGTTGTTTGTTATTAGCGAACATGAATCACATACTTGTCCTTAAGTTAATTGGAAAATATATGGCTGTCTACATTTTAATATCATAGTATTTTTGTTTAATTTTTAAAGGTTGTTACTAGTGTGTATTTTCTTTCTGAGGGTCCATGATACCTATGTTGCTCAAATAATGAAGTGGTCTTTTTTTGGATTCTTAGATTACCTTTTAGATCTGTTGTTCTCTTCGCCATCCTCTGGAGATGCGTTAATATAATCAGCGTCCGTTTTTAAAAAATGTCTACATCAGTCACATGCACTGTTTTTTTTTTTTACCGAATTCTGCAGATCTAAATATAAGCTCGGACTGAAGAGACTTGACTAAGACTAAGATCATTAATTACCCTGTTACTTGTTTCCGCACAATGCGCATCTCAAAACCATTAGGCTTAGAAGTTTGGATGTGAGTGCTGTCTGGAAGCTGACGAATCACAGCAACGGTAATTGGTAAGCATTAGTCTTCGCATGATTTCATAAGTGATGTTGTCAGATGTGATAAAGTCCCGTACATGCTCAAAGTTAAAGCTGTTGTTTGTGATCTGCAGGCCGATTCATTCATTTTTTTTTGGGTAACTCTTCCTGTTGACAGCATATAATTTGAAAGAGTTCAGGCGAGCTGCTGCCAAACTGCACATTGCACCGCGTGTTATCTAGTGTCATGCGACACATCTGGATCAGTTTTGGCTGGATCCCGAATGCTTCTTCATTTACTGGACGTGACCCATCACTCTCTTTACTTTGCCCGTTTAGCAGCTACTGAAAATGCTGCTTAAATACATCTACTATTCCCTGTATTGAACTTTAGCATTAAAGTCCCCCAGTACAATTTTGCCATCGTACTCCGGACAGGCTCCGTAGGCTCCGTCCAAGAGGTCATTAAATTCCTCCTTAATATGGTCCTTACCCTCGTCGGTAGGGCCGTGTGCACATATTAGGCTAAAGTTTTGGAATGTAGCTCTGATGCGAATCACAGCCAGGCGATCATTTATCGGCTTGAAGTCCATTACTTTTGATCTAAGACGATTTCCCACGACGAATCCGCATCCTAACACGTGCAATCTTTTGTTACAGTTGTAATAAATGTCGCAATTTTGTCTTTTCATAATTCCTGATCCTATCCATCATATCTCCTGTATCGTGGTAATGTCGGCCTTGTACCGCGAGAGGATAGACTCAAGTTTTTGAGTGGCACCTGCAGTGTAGAGTGTCCGCAAATTCCAGGTACACACTCGCATGTCCGTTAACGTTCCGGGTCTATTTTCCCTCTGAGGTACATTTATATCCGAGGCTGCCATAGTCTCTCCCATAACTATATGTTTTTGACGTTATCGGGAAGTTACCCTGACGGCACAACCTTCAACCTGGAGGGTCAGGCACTGTTTTTGACCCTAGGACAGCAGGCCGGTAATTTCGGTGCCAGTAACCCACTTCTTTTATGTTAGTGCTGCCGTTGGCCCATCAAGGGCTTATCAGTCACCAACTCTTTTCCAACACCCTGGCTTAGTATTGAAGATCCCAATAGACATGGGCTTCAAATAAGTCGAAGCAGCTCATATATTAAGATAACTTTTTCCACCTAACTGGAACTGTGGACGCCGCCGATGATCAGGAGAAGTGCCTTAGTGAGCTGGCACTCCTCCCCCCTCTCTCGTCTGCTACCACCAACGACTTTCCACAGGGACTGGTTACCCAATCTATAGTCGAGGTACTAGGCACCCAGCAGTCACAACGGGGAGGTGAAAAGTGGGAGTTGACGGTGTTATGCTAAAGTGAGAACGCTTGTGTTCTCATATAATCGCATTCACAATTGTGGACTTACCGGGCCTAAAACCACGTTAAATATTGTCTACTCTGATCGTTAGCAAATTGTTTGATGCGTTTTCACAATACGGCAGGGATGATTTTTTACGCGATGCTTAGGAGACTAGTGCTCTCTTAACAGGGTGTCTTTTCTTTCGAACCAGGCAAACGATCCTTAGGTTACATTCAGCACGTTGAAAATGATAAAATGTTGCAAATGAGTTAGTCTACCAAGACAGCACTTGCTGCCGATATAGATCTGCGGGGGGACGGTCTGACCCAGGAGCATTGTTGGACTTAAGTTTTGTTTTTGTAGTTTTTGGTATGGTCGGCTGAATGATGTGTATATGATATTATATGATTCGCTCTGCCTGACGAAAAATGTGTCATCTTCGACGTTTATTAGTCTTAAAAATAGGTTTTCCGTTACCTCAGCGCCGGCTGTGACTACAGGTTTCTCTCTTTAAGTCTTTTTACCCTAGCGCGTTGTTTTTACGTTTTGTTAAAACTTCCGAACAGTATTTCTAAAGTAGCACCTCACTATCCTCGACCGCAAGCTATTTATACTCTTACTTTTTTCCTCCGCAGAAGCTGATGTTCTTCCATTCTGTTTCGCTGAGTGTCTCTGCTTAATCAAGGCTGTGCGAACAATCGCTCAAGTTAGAATCGCCCAATAATATGAGGTAGTTATTCATTTAACTTATTTAATTTCGGCAGAAAATGGGACCCAAAACCCAAAATTATTTTTGTGGATGTACACGGCAATTGTACGACCGATACTCACATATGGAAGTACAGTCTGCCGCCAAAAAATCAACCAATCCTATGATATTAACGAAAATATAGAGACTAGCGTACCAACCAACCGTTGGTGTGAAAGTACTTATTATTTTGCTACCCTTGGATCTATATTTACACGAATCAGCTGCCAAGACCGCCTTGGGGATCAGCCAAACAGTCAGTTGGAACCCAGGTCTTACAGATTCTGGCACACACAGATTCTGAAAACGTATATAGGGGACAACGTTAGCTCTAACTACATGTACCCTACATGAATTTTGCCCTCCAATGAAGAAAAATGGAATAAGAATGAACCCACGAAAATTAAATCTATATCCATTTATACAGATGGATCAAAGATACATTGTGGAACAGGTCCCGGTCTATTCTTAGAGGAGCTAAATTTAAACAACTCCATTAGACTCCCTAATCATAGTAGTGTATAAATCCTTGTAGAATATAGAAACTATGGCCAGAATATAAGAAACCGCATGATGAAACTAAATTTCAAGGATGACGACATCAGTAGAGGCAGCGTTGATGAAGAGCTACACGAGGCGATTATTAATTTTTTGGTTTTGGGCTATTGTTCGCACAACCCTTAATCAAACCAAGGGTTTCGTGGTGGCGGTCAGATGAAAGCCAACAACATCAGTTCCGTCGCTTCTAATGGCTGTTTGACTATGAGTTTATCTTGGGTTTGATACTCCTTATTCTGTTTGGGATAAAGCTTTTCATACCCAGGTAAATTAGATTTGTTATTATTTCGGCAGCCGCCGTCAAACAGTACTGGATTTAATTGAAATTAAATTCCGGATTGGAAAATTTGCGGAATATAGGCTACATCAATACGTAATAAAGGCACTTAGTTGTGAACAGGCATACTTATAAATTCTGATGAATCAGCATATACACTAACCTGTGTAACATGGGCGTTAAGCGGAAAAAGATTAGCCCTTAAGCCTCGAATGTTGATCACATCCACAAAAATACAACTCAGACGTGACGTGTTATCCTTGGGTCAGCTTTCCAAAAAAATTACTGTATGTTTTTGTCCATGTGGTCCACCAACAAAATAACCCCACCTGAAAATAGCTTATAAAATGGAGATTATAAATAGACATTAATTTATGACAACAAATTATGATTCTCTTTCTATTCATATCACTTAAAACATACATAGGTACATATATCAAGGGGCACGTTAGTGCCCAGACAAGTTCTTTAGCAACTTGGAACTTCACCCTTATTTACGCGAACCAACTCAGGCCATTTTGACCCCCCCCCCCCTCTAACTTCGCTTACAAGAAAGCTAGAGACGTACAATTTATTAGGACCCACAGCAGCAGGCTCCATACCAAATTTCAACTGTTTAACATGAGGGGTTCCTAAGTTATAAGGCCCCAAAATTTGCAAAACCCGTAACCACTCACTGACAGATCATCAAAACTATGGAGCACTTCCAATCATCGTTGAACCTTGAAACAGTAATAGGGTTTGCGAAGAAACCACAGGGAAAAATCTAACATTTGTGATTTTCCATCCAGGGGGCATGGCAGCTGCCCACTTCTCTTAATTCATCATCATCATCAAAACTATAAAGTACTTCCAATCATCGTAGAACCTTGAAATTGGCACAGTAATAGGGTTTGCGGAGAAACCATAGGGAAAAATCCAACATTTGTGTTTTTACATCGAGGAGACGTGGCAGCCGCCTACTTCTGTTAACTCATCGTCATCATCAAAACAATAGAGCACTTCCAATCATCGTAGAACCTTGAAATTTGGCACAGTAATAGGGTTTACGGAGAAACCCCACCCACTTCTATTAACGCAGCCCCAAAAAATCCTACAATTATGAATTTTTACATGAGGCTTGGATTTAAATAGGGGGTAGCTGCCCCTATTCTTTAACTCAGCCCCCAAAAGACTTACAATTATGATTTTTTACATGAAGGTTGGATTTTAGGAACAAACTCGGAAAGAAATGAAATATTGTCTATTTTCCATTTAGGGGGCGTGCTAGCCGCCCCTTTTCTTTAACTTTGCACCCAAAAGACTTAAAGCTATGAAATTATACGTGGAGGTAGGATTTGAAGAACAGACACAAAATTTGTGTATATTCCAAAAAAGAGGGGTGGCAACCACCCATATATCGAACTTATTAAAAATTCACAAATATTATTTAGGTACATTTTTATACTTGGCAAGTTTTTAAAATCGTGAAAATTGGGCTCTACACACTTGTGTCAAATTGGAAAACTTGTCAAGTATAAAAATGTACCTAAATACTATTTGTGAAATTTTTAATAATTGCAATACAAACTTGGCATTCTTTTTTAGATCTCAGTACTTTTTGTAGCAGACATGTAAGGCAAAAGCGTTTTTTGTATAAAAGAACCTGACTATTTTTTAACATTTATGTTTTTGGTGTGATTCATTTATTGTGACGCTTTTGAATTCCTTCACTTTACGTACATAAGTCCGGCATTTTTCCGTCTTGGGCCCGAGTTTTCTTTTAACGGCCCTGAGGACACAAGTGATGCGAAATAAAAATTGTATAAAGTTTTCTACATAAATTTACCGTTTTTTTTATGAATTTCAAAGAAAACGAAATTAAATGTAATCCATCATGTTCTTAACGCCTTCTTTTCAGGGGCGTACTATTCCTTATATATATTTTTTTAAAGAATTTCATAAAGAAAAGAAATAAAATGTCATCCATCGTGTTTCCAACGTGATTTCCTTGGTAGCTTATATGGTTATGGATAGGGTATCATACTATTCGCGCCAGTCGGACTGTTTAATTACTAAACACAGTTACGTTTTTCTTTTGCGAGGATAGATGGAAATCTTCTATGAGATATTATGAGGACCGGCCGCACGTGGTCATAATTGTGTTAGATTCTTACTCACTAAAATCACTTCCTTTTAAAATATCTTTTTTCTACAACTAGGTTTTATCCTATCTAGTAGTTTAAATTTCCGTTTTTTTACGCGTTTGGCAGACAGCCTCCCAGCGGAATTACATGTAAATACCGCCAATTGCCCACTGTAACATCTTATAGCGCTAGTTCAAATGGTCTTATCAGTTGTAGTCAGCGCAATAGATTCGTTTCATTTAGAATTTGCAGCATAGCGTTGTTACAAACACAGTTACTAGGCGGTGACGTGAAATAAGCCAAATTCTAAAAATTTAGCATTATTTCCATTCTAAATTCGAACCGGTAAGATGGTTAAAATCTATTTCACGTCACCGTACTGGGCAAATAATATGTTTTTGTACGCTGCACACAGGCGGATTTTCCTAAAAACATGGTCAAAACTATTAAAAAAAAATATATAGTTTTTTATTTTTTGTTAATGCCAAGTTGTTTACGAATAACAAGAGCATATTATTTCATTAGTCCCGCTATTTAATTTGCAATCATTTCGACAGCTGATAAGTTTGAAGTATAAGCTTTTGTGAATCTCGTTTTGATTGTTTTATAAGATATCGATTTGCTTTATTTTTAAATATTGAAATGTGTTAAATTATAAAAATAATATAGTATGGAATGTGTTGCTAGTGGTAAGTAGAATAGTTGTGATACAACATTTTGTAGCAGATTTTAGTTTTATGAAGGTTTTAAATATGTTGAATTTAAACAAACAATTTTTGGAACAGAGAAAAATATCATACTTTTTAGTTTAATAAAGAAAAGTTTAAGTTTCCGGCGGAGTCCTGTTGTATAAATTAGCTTAAAATTTACCTTAGTATTTGCTTTCTAAGAGACCATCATAAAAAGTTGCGATATTTTGCTATCTTCTCAGATATCGCTGATTTGAATAACATCGAAGGTAAAAAGTTTTGTTAAATATTTGCTTTTCCTATTTTGCTACAGGCTCACAATCAAGTATATATTGTTTTGTCAAGAAATCAGCTAACTTTATTCTTAGAAGCCGTTCATCAGCTGAATTTAAAGTAAAAAATAATATTTTGGCAGAAAAAGTACAAGACTTAACTAAAATTGATGCTAAAACATTTATAAAAACAAAAGTTAACTAAGTTTACATATGAATATAAAAGTTGATGGTTAGCCTCCTCAAGGAATCAAAAAGCTTTTCAACTTGGCTGGAATTTGAAATTGCGTTTTCATGCCGATCCCATGGATTTGTTGGTCGGCCGCAACCGGATTTTGTAGAGCTAACGCTGCTCAATGCAACAATGCAATGCACAAATGCAACTTCGGGAAGTTAGATTCTGCAAATGTGATTAAAATCACAGTTTTTTTTAACTCCTACACGCGCGGAAATATACAAAGAAGCTGACAAAAAATTTGACAATGATATATTTCCGTGTACTGCAGACAAGGCTTTATCAATTCTGTATTTTTTGTAATTCATTTGTAAGTTTTCTTTTACCTATAATACATTAAAATTTTATTTAGGACTATATATCTATTAATATTAATAAAAAATGTAAATTTACAAGAAAATACTTTTTTTTTATTAAAACTATCTCTTTGTTGTGTATTTATGCAAAAATTAGGTATCAAAAGCGAAAAAATAATTTTGCCCACATTTTTGGGAAAATCCGCCTGTGTGCGCTGGTGGTCAGTTCGGCACATTCGTTGTGGGCTCTGGTTTTATAAACTTTTGTTCTATTCTCAGTACATTGCTTTATTAATCACTACTTATAGTAACCGTAACCTTTTAGGCTTACAGCTATGGCGGCACAACAGCTATAGGTCATGACGCTGATAAAGTTGAAAAAATGGAAAAAATACCCGATCGTGTGTTAAAAATCCGTTTTAATGCTGATATCGGTGCATCTATGCGATGGAACTTTAAACCACAACAATATGAAATTAAAGTTGCTCCCGGTGAGACAGCCTTGGCCTTTTATACAGCTAAGAATCCAACTGATCTACCAGTAATTGGAATTAGTACCTACAATGTAATTCCATTCGAAGCTGGTGCATATTTTAATAAAATTCAATGTTTCTGCTTTGAAGAGCAGCAGTTGAATCCACATGAAGAGGTACATTTTAAAATTACTATTTTCTTTAAATTAATTAAGTATGCATTTTTTCTTTCTTTATTTAGGTGGATATGCCTGTATTCTTTTACATTGATCCAGAATTTATTAGTGATCCTAAAATGGAAAATATTGACACGATAACTCTGTCGTACACTTTCTTCGAAGCTAAAGACGGATTGAAATTATCTATGCCGGCTTATGCTAAGCCACACTAGTTACGAAGATAATTTCCTTTTAGGTTATCAAATTTTTCTATTAAGTTTTAAAACATGATTTGTTTGTTAATATTGTAAACCAAATGGCGACTGTAAATAATAGTTACGTTCAGTAACAAAACTTAATGTTTTCTGTTTTCTTTTTGGCAGCGTAAGAGATAATATTTATTTAGCGGCATATAATTTCGTGTTGGTGGATTAAAAGAAAGTTGTGTTATCATAAATTGTTTGTTGTCATCGGGTTAATCATTTTCAGATAAAAACAAATTTTCTTGACTTCCTTATCGGCGGTAATTCCACAAAATGCATTGGACACAAAGGAAGACGGCGCGGCGCGCATCTGATATTTTCCTTACATCTGTGTAAGATAAGAAAAATTATTTTTTCAAAAGGGTTTCTGAAAGAACAATGGTAGTGGAGCTTGTAATTGTAACGCATGTTTGCCGAGATAAGAAAGTATTTTAATTTTACCTACTTGAGTAGCTGTAATAAGTATAATAGCGGACAGATCAAAGTATGTATGTTGTTAAACTCGTAAACACAAGACTTACAAAGTAAAACGCATGCAAAGCATATGTAACAGGCAGTTGAATCTTCAAAAGTTCATCATTTTAAAAAAATATTTTCAAAAAATTAAAAGTCTGAACTTTTAGTTGAGACGGTTTTATTTAACATGGCCATTTTCAAAGTGAATGCATCTGTGTTTGACTATCTCATTACACCTCATATCATCAGCACACACGCACAATCAAACTTCTCCCTGCATTTATGCATCCGCAACTTTAAAAGTGTTTTTTTTCATTTAAAAATAATCGTTTTCTCATCAACAGAGTTTATATGGCATATAACTTTTAGTTGAGTGGATATAGGCAGACAGACAAAATATCCGTTCAGCCGTTCGCTGTGTAAGTACAGTCAAAAGAATTTTAACTTAGTTTTATGTTATTAGTGATGATAACAAATATGTAATTTAATTTGAAGTAAGTACGGAAAGTACGTTCATTTCATAGTATAGTTCCTTAATAGTGAATTCCAATCTTTTCTTGTTTGATCTTGTTTCTTGTGAAAATCTTGTAATTACTTTTTCAACATCAATAATAATATGTCTGTGGATGTGCCGGAGCCTGAGCACGGAGGAGTTTTCATTTATAGTTGACTTTAAATACGTTTCAAGGAGCCGTAACGAAGAGGAAGATCTCTCCGTCGATGAATTTATTACAGGAAGCTTTGCAAGGATGAATATAAAACTATATGTTATGCTAAATGCTTCCTTATTGAATACATCCAGAGTAGTTATAGGATGCTCGTGTTACTGCTCCTTTTCTTTTAACCATTTTTAAGAGGAGTTCACAATTGAATCATACTGGTCTTACAAAGCGATGTGAATGCGCACCCCAAGGTGCTCATGATTACGGCTTTTTTTGGATGAGATTTGAAGAAAGCGATTACCTCCTTTATTACTGTCACATCTCACAGTGGTTGGGCTTGCACAGGGCTGCGGTCATGTTATGATAACTTCTGGTTATGATATCGTTATGTTATGATATCGTTTTCTCAAAAAATCTAGAAAAATCTAGAAAAATATTTTAAATATATAATAAAAACATAAGGAAAGGCTACAGTCCGCTGGGGGCGAACAGTATGATACCCTATCCATATCCCTATATGCCCCAAAGAAAAAAGCATTAAGAAGATGATGGCTAGCATTTTATTTCATTCTATTAATTACAAAAAAAAAAAAGTTTTTTTTAAAACGCCCTTAAAAAGTGGGCGTGGCCTAAAACTTTGTATGGGTGATATGTTGGAAAAAATATTGGGTAAATATCTTGTTAAACATTTTTTTTCACTTTCTATGAAAATTTTCGAAGAAAACAGCATTTTAGTAAAAAACGCCCACAAAAAGTAGGCGTGGTAAAAAACTTTGTATAAAAAAGTTCTGTAAAGCAACCATTCATTTACGAGTCGCGCGGTATGCTTAGGGTCATTGTCTTGCTGAAAGATCCAATTGCTAAGCAGACCTAATTTGTCTACGCTCGATTGCAGGTTATTCTTTAGGATGTTAAGATAGTCTTGTTTATTCATTGTAAAGGGTGATTATTTAAGAGGTTTAGAACTTTTTTTAAAAAAAAAACACAAAAAATTCGAAAAAATGAATGAAATATTTATTTGAATCGATAGTTTGAACCTTGCAATTTAATGTTTAAAGATAATTTCATGCAAATGTTGACCGCGGCTGCGTCTCAGGTAGCCCATCCGCTGAGTCCAATTTTGGCATACTCTTTCACACATATCGGCCGGTATCTCACGAATGAATGCATGGATGTTGGCTTCCAGTGCGTCAATCGAAGCGGGTTTGTCCCTATACACATTAGCCTTGGCATACCCCCACAAAAAATAATCTAATGGTGTCAAATCGCACGATCTAGGCGGCCAATTGACCGGCCCGAAACGTGAAATTAACTGTTCACCAAACTCGCCTCGGAATTGCGCCATTGTTTCGCGTGCTGTGTGGCATGTGGCACCGTCTTGTTGAAACCACATATCATGCAAGTCAAGAACTTCCATTTCGGGCAAAAAAAAGTTTGTTATCATCGCTCGGTAGCGTTCACCATTGACAGTAACGCTGCGATTCGCATCATCTTTGAAGAAATATGGCCCAATAATGCCGCCGGCCCATAAACCGCACCAAACAGTGGCTTTTTCGGGATGCATTGGTAGCTGTTGCAATGCTTCTGGCTGATCTTCACTCCAAATGCGGCAATTTTGCTTATTTACGTACCCATTCAACCAAAAATGAGCCTCATCGCTGAACACAATTTTTCGATAAAAAAGCGGATCCTCGGCCAGCTTTCCAAGAGCCCATTCACCAAAAATTCGGCGTTGTGGTGGGTCGGCTGGCTTTAGTTCTTGCACCAGCTGTATCTTAAAAGGCTTTACGCCCAAATCCTTCCGCAAAATTTTCCACGTAGTGCTGTAACAAAGGCCTAACTGCTGGGAACGGCGCCGAATCGACATTTCGCGGTCTTCTGTCGCACTAGCTGATACGGCCGCAATATTTTCTTCAATACGCACAGTACGTAAACGTGTTGGTGGTTTAATGTCCAACAAAGTAAATTTGGTGCGAAATTTGGTCACAATCTTCCGAATAGACTGCTCAGAAGGTCGAGAATGCGGATCATAAAATGGAAGCAGCGCGCGATGAACATTTCGAACCGAGCACGAATTTTGATAGTAAAATTCAATAATTTGCAAGCGTTGTTCATTTGTAAGACGATCCATGGTTAAATTGCAAACCAAACTGAAGCTGTTTGACAGTGACACAAGGTACTAAACACACGTCAGCTGTTAAAACCAGTGTTGCCAAAACCAAACCAGCTAAAAAATCACCCTTTACTTTCAATGAAGACAAGATTTCCAACCCCTGACTCCGCCATACACCCCCACACCATCACTGAACCACCACCATGTTTTACTGTGCTCTTTACATTTTGTTCACTGAATTCTTTGTTTTTTCTCCAAACTTTTTCATTTGTAATGCTTTTAAAAATTTCAAATTAACTTTCGTTAACTTTAAATTAACTTTGTTTTTCCAAAACGAAATATCATTATTTATATATTTTTTTGCAAACGTTAAACGCTGTTTTTAAGTGTTCGCCGAACAGTACTCGCACTGACTGATTTTTCGAGTGTTATTGATAATTTTTTCGCGATTTTTACGGCACTTGAACTGGGATTTTTTTTTCACACCAGTCACAATTTGTCTTTCTTTTCTTTCATTCAGCTTTATTGGTCTACCTGTCCGTTTGAAATTTTCCAATGTTTTAAATTTTTTGTATTTAGCGATAATTTTTTTCACCGAAACATAGTTCCTATTAACTATTTTGCCAATATACCTATATGATTTCCACTTTATCCTCAAATCCACTATAATTTTCCGCGTTTCCAAAGAAATTTCACTTCTCATAGTGAAAAAATTAATTGTACTGGTATTAAGCCTTTAATCGCAATCAGCGCACACTCTGAAGTGATGTAAAGCAATGAACTTTCCACCGGAGTAATATCTATGAAAAATTGTAACAGTAAATCTAACCGATTAATATTAAACAATGGGTTGCATGATGTTTACTTGCTTTTGACGCGTAAAATATGGAGTAAGTTTAGTTTTTGTTACAAAAAAAAAAGTATTAATTTTATTTTGAATTTTTATTTTTATTTATGTTATTGCAATCGAATAAGGCTTTTATTTTGTATTTTTGGAATCTACTTTTTTTGCTTCAATTAAATGTATTTTCGGAAATCGCATGGGTGTTTATTCACTTTTGAGGCTCACTGTATATACCTTTAACTTCAAAATTCATTTTGAAGAATTAAATTCGGAGAGCTCTAGCGGACTTTTGGGCACTTTGATTTGAAACGCAACTTTGTTTTGACGCCGCTGCGCTTCAAAATTGAACACGTGTGCGCGCTTTGCATTCTATTTTTAGAAAGTCCCGTTAGATTTCCGGAATAAACTGATTTGCCAAAAATAAATTTGAACAATTTGATTACATTTGACTTCATATTTTGAGATGGGTTTTTTGATTTTTGGCCTATAGGCGCAACCACTGTGCAGCGTCTCGAACAGCGGGTACTTAATGGAATTATTCAGTTTGTGGGGGACTCCTCGTTTCGGAGGAATATGGCAAATATCACTGTGGCCCGAGAATTGTATATATTGGATTAATAAAATGTAAATAAATAATAATAGCTAATAATGACAAATTAACTTGAGAATTGCACTGAAAAATAAAACCAAAAAATGGACGAAAACTGTATAGAGAGTGAGAGGAGTGTAAAGGATTGCCATGTTGTGGATCTGTGGATGGAACAGAATAATATAACAATCGCTATTAAAAATCAGGAGTTGATGGTATAAGGGTGAAAATTTAGAATTGTATGTATTTTTAATGATAAATCATAAAAAACATAAACACAAAACATTTTGTAAAAAAAATAATTTTGGGGTGGACCACCCTTAACATTTAAGAGTATGCAAAATAGATGTTGGCCGATTTTCACACCTACCCGATAAGCACACAAAATTTCATCAAAATCGGTCCAGTCGTTCCGGAGAAGTTTGGTAACAAGCACCGCGACACAAGAATTATATATATGTACATATTAGATATATTAAAGAATATTTAAAAGTAAATGTTGTTTACAATTCAAAATTGATATTAGTTTCTAATACGAACTGACAATAATTGACATAAGTGGAAATTAATTGACAATTGTATCTGTTGACATTAGATGACAAAAACAAGATCTGTCAAAGTTTGTCAATTTAATAACCACTACAAAACATTTTACAGTCTCTGTAAGTTTAATATTGTGATTATACTATATGGCTCTAGGAAATAAGTCCCAAGAAATAAAGCTGTTAGATTTGTAGTACGCCAATAAATATTTGCATATACCCAACCTCGCACCTACCCCAAATATTAATCGATTAATAAATGAAATAATATAAATAACTTTATGTCATTATGAAATAAAGCCCAACTTTTGGGCCTTTTTTTCATTTTTATATTGGGACTTTATTTCATAATGAAATAAAGACCTAATTTTGGCGCATTATTTTATTTTTATGTTGGGGCTTTATTTCTTGGGGCCTTATTTCCATAGAACCATACTATATACAAAATTGTGCTATTGATACAGGTTTCTCATGATATGGACATCAAATGAAAGGGTTTAACGAGTTGAATTAAATGTGCTTTATAACGTCATCATCAATCACAATGGAGTATTGACGTTTCCTTCCCGACCCCAATGACTTGAGCAGAAACTGAAAGGATTTGTCGAGTAGAACTTAAGGTTCTTAGAATGTTGTTGCAACAATGGAAAAATTCCTTGAATCCTTCAAAGAGTAAAGGAGGTTATTGGAATATTTAAAAATGTCCTTGAATTATTAATAAAGGACTTGTTGAAAATGTCAAAGGAGGTCCTTAAAAACTCAAACAGGACCTAAAATTAAAAATTTTGGAAATTTTATTAGAAACAAGTGAGCATTTATGCTTTTCAGGATATTTTCCCAGACGTCCTTATAACAGGAAAAAAAAACACATTAATATTGGTTTCCAACTAAATATTCTAATATTCTACTTGTCAAACCATTTCATTTGATGCCCATATCATGGGGTGCTATCGAAAACTTAATAATTTCTAAACAATTTTTAACTATTAATCGGTTATTTATTAGACTAAACTATTATTAGTGAAACTAAAAATCCTTTAAGAAAGCGGGATATTCCGAGGTCCCGTGTATCAAGGGCACTATCATGTGTACCATAACCACGTCATTATACCCTATCCTAAGGGTATATTAATTTTGACACATAGTTTGTAACACCCCTTAATATTCGCCGTAGACCCATAAAAGTATATATATTTATGATCAGGACCAAATCCTAAGACTATCTAGCAATGTCCGTCCGTCCGTCCGTCCGTACGCAATTTTTAGGCCTTTAAAATAAAGCTAGGAAGCTGAAATTTGGACCACATATTCCCTAGGGCTCCGAAATGGTTAAGTGTAAAATTTTTTTGAATACGCCCACTGCCACGCCCACAATTTAGAAAAAACCGTTTTAAAGCTAAAGTTAGAGAGATAGAGTGTTACAACCTTCACAAGATATGTAGGCAATGCCCTCCTTTATAAGTTTGTCATATAAAGTTTTTTGCCACGCCTACTTTTTGTGGGCGTTTTTGACTAAAATGCTGTTTTCTTCGAAAATTTTCACAGAAAGCGAAAAAAACTGTATAACAAAATATTTACCCAATATTTTTTCCAATATATCGCCCATACAAAGTTTTTGGCCACGCCCACTTTTTGGGGGCGTTTTTTCAAAAAAACTTTTTTTTTTTTTTTAATTAATCGAACTAAATAAAATGATATGCATCATCTTCTTAATGGTTTTTTTTTGGGGCATATTGGGATATGGATAGGGTATCATACTGTTCGCCTCAAGCGGACTGTAGCCTTTCCTTATGTTTTTCTTATTGGTCATAATTTAATATACAGGAACTTTAGACTGTACTTTAGACTTTTTACTTGAAAAGTAATTGAAAATTTACTGGGAGGTATTGCGTTATACATGGCGTTTTTTTAGAGGTACAGAACTTCGAATTGAAATAAAACACAAGAAAATCGTTTTAATGTCCATCAATTTGGCTTTATGTCATTAATGTTTAAATATGATTTCGGGCATGTGGCCGCCGCGGCTGGTTTGAATAAAGACAAGTCTAGAGTTCCAATTTTCAACCACTTTTTCAAGCATTTGGGGCTGTATGTCGGCAATAACGCCACGAATGTTGGCTTCCAAGTCCCCTAACATTTCTAGTTTGTTGGCGTAGGCGAGCTACTTCACATATCCCCAAAGAAAATAATCCAATGGTGTCAAATCACACGATCTTTGTGGCCAATTGACAGGTCCATTCCGCGAAATTAAGCGCTCATCGAATGTTTCCTTCAATAAATCGATTGTGACGTGCGCTGTGTGGCTTGTTGCGCCGTCTTGTTGGAACCACATCTCATCCACATTTATGCCATTCAATTCGAGAACAAAATAGTCGGTTATCATGGCTCTATACCGGTCTCCATTAACTGTAACTGACTCTTCAGCATCATTTCGGAAGAAGTATGGCCCAATGACTCCACAGGCCCATAGAGCACACCAAACAGTCAGTTTTTGTAGATGTAATGGCGTTTCAAGGGTCTCATGTGGATTCTCTTCACTCCAAATGCGGCAATTTTGCTAATTGACGTAGCCATTCAACCCAAAATGAGCTTCGCGAAATGAACCATTATTTTAGAAATAAATTTGCATGATTTGCAAGCGTTGTTCATTTGTCAACCTGTTCATGATGAAATGGCAAACCAAATTGAACATAAATGGCATTAGAGTTGCCACAAAATGTCAGTTTTATCTCTATTCGAAAAACCAACCTCTAAAAAAACACCCTATACTTTAATTTTAAGGGACAACTCCTAGTAGGTACATGGAACTAACTGTGAACAGAATTTAATAAAAGTACTCGTACTCTAAGAAAATCTTCTTAAATAGAAATAAAATAAAAAGATTTACCTCAATGAAGCCCGAGACCGTACGTGGAATGCTCTACCTCACTCTGTTTTTGCCTGACATTTAAAATCAATGTGCATTGGCTTCTCATCCTTTCGTCTAATTCCTTATTTCCTTAATTTCCTAAAAAATTATATATATATATATAAAAGGCTGGGTGATCAACTTTTATAGAAATAAGATGGGGCTGAAAGTCCCTTTATTAATACAATTAAATATTTAATATACATATTAATGCACACTCATATTTGTAAATTTTCTGAAATTATAAATGTTTCAACAGGGAAATGGTTATGGACGCCAAATTTAGGCGGAGGGGAACGATGGAAATGTAAGATATACAGACAGACGGCAGAGATTGTTATGAACATTCGTTCAATAACATCCAGCCTTTCAAACGACTTTTAATACTGGAAAATTCCTCAGACCATAAAAAAGTGCCTATATCACATCATTAAAAAAGGATGAAAGTGGTGACAATTACATACCAAATTTTTAAGCTTTTGTGGAGAAATATATTTCTCTGTCATAATGTTATATACAAAGAACAGCACGGGTCGGACAGATCTTCAAGCTGACATAACTAATAGTTAGGACTCCTATAGGATAATCCATACAACTAAAGGGGGAATAAGGTCAATGAATCAAACAAACTACTTAAAATAATAAGCCCCTATCAACGTACACTCAATAGTATGTGGTTTTCTTACAGCAGTATGTGGTTTTCTCTAGCGGGCTATTTAGTTGTTAACTGAGGCATGGAATAAGACAAGCGGGATCGAGTCTGAATTCATAATCTTCTAATGAATTTAGCCCGCGTAGTCTAGTCTCATTTTTCGATCGCGGCTTAAATTCTCGCGGCCTTATTTCACCGAGCCATTTAACACAAACATCGTGAAATTGTATGGCGCCAATTCAGTCCAAACACTCGTCGTACCAACCAGTTACATACTTACTTAACGGGCTCCTGACCCGTGGAGAGTCCCTGCCTGAGACACGGCAGCCTTCCATCCTCTGCTATCCCGGGCACGCTGCTTCCAGTTGTCCAGACCAAGCGTTCTGGCATCCGCGATGGCTTGGTCTTTAAAACGAAGGTTCGGTCTTCCTTGTCGTCTCGAACCTGGGGGCTGGGATTCGAAGATTCTCTTGGCCGGAGCGTTGTTGTCCATTCGCTCGATGTTGCCAAGCCAATGTAGTCGGCGTTTCTTGGCTTTTTGGACTACATACACATCTTGGTACAGCTCATAGAGTTTGCGGTTGTATCTTCTCCTCCATTCGCCCTCCTCGCACACAGGACCAAAAGGGATCTTTCAAAGGATCCCAGTATTAACTCTTCTTTCCTGCTTATCGTCCAGCACTCGGCGCCGTATAGCAGAACTGGCAGGATAAGGGTTCTGTAGAACATGAACTTTGTCCTTCGAGTCTGGAGTTTTGAACCGATTTGTTTTGCTAAACCGAAGTGGCAGCGGTTTCCTAGGGTAATTCGACAAATCTCCAGTAAGATGTCATTTGTGGAGTTGATGTACGATCCGTACTAACTGAACGATTTTATTCGCTGTCCCAATTTTGCGAACGTTTGATAAACATTACAGAGTAAGCACTGTCATCAGAAGTTTAAAAATTGCCGTTGGGAATCGGCATTAAACTAGGTTCCTATTATTCTCGTCATAAAAATACATCACTACATCACTATACAGACATAATTTTTTTTGTTTACGTACCTAGACACCTAATTAGATAAAAGAAACGAATAAACTAGCATAAAGAAAGAAATGAAAATTTGGTAATACACTGCTTTATGTTACTTAGCCTTAGGTCACGATGCCGTGGTAATAACCGTTTTTCCTGAAAGATTTGTAGGAACCTACATACATAGTTACTTTGATTAATATTTAAATTAGTATTTTGCTTCCGCCATCGTAATCGACTTTATGTCAACTACATGAAAATATAGACGCATTCTAATACCAATACACACGCTTATTCTATTGAACACTTCAAGAGTACCATCGCGCCAAGTGTCATACCTCTCACCGTGTAACTCACAGCAAATGCATGCTAGAAACAAATATTTTTGCATCGTCTATTTGTATGTTAAATGCAAAACGTACTCAACAAAATTATCCCACAGATCCGAAACATTCTCTCCTAGCCGCACCCCTGCTTAACCCAACAACCGAACGGAAAACCGCACCATTGATCCCCAGAATGCATAAATCTGCCACTGCACTCACATTTCCATTTCGAGTCAATGATTTTCATGTTACTACGCATGGTTTCCTGTGGTCTGGAGCATTATTATGTTTAGCCTGCGACCGTGATAATTCCACTGTACTTATTGTTAGTGAATATGTGTGCGAATAATCGCACCTCCCTGTAGATGTCCCACCACCACTACGACCTCTACGTTGTGGGATAGATGCGTTCGTTTGGCAATCAAGAGTTGTGGCGTCGACTCCCCGCTCTCTGGTTCCAATCAACCAATGTAATGAGGAATAGTAACACTCTGGCGACCGCAAGACTACAACTCGTCGTCGTATCATGGAACGCGAGTGTGAATAAAAAATACAGCTCCTTTGGTCCAGTAAATCAAATTTAAATGTTTGATTAAAACATTGGCTAAGAGTGTGGACGTAGATACCCGAATTTATGGGTCCTCCTATCATTTTTCGCAGTGACACTGAAATATGATAAAATGTGTGGGCGAGTGTGCGAAAAGCATTACTTTACTCTGTGTATGTGTAACTGGGATAGTAGGTACCTACTTCACAAATGTGATGGACAATTTTCTTTTGGCAAGGAGCAGAACTGATTTATGGGCCAAGTTCGAATAAGCTCTATGCCAGTCTCTTATGGGACCAAGGAAAAATGTCGCAATGGGAATGCAAATAAATCATGATGAGGAGAAGGTAAAACTCGCCAGAAATCTTTGTAAAATTTATAAAACTGGTAAGCCTCTTGCTTTTGTTGAAAATTCAAAAAATTTAAAAATTCAGTGCTTATTACATTATGGTAACTATTTAATATGTTCAACTGAAACAGTCTTATATGACCAGACAAAATAAATACGCGTACCGGTGGAGACTATTTAACCTTAGATAAATAAACTAATTTTTTAGTACTGAAAAGATAAAGATGAGCCTGCATTTTTTTTTCAAAATTGAGTAGTTATTTTTTTTTTATTAATTTATTTCATTGTTACAATACTTAAAATTATTTAAAATATAAATAAATAACATAATAAACATAAATAACTTAGAAGTTTAAGTTTGTACGAAGGTCGTTTAAAAGAAGAAATCAAAAAAATATAATTTGCGGGCGCCTCCGAGGCGCAGTTTATCATTCTAGGGTTAACTACGAACTTTATGAGTTCTACAATAACTTGTAAACAAGAACAAGTAAGAATATGATGTAGTATGTGTATATATGTATCGTCTTTTGGCTGTATAATTTGAGTTATATGCGAGGAGGAATTGAAACGGAAGTTACCTTACGCCCCTCACCGTATTTGTGGAAAAACTAACTTGTATGTACTGAACAATAAAAATGTGTCTACCTTTGTCACTTATCTACAAAAGTGATGTATAAAACATAAGGCTCGAACCTTGAGACAACACACATTCTCTAGCTACGATCTCCAGTATAACGAAAACCCCAGATTGGTTTGCATGCATTATTAGGCTATAACTTTCGTACGGTGCGCTTGTTTGGTGGCAAAGACTTAAAACTCTCAGAAGATTTCTGAACAAGCTGAAACATCTTCGTGTTTATGCATTACGGGAATAAGGAGAGGAACTCCCACTGCTGCTATGAACGTTTTGATTTGCTTACATTCCTTAAAGTGCAGAATTTGGACAGCAGAATATGACTGGCGGATAGACTAGAGGTGCTGCCCTTACCGCGCAATACAGATTATTGACGATGAGTGAATCGGCTTTAGGCCGACCATCGTGTGTACAGATTGCTTCCTATAGAACTTTGTAGATGATGTAGGCATTATTAGCGACTATCAGACTTATTAGCATTCGTATTACCCCACAATAGGCATAGTATCTGTATTACCCACCCCTAACCAATTCCGACCTATTTGAGACATTTATTTCAAAAAGTGATTCCCAAGCGTCAAAAGCTTAAATACCTGTCATCTAAGACCAATAGCGAAGCAACCGTTGAGGAAAACATCAATCACTGTAGGGTAGATGAAATGGCAGGAAAACTCTGTCATCGTATGTGACCGGAAAAATTTCGTCAAAGCTGAAAGCAAGGCTCTTCACTGTAGTTGTTCGTTCAGCGCTCACATGCGGTTTACAATTTTGGAAAATATATGCCGATTCCGAACGGTAATTAATTTTTGCGAAGCTTCTCATGACAGTTCTTACTCTTGGATGTTTGTTAGACGTTTGCAAGAGGTGGGGCAGCGAGTAAAAACTTTCACGTAATACGGATCGGGATTTGAAACAACGACCCCTCGCGTAGTGTTTTAACGCACTAAGCCACTGCACCCACTAGTTAATCTAATTAGTCAACCTTAAATAAAGGGCACGGTAGTACCAGCCTGGGAGAAACCCCAGGGAAAAATCCAACATTTGTGATTTTCCACTTATCTTAACGCAGCCCACAAAAGACCTACAATTATGATTTTTTACATGAGGTTTATATCTTAGGAGCAGCCTCTGCAGCAGCTTGTAATACGGTGATAAGTAGCACTAGGTTTCCGCGACTAAGGATCCACACAGCAACCTGGCGCTCTCCAGACGGTCGAACCGCCAACCAAATCGACCCTGTCGATGCGAGGCACGCATTCAACATCTTGAACGTGCACACTTACCGAGGGGCAAACGTCGACTCTGACCATTTTCTCGTTGCAGCTAGATTCAGAGCTCAAAATGTAGAGAGAGTGATGGGGCAAGAAGAGAACTCGCGTCCAGTCAATGAAGAACCAGTCCATCCGCCCAGTATAGAAGAGGTTGGCTTAGCTATTAAAAAGCTAAAGAACAACAAGGCCGACGGCTCTACCTGCAGAGCTTTTCAAATACGGAGGTGATGTTATGGTAGGGCGCATGCACCAAATCATCAACCAAGTTTGGGTGGAGGAAAGCATGCCCGATGACTGGACCATCAGCTCCATATGTCCCATCTACAAGAAAGGCGATCCTATGTCTTGCAAGATATATCGAGGTTTATCCCTGCTTAATGTCGCATATAAGATCCTATCCAACGTACTGTGTGAACGTCTCAAACCTTTCTGCAACACACTAATCGGCACGTACCAGTGTGGCTTCCGGCCCGGCAGATCAATTGTAGACCAAATCTTCACACTAAGGCAAATCCTGGAAAATACCAACGTGTTTCAAGTCGAGATACACCACCTCTTCATCGACTTTTAAGCCGCATGTGACAGCACTCATCGTCAGGAGCTTTTTGTGGCGATGGTCGAATTCGGGATTCCGTCAAAACTGATCCAGATGTGTCGCATGACACTAGATAACACGCGATGCAATTTGCAGTTTGGCAGCAGCTCATCTGAACTCTTTCTAACATGCACCGGATTTCGGGAAGGAGATGCGCTGTCCTGTGATTTCTTCAATCTTGTTCTTGAGCAGATAGTGCGCCGGGCAGGTGTCAACACGGAAGGCACTATCTTCAACAGATCAGTCCAAATGCTGGGGTATGCGGACGATATAGATACCATCGGTCGATCCCAGCGTGCCGTGATAGATGCTATTGAAGAACAGGCGAAACTAGTTGGCCTTGAAGTGAATTAGGACAAGACTAAATATATGTTATCAACAAACAAACAATCATCTGTCCACCGACTATTACAAAATGTCACTGTTGATAGCAGCAACTTGGAGGTTGTTAAGGAGTTCATCTACCTCGGGGTAAACATCAACTCCACAAATGACATCTTAGTGGAGATCCGTCGAAGAATTACCCTAGGAAACCGCTGCTACTTCGGTTTGGCAAAACAAATGGGTTCAAAACTCCTAACTCGAAGGACAAAGTGCATGCTCTACAGAACCCCTATCCTGCCAGTTCTGCTATACGGTGCAGAGTGCTGCACGATAAGCAGGAAAGGAGAGTTAATACTGGGATCCTTTGAAAGAAAAATCCTTCGACGGATATTTGGTCCTGTGTGTGAGGAGGGCGAATGGAGGAGAAGATACAACCGCGAACTCTATGAGCTGTACCAATATGTGGATGTAGTCCGAAAAGCTAAAACTCGTCGACTACATTGGCTCGGCCACATCGAGCGAATGGACAACAACGCTCCAGCCAAGAGGATCTTCGAATCCCAGCCCCCAGGTTCGAGACGACAAGGAAGACCGAACCTCCGTTTTAAAGACCAAGCCATCGCGGATGCGAGATAGCTTGGTATGGACAACTGGAAGCAGCGTGCCCGGGATCGCAGAGGGTGGAAGGCAGCCGTATCTCAGGCAGGGATTCTTCACGGGTAGGGAGCCTGTTAAGTAAGTAAGTATATCTTAGGAACAAACTCGGGAAAAAATAAAATATTGTTTATTAAAAATTCCACAAATAGTATTTAGGTACATTTTTAGACTTTGCAAATTTTTGAAATCGTGAAAATTGGGGCTCTATACACATGTGTTTTATATATACCTATATATGTATGTATATATTCGTAAACTTGTCAAGTATAAAAATCTACCTAAATACTATTTGTGAAATTTTTAATAATTTCAATACAAACTTCGCGTTCTTTTTTAGATCTCAGTACTTTTTGTGGCTGACTTGTAAGGCAAAAGCGATTTTTGTATAAAAGAACTTGGCTATTCCTTAACATTTATTTTTTCGGTGTGATTCAGTTATCTTCACGAAGGAATCGTTTGGCGGATTATAAATAAATAGCAAAAGCTTGACAACCACAGATAGAGTTGATATCGTTCCGCTTCAGCTATTTATTATTATTTCTTGTCAAGGGTGATTGTTTATCACACTGATTTATCGTCTTGGGGTTTCTCGGCTATTTATACATTGAATGGATTCGATCCAGAACAGTCCTTGATCTTGTTTGTTTTAAAATACCAATTACTATGCACTACTTTTTTAAAGTACGAGCATTAGTGCAGATGCACCTTTTCCATTACTTTAAAGCTCGGGATTTTATCCCATCACGGATGGTTCCAAAACCTATAAGGTTGTAAATGATTAGGATATAGCTTTATCAATGGAAAAATCTCTGTTCGAAAGAACATGCACCCTTAAAGATTTCCAATAAATTAGTAGTAACAAATCATAAGGTTCTGATAAAAATAGTTTATACATGGCATTTTTATGTAGGTATAGCTTAAGGCGACACAAAAATCTAATTATAATTTTTTTCTTTATTCTGCATTTACGGGGTATATTTGTATTACGATGATACCTACATACATACTTTACATGCGACCTTACTACTTTATACCTATCCAACAATAGGTAGCCAAGAACGTTGACATTTCTTAATCAAATAATGACAAAGATTGATTTCGATGTACATATGTACGCAAATGTTCGCCTGAATACCAATGTGTGAAGAAGTATATCTAGAAATGAGGATGTTCAGTCAAATTGAATGTTGATTCATTTTAAGAGTATTGTACTTATTCGCTGAGACCTGGATATAACATAGGAGCTTGAACTCCCCCATTAAAGAACACAATAAGCAGAGAAGGACATCTAATCAATGGATGTTGGATTGGAAAAATATTCTATTGTAAGAATTAGTTTTTTTTTTCTTTTCTGTTTTTTCAACTTTGACTTCTGCAGAAAAACCTCTTTTTTCTGCGGTAAGATATTGTCAATGGATATAGAGATGATAAATTAAATCTACATGGGTGAGAGATCGAATCTAGGTGGGAAAGAAATTCACAAAGCATATTAATATTAGCCAGCTGTATGAAATTAATGTGCATATTAATGGAATAAAATGTGAATTTAATTGTACAACTTAAAAGCCTTAAGGTACTGGAATCATTATACAAAACTCAAAAACATTAGTCGAATGTCACTTGACTAATGATTGAAAGACTAACTCTAGTTTTTCTTCAACCAATAAAATGGATCCTTTTTTAAGTTTTTTGACAACTCATAGGTATAAGTAGTGATGTGCGGCACCAACATTTCTAGGGAAGACATAATGACTTTCATGTGACTCTCACTCTTAGGTTGCTTGTTGAAAATGAGCAACCCGTGCCTTCTAAATCCTAAAAATCTGTTCCCCACTTGATGAATACCACTTCAAAATCGCTGTTAACAATAACTACAAAAACTCTGTACAATTCTATTTATTGGTGTACACGAATAGCAAAATTTGGAATCTTTTTAGTGACATACAAACTCGTTTACATCCTCAATAAGTTTTGTTGATCCCGTCGGAAAAAAACCTAAGAAAGAAGCTACTTTCTTCTTAAGCTTAATTAAAAATGATGTTCTAAATATATGCATCAAGATAGCATTAAGAACTCCTACACAATTAGCCTTAGTCAAAATGTAGAACCGCTGAACCACATAGGGGATCAGTAAAAATGCAGTTAAAAAGGTATCATATCATCATCAAGAGTTTTAACTTGGTTATATGTTCTACTTCTTAATATTCATTTTGTTCACGTAAACGTATGATTACTTTATATTTGTCCTACATGTTATTCCGATTTCATTGAAATGATGTTAAGTGCTCCATAATTTAAATAATCTATGAGTTAATAAGTCCGTGTTTTTTTTTTTTTTTTTTTTTTTATTGTCGGAGGTTGCTGCTATCCGATGGAGCGCTCAGACACAACTACAGGTCCATTGTACTACCATTCAGACACCTTCCATTAATGTACTTAGTTTTCCCGCCTTTCGAAGAAAAACGAGAAGGAGCTTCAGTGCTAAAGAGCTTAGATGTTCGGCACTCACCACGTCAGCCCCGAAGATCCGCCACCTAATGCGAGCATAGGCCGGACAACTGCAGAGAAAGTGTTCTGCTGTGTCATCCTCCTCACCGCAAGCAGGACAGGTAGTGGTGTCGCTTAAGCCCAACACATTTAAGTGTTTAGCAAAAGCTTGGTAGCCCGAAAGAACGCATACAAGCAACCTACAGTCGATTCTCCTCAGAGATAGAAGAAAAGATGCTGACCTTTTGCAAATGTCACCAAATCGCGCCACCGAATCTTGTGTTCACGAGAAACCCAAGAATCGATAGACGACATGACTAAAGACGCAGGCAGACCCAACACAGGTTCGGGTCCTGAGAAAACTTCTTCTGAACCTTGCCTAGCAAGCTCATCCGAGATCTCATTTCCTTGGATGCCAGTGTGATCTGGTACCCAGACAAGATTCACTGTGTTCAGTCTTCCGACCAAATTCAGAGAAAGCTTGAGTTCTAGCACTAACTTGGACGAGGTAAGAGGATTTAGAAGCGCTTTTAATGCAGCTTGGCTATCACTGCAGATGCAAATGCCTTTAGCCCTCCACCTATTGTTCACAATATAGCGCATTGCCATTAGGATGGCGAAAATCTCCGCTTGGAAAACAGATGCATGTTTACCCAAGGGGTAGTAAAGTCGTATATCATCGCATTCCACAAAGACACCAGCACCAGACCCCTGCCCGGTTTTGGAGCCATCCATGAAAATACGATGGCATTCAATCCATGGTTCAGAGTCTGACCGAAGCCATTCCTTTACCTGTGGAAAGTTGACGTGGTAGTTTTTTCGCAGAAGGATTTCTGTTGTCATTGCATCAGACGGCATATCCATAAGACAGGGGTCAAAGGATAATTCTCGAGCAAGTTCTTCAAAATTCCATTGCGCATGGTACCAAAAACCACCTCTCTTTAAGCGAAAGATGGTTTTTAGCGTACATCCCATGATATATAAGTCAAGGGGAGGAAGATTCATTAAAGCACCTAGAGCAGAGCCCGGGGTGCTAGGGAAGGCCCCTGTGCAGCCGAGACAAGCCGTTCTTTGGAGTTTGGCAAAAGAAGCAGTAACACGTTTTCGCGAAAGCCTGTTCCACCAAACAACTGATGCGTAAGTAAGTCAGTTACTATTTTTGCTAATCTCCGCTCCCCTTTCGAGCCCTTTGTCTATTGCGATGGATGTCATTTTTAAATTTTTTTTTTAGAAAACTAAAACCCTCGCGGCCATTTGTCCATCAAAAGGGACACTCCCTTACAATTATTTTCATTTTTTTCCTATATTTTTCCGTTCGATGAGTGTACAAAAAAATAACAGAAATAATTTTTTCAATCGCTGGAAATAAATCGGGTCCGAAAGGGTTAAGAACTTTCAAGTTAAACAATTGAAATTTGACATTGTGGTGACCCATCAAAATGACCTGATTAAATAAAGGTTCATTGCCAAAGTCATTGGACTACCATGCCCCTTGATATTATTTTAACGTTAAATATTGAGAAAGAGAGTATTGAAAAGTACAGAAATTATTTTAACATTCCTTCCTACCATATATTTTAGTAAAGCAGCTAATAAATTGCTGAGTCTTAACGAGAGCTTCAAACATTAGATGACTTAAAAATATTGTATTGTTAGCCTGATGAACCCGCTAAATTAGGAACCACTGGGGGGAATAATTAGAGAGGCTGGCGATGCAAGTCATTATTTCTTATATACCATGGGGCATTTACTATTCCCCGGAGGACTTTGTTTTGGAATGTTTGAATTACTTGTACATTTGTTTCCTTAGTACAACCCCATTCTTAGTGTATATTTCCGAATTATGTCCTAGAAACCAATAAAGTTTTCTATATTTAATATTTAACTCTTCTACTTTCTTTTCCACGTGTTCCTTCCATTTCAGTTTAGCATCTTAGTTCATACCCAGATACTTAGCTGTATTAGAATAAGGAACTATTCGGTTATTAATAACCACAGGAAGATACGTTATTTTCGTAACGTAAATGCGTAAGCCACGCATTTATCAGTTGATAGAAGGGCACTGTCATCTGCGAATGTGGCTATCAACTTATCATTTGAATTAGGTGTATCTCTCGTATACAATAAATAGAGGGTTGGTCCCAGAATACTTCCCTGTGGAACTCCTGCTTGTAACTCTTTGAGTTCGGAATACACTGAACCATAGCGAACTCTAAAGAATCTATTTGAAATATACGATTTAAGTATCTCATAGTACTGTCTAGGTAGATCCCTACAAATTTTATATTCTAAGCCCTCATGCCAGACCTTATCAAAAGGCTGTGCAACGTCTAAGAATAATGTAGAACAAATATGTTTTTCGTCTAATGATTTTTCTATGATATTAGTTATACAATGTACTTGGTCAATTGTAGAATGCTTATTTCTAAACCCGAACTGATGAGTGGGAATAAGCTTTCTTTGCTCTATGATTCTATCTTGTCTTTTAAGAGGCAGTTTCTTAAAAAGTTTTGATAAAAGTGAAATAGGTCTATAGGAGGTGACTTCTGATAGAGGTTTACCGTTGGTAGGTATAACTATAATATAACTCAACGGGTCAACGGGGGGTCTTGCGCTTGGGGTCTCTTTAAACATTTAGTAGCCTTCCAAAGGGAGTAGTCTGTGACTTTGTCAGCAGTTAAGTTACAAAGGTAGTTATTAAGAGATCTATTTTTAAATTCAGCTATCCTCTTTTTAGGTTTATTATTTAGTTATTCAGTTTTATCGCCGGGATATCTTGACATTTTCCATTTTCTCCGAACTCTCCTCTTTTCTAAATCCCTTATATCTGTAGGATATTTTACAGATGCTTGTTTACTTTGTTGATAAGTTGGTGTACTGTCGTCAGCTGCCTGTTGTATAACGGCAATGAGTTGTTCCACTTCGATGTCAATATGCCTAGTTGTGACCAGTGGAGATCTAAGATTAATAAATCCTTCGTGAAAATTTCTAAATTTACACCAGTTCGTTCTTTTATTAGTAAGTCTTTCGTTGTCAATTTGTTCTATTGGCATGCTGTTAATCGTTAGGATTACGGGTGTAAGATCCGATGACAAATCATCATTGCTTTCAACTTTAAGTTCTTTTGTATTGATTTCTTTCGTTATGTAGAAGTCAATAAGGTCTAGTGTTTTCGCTGGGTCGGATGGCCAATAAGTGGGCGATCCCGTCGAAATAAAATTACAATTGAAATTTCGCCCTGCTTACCAAAGCTTCCTGCCCTTTGTCGATACTAATCTAGAACCCCCGTAAGTGTGTTTTGCATTGAGATCACCTCCAATTATAAAGTTATTGCCTAGAGCTTTAAAAAGGTCATTAAGATCTTCCTCCGTAGGCCAATGTCTTTGTGGACAGTATATAGCAGCTCTGTTAAATTGCTTTCAGATGGATGGGCAGAATGGTAACAGAGGAACCCAGGATTACTACTCGTTGTTCCTTGCTTGAAGTGGGTTTCAGAAATCAGGCAGATATCAATGTCTTCATTGCATAGGAATACCTGAAATTCATAGATATGTTGGTGAAAACCGTTTGCATTCTAGGTTGCACATATAAGAATAATAAAACACGTCAAAAGCTCCAAATGGTTTAACGCGTAGGGTATCACAACGGACCAATATTGTCCTTGAGTGTCGGTCTTCTGCCGCAGCCACTTCAACCTAAGTACAAATGGTAATATATCCATTTCCGAGCAAAATAATTCGAAGTCATGTTTTAGATTACTAGAAGAAAAGTGCCCAGGTTTGCTGATAATAGAAAGCCGCTTTGCGCTTTAGGTAAGTAGGAGTAGTAGACTTAACTACGGAGACGGGCTAATTTTCGTTCTCCCCGCTGTGAAAAAATGTTGGAGAAGCTTCTGACGAAAAGATTGTATGTTTGCATTCAAAATCATAATCAATAACCAATAAGCAATTTGGAACAGGCTAAAAATAATGAAAAATCGCATTTGTATTAGATTGTATATTGATTTAGTAGCTACACAAAATTTAAGTTGCAGGAATGATATATAACTGTTTTTAATTTTAGTACGAAAAGTGCAAATATAAGCACATCAAAGTGTTGAAAGAAAATGTTGTATGCAGTTCTTAGTGATCAAAACTGTGGCTCCTCATTTTTATCCTTTATTTGAGTGAATTGAGTGAATTTTATCCGTGCGGAACTTTTAAAAAGCGAATGTAGCGTATTAAAAAAACAGTTTATGTTTATCCATTAACAGGACCCTTGTTGGTATATTCCAAATTTCAGCTTGCCAACTTATATTTAAAGTTCTAAAAATTGGTGTCGAACGAACAGACCAATCGTCATACGTTTTGATTACATATATAAATACGTTTAAGGACCTATGCCTTTAGGATATTAAAATGTTTCATCTTTCGAGCAATGATTTAACTCTTTAAGTATTTATGTACATTATATAAATATGAATTGATTTAAATGAAGTAGGTACAGATATTGGTTGTTTTTGTGTTCACAAAATAAACCCCTTTTAAGTTGAATTGATTAGCCACATCAGCATTCGTGCTGTCATCATCGTTTAGCAAAAGAGAGATGTAGGAAGCAGCAGCACTCACTGACACTTTAATATTTAAGCGGGCGCTGTGGCAGTGATTGATTGTAGATTTTCCATCCATTATGGGGATGGAATTCAAAAATATGGAAATTTCAACTTATGAGGCAGCCGTTGTAATCCAATCATTGAATGATGATGGTGACGGTAGGGGTATTAGAGGAGCCAAGTACGAACGCTTGTTAGAGTACGAGGGTAGCTATTTAACACCCTGTGAGTAATTACAAACAAGTGATGATTTATTTGAGAGCTCGAGTTAAATAAGAAAATTAACTTACTCCATCATCTGGGCGACGCACGCTGAGTACACAGTGTATTTCTTCTGATGCGTGGGCTATAGGCTATTTCCGCTTGGTTATTATTTGGTGGAAGTAACAACTTGAAAAAAGCTGTTGGACTTTCTTGGGTAATCCATCAAATTGGCTTAATAACGTATTATGCCTGGCCTGGATTGAGCATTGCATAGTCTATTAGTTTAAGTGGCACTATTTCTTAGATTTAAAAGTATCCGTTTAATCTTATAATATTAATTAATCCTTCTGAAATTTCGAATCCAAACAAGAAATGTGGTGTTAGAACACCTTTATTATAGTTTGTCTTTCAGTTCAAGCACCTTGTACCCGGACTAAGTTAGAGTTTGGTATTAGGGATTGTTGGACTCATATACAAGTATATTTATATATCTTTGCCAAAAGTTTTGTTAGGCCTTCCGATTTCGTATAAATAATGATTGCGAGTAATAAAATGTTGGCTTTGTTATATTAGCATAATTGAGGAGCTTAAGGTCTGCTCTTCTTCCGTAGTATTTATTAGTAGTATATTTTTTTTGTCATTGCTGATTTTTTTTTTATAATTTGCACGTGCAAAAGCGATTGTTGGCACCCTTATAATGTTATAATAACACAGAACGGGCGTTAAGGAAATGAGGGATTAGAAGAAAGGATGAGAAACCGATGCACATTGATTTTAAATGTTTGTAAATTGTAATGGTCAGAAAAAACAGAGTGAGGTAGACAATTCCACATTCGTGTTGTACAGCAGAGGAACGAATCGATGGAAAAACGATAGGCAGGAGACATTACGACGATGACTAAGAGGGTCAAGCGAATTCGCAATATCTCGGTCGCCAATAAGTTTTATCTCATGTTTTTGAATTCTGTTAAGTAGCTCCAAACATGTAATTGGTGCACCGGACCAGATATGAGCGTTGTACTCCTTTTGGATTCAGCAATGCAAGTGCCATTCATGGATAATAGCAGAGTATTAAGGTTTCGCTTTAATGACAGAGTAAGCATTGTGTTTTGGAAGCATTAAATTCCACTCTATTGGTTTAACCCCACTCAAGAATGCTGTCAAGATTTTTAATGAGCTTAACATACGTTGCCGTTCCAGTTCAACGCCCGGAGATAAGGGGCGTTGCCCAGGAAACGAATATGTAAAGCGGAGGGTACTGTCATCGGCGAAGGAATGAATAGGATTAGAAGTAACGGAGAGTAGATCATTTATAAAAATGAGAAAGAGAGTCGGAGACAAAACGGAGCCTTGGGGAACTCCAGCATTTATTTGGTAAGTTGCTGACTTGAAACCAACCAAAAAAACTTGAATTGAACGGTCCGAAAGGTAATTTCTAATCCATTGAATAAAGGTATAAGCGATTCCAAATGCACGCATTTTCGACAAAAGAGCTTGGTGCCAAACTCTGTCAAATGCCTTTGCAATATCAAGCGCAACGACCTTACTTTCACCACCACGGTGAATAGATTGGTTCCACTTTTCGGTTAGATATATCATCAAATCACCAGTGGACCTGTTGCCGCGTAAACCATACTGCCGGTCATTAAGAATTTTCCGCAATGCAAGATATTTCATAAGCTGACGATTTATCAGCGTTTACATGACGTTGGAAAGAAGGGACGTAAGTGCAATTGGACGGTAGGAGGAGGGATAGAAAAGCTTACGCAGTGGTTTTGCCAGCGTGGAAGAACACCTCTTCAGAACGATAGGGAAAATACCATCTGGACCAGCGGATTTATGTATGTTGAGATCTTGAAGAACTCTGGCCACTGTACGAGTGCGAAAATGAATGGGTCCCATAGAATATTCTACGCGCTCGAGTACAGGGGGAGATAAAGCACAATCTGGCAGCGTTGAGCTAGCTGCAAAATGAGCAGCAAGCAGATTGGCTTTATCCGAAGAACTGACAGCTGGGATGTCATTGCAAATGAGTGTTGGGATAGATGACGAGGGTGAATTTTTAATATTCTTGACAAACGACCAAAAGTTTTTACTACCGGAGGGACTTTGTAGTATTTTTTGTCTCAACTTTTGGTCGTAGGAGAATTTGACACAATTAATGTAGGCATTGCAGTCATTTCTGGCTCGTTTGAACTTTTTTCGGTTTTCCTCAGTTGGATTGGCCTTAAATGACCGAAAACTTACCTCTTTAGCCCTGATAGCTTCTTTACAGCTCAAGTCACACCACGCGTTTTTCTTAGGTCTGATACACTTTATCCTGTTAGGGATATAGTGTTTCATACCCAGGTGAATTAAATTTGTAATCATATCGGCAGTGGCATCCACGTCGTTGTTGAGGAAGCACAACGACCAGTTAAAACTCCTAAAGAAACTGTTTAAAGCTTCCCAATTGGCTTTCTCGTATTGCCATACGGTTCTTGTAGGAGCTTTTTCTTTAGCTGTGTGGCTGGAGTACGAGAAATTCGCTGATATGATACAATGGTCTGACGAACCTAGAGGCGAAGATACATTTAAAGTGTATTTATCAGGTTGAGAGGTAAGAAACAAGTCCAGTGTGTTGGCGTTTTGACCGCTAATGTCCGGTATCCATTTACAATCTGGGTTAAATTATTAACCTCAGCAAAGATCTCTACATCCCTTCCTTCGGGTGTTGTCTGTCCAGAATGTCGAAGCCAACTTGAATTGTGTATATTGAAATCGCCCGCAATGGCGATTTCAGTATAAGGATAAAGGGTAATCATGTTCATTTATCGATGGACGGTAGCTTAAAGTCTTAATGGTTGCCATGCAGGGGAAACCACAAGAAATCATAATGACCAATGCCACTTTTACCAATAATGTCAAACGTATTTGAGAAAAGTAATACCTGATCACCGCTTGGGGTAACAATTAAAAGGTTCACAATCGACCAATTCATAGAATAACCAAAGGAATAGTAAAAGACCGAGAGGTAAAGTATGGCTTTAAAGTAAAAGCCATGATGTTTTCTTGTCCCTGTCTCCGTCGTTGCTGTGCTCATGTGATATATCACTCGCATAACTACACTCCGTAGTGTCCCTGTGCCTCAACCAATAAGTCCCACCAATTAACGCAGTGTTTGCACACTCAAAGTTTGTTGAGGACTGCTTTCACTTCTGCGTGGTCCGTCTGGCTTAGAGTGGAAGTGTTCATTCGATCTACATGTCCCAACCAATCTCAAATCGACAATGCGCAGGTTTTTGTGAACAGGGCCCTATTGCATCAATCACTTTTCACTTTGTACTGTGCCATTTTTTAAAAAAATATTTTCCTGCAAGGCAAAACAACTTTGTATGACAAATAAAAAGGATTTTTTGCAAAGTTAAAAGTATAAGTGTTTCACCAATTTAATAGCATGCGTACTACGAGATGTACTTTGCATTTGCGATTTGCAAAGTTGCAAAGTGTATATACAGTATATGTCTTTAATGTGCTGAAGTTAGCCACGATCTTCGGTTATCGAACATATATTAGCGTGCCGGCAAATTCCATAAAACATTCTGATATTTTGTATATCAAATGTTGAAATCGAAACGTACATATTTTTCATAAAAGGGTTTAGTTTTTAATAAACAAAATATAATGCCAAATCCATAATCTCTCTTACAATGCGCACACTACCTTCCTGGCAGCATAAAAGTATCGGTTCGTCCCACCTATCAACATGGCATTTATTTTCAGGCTTTTTAGCAGGTCCACAAATGGTGTTTGGAAGACATTCATTCATGCTTACGAATATCGGTTTACAACTTTACAGAATTAAGCTTCATATTCCGTGCACAGTTTCAACTTTATAGTATTGAGCTCAATTTTCAATTAAACGTGGTACACAAAAGTTGTTACAAAGCAGTTATACAATTATTTCTTTAGCTGTTAATATTCATCTTTTATTAATCTTCAATGCAAATTCAGTGTTAGTTTTTTTTAAGCTTTACAGAGCTGAAGAATTATTTTTAAATTTAAAATTCGTTTGCAGTTTGTCAAACTTGTTGTACACAATTATTGTAGCCATCAAAACTTGTTCCGAAACGCATTTTAGTTTGTATACCCTATCCTAAGGGTATATTAACTTAGAAACATAATTTGTAACACTCCTTAATATTCGTTGTAGACCTCTAAAAGTATTTATATTTATGATCAGAACCAAAACCTTAGACTATTTAACAATGTCCGTCCGTCCGTCCATGTCAACTTTTGAGGCCTTTAAATTTAAGCTGAAATTTAGAACATATTCCCCATAAGGTTCCGAAATGGTAAAGTGTTAACATTTTTTAAATACGCACACTGCCGGGCCCAAAATTTAGAATAAACCATTTTAAAGCTTTAGTTGACGAGATAAAGTGTAAGAACCTTAAAAAGAGAATACACTGAACTCCTTCACAAGTTTGCCATACAAAGTTTTTTTCCACGCCTACATTTTGTGGGCAATTTTAAACAAAATCAGGTTTTATTCAAAAATTCGTATTGCAAATGAAAAACATACATTGTAAAAATGTGTGAAATATTTAACCAAAATTGTTTGTAGTATATCACCCATACAAAGATTTTGGCCACGCCCACTTTTTGGGGGCGTTTTAAAAAAAAATATTTTTCGATATAAATTTTATAGAATGAAATAAAATATGCTATCCATCATGTTCTTAATGTATTTTTCTTTGGGGATATTGATAGTAGCATACTGTTCGCCCAAGCGGACTGCAGTCTTTCCTCATGTTTTTAATGTATGCTCGTATTCCGCAAGAACAAGGCTTATCTGTAGCTTGTAGATAATAAAGATTTTAAGGGCAGATTAATTAGATATGCATACGATATGCATACGATATAATAATTATACCTTGCAAGACGATAGAAAACAAGAACATGATTAACCCATATGTAACGGCTGGTCGATATATCGACCAGCAATTTTGTCATTTTCCGTAGGCGAGGGGGAAAATCGATCTACCTGGTAGAATATGAGTTTCGATAGTTTGGTTTAATATCTAATCGACCTGTTTTTGCGTTTTTCTCGATTTAGATTTTTGCGTGGTCTTTTACGGAAAACTGCAAAACACCTTTTTGGACAATAAAAAGAAATATTCCGGAAAAATAGGAAAATTACAGCAGCGGAATGACCGCCCGCAAACAATAGCTATTCCATGCCTGTTTTACAAAAAAAAATGTTTGGGCACGAATCGCGATCTTTCGTCATGGGCTAGTTGGGCGGAGAAGGTAGGTGGTCGAGATATCGACCAATAGTACTATGCGATATACAAAAATGCACTGTAAATTTATTTCGGTTTGTAATCGGATCAAACTTTATTGCCAAGACATTTCCGCTATTTCAGCTTCCGATGGTTGATGCCACGAAACCCCCTCCAAATCATAGGGACACTTGTAAATAAGACAAACAACATCAGGTCAATTCAAATAAGTATCCAGATAATTTTTACGCGTTAGCTGCAGCTGTGTCAACAGATAAGTATATGTTACGGCGCGGCGTCATTAGCTATTGTTTTGCTTTATTGCCTATTTCATACAAGAAAAGGGTTTGCCATACGGCGGTGCCACGGCGTCTGTAGATCCAGAATATGCAGACTGTGGATTGGGAGAAACCGTCGTTCTGAAGCTGATGAGCAATGTGGCGAATCCATTGCAACATTGCGTTGCATTCGACAATTTTTTCACATCGCATAAATTGATGTGTCGGCTGTCTTCGCTTCATTATTTCGTCACCGGTACTATTCGGGAAAATCGAACCAACGGTCCCACACTTATGGAAGTTCGAACAATGAAAATGAAAAACCGCGGTTCATTGGACTACTCCTTCGATAAGACGGATGAGATTTTGATGGCTCGATGGAACGACAACTCTGTCGTCACTGTCGCATCCAACCCCGAAGCGATCGAGCCAATGCAAAGAGTAAAGCGTTGGAACCGAAAAACTCGAAAAATGACGACCGTGGAAATGCCTCATGTTCTCAAGGCATACAACAAGCGCATGGGTGGTGTCAATCTTTTCGACATTGCAATGAATAATTATCGCATCCGCGTTCGTGGCAAGAAATGGTACTGGCCATTGTTGACCAATGCATTTGATGCAGCAATGGTAAATACATGGAAAATTCATTCACACATAAATCAAGACACGAAGAAGAAAAAATGTGTCATCATGAGCCAACTAGATTTCCGTGTTTACGTAACCGAATGCTTGCTGCGCCAAGATAGAAGTGGAATCCCGAAGACTCCGAATGCAACCAAAATAAGCGAAAAGGTCGCGTTGAACGATATTCGCCGCGATAGAACCAACCATGGAATCATTCACAGCACAAAAAAACTTTCTTGTCGTGTCTGCCACAAACATGCCTCATTCAAGTGCAGCAAATGCGATGTTGCATTACACACAAAATGTTTTAATTCATTCCACAGCATATAAAATAACGATTTTCCATTACCATATTTATTTATTTATTCTATAATCGAATTTATTTATCTAATAAAATATTAAAAAAATAATTTCTGAATTTTTGGTTCACTTTTGCATTTTTGTATATCGTGTGGTTTTTTGCTGGTATTCTGACCCAAAATTGGCTCGCACACAAAGTTTCAACAATTTTGAATGGACAGTTTTCGAGCCGTTACCTATGGGTTAAAGCCTTAATCATGCAAATTTATTACAGTTTTTGTATTAAAACAGATATCAGACAAAATCAACTTTCAGTCATACCAAAAATGTCTATTTTAAAGTCTGATGTTTGTTTTTTAAATCATCGATATATCGAACCATCGATGTTTTCCTGTTCCAAGTTTGCATTCCTAGGTGTAATAACGAACGAACGACAGCGATTTTAGCCTTTTGCATGTCTTTTGAATCAGGCGATAAGATTTCCTACTCTAGATACTGGATTATCACACCTGAAGGGGTAATAATTCAAACTGTTAGGGAGATAATTTATGTAATTTGGCTGGGCCCTGCCGTGCCCCTTGATATGTTTCACTTAAACAAGTCTCATAAACAAATAGTACACAGTTTTAGGTATTTCCTGCAGAGACATTTGCATAGTTCATTTGAAGCAATAAATTCCACTTTATCACTCCACATTAGCATAGAAAAGACATTTTTTTTGCCGTTTAAGTATCTCAACCGCAGATATGCATGCACTGATAATTATGATCAGTGCGGTTTTAGATCCTAAAATCAATGAATCACCAAATCATCACCTTACGCTGGCTACTTGATGAATGAAGATATATGAATTCAAAGAGCACCTTCTTTTACTAATATTAACGGTGTCATGTTAACTTTTTGTATTACTTTATATTCGATATCACCACATCATAATAAATCATGCAGTTTTTCTTCCACTTAATAAGTCAATGCATATTCTATGTTACACTCTTACCAACAATTAAAATGCATGTCTGCGCATAATGTTTCATGTTCAAGTTCTTGTAAAATTATACCGGCACAATTGTGACCCATATTTACGTAAATTGTATTTTAGCAACCATAAGGGGGGGGGGGGGGAAGGGGATTGTCATGCATTCCGTGGAATACCGAAGTTGAGTCATGTGACTAAACACCTTTTGGAATTTTTCATTTCCTTCTTTGAACAAACATTTAGCTGAGCAACACAACTTTTTACGTGAACAGCTTACCTTCACATATTTATATAAAAGAAATAAAACTCTTATAAATAGTACTGTAGTCAACAATACAACAATACTAGCCACAAAACAGTTCAAGTCCACACAGCGATGAATTACGTTCACCTGTTACTTATATTTTCTCTTGCCGGTTGTAATGTGCATTTAAAATAAATTTCTTAAGTTCATATTTAACTTTATTTTTTCTATATTTTCGACAGGGCTCCAAGTGACCTCATCAGCGCCTACAGAAGAGAGAAATAACTTTTTTGAAAATATCGACTATAACATGGTTGTGGGTCATATGAAAGAACTTCTGATGTACATGCCCGTCCTAATGACAACTATCAAGGAGACAGTAGGTGGCTTTCCAAGGGTTTCTGAAAACGTAGGCTCAAAGAGATATTTATTGGGTTCCGGACGGCAAAATGATGGCAAATGCAGATGTAGACACGTCACAAGTGATTCAAGAAGCGAAGAGTCCGGGTACTGATAGTTGTTCCTTCCAACAACTATGCCACTCATAACATCACAAAATATGCCTTTGGTATATATGTATTTAGTAAAGATATATTTAAATATCACTTAAATTGTAAATATGTAATATAATCTAATATTTTTTTGTATTTTAGAATATAATGTGTAAGGAAGCAAAAAATAGAAACGCAATTTAAACTTCTTAATTGGATAATCTTAATATACATAGATGCAAGTTATTTTCACGGTACTTTTAAATAAATAAGTGACTAGCTAGATTTTTACACAACAAACCATTATTAAAATTTGCGAGATATACGCAAAGTTATCAGTAGTTGGATTCGTTTGTCATGGAAAAATTGTGTAAGTGTATGTCTGGTGACATAGTGAGCTAATTTCAAGAACATAGTGGGGATATCCACTCATAATTTATGTAAAAGGGTGTTGACACAGTTCCAAAAGACATATATTTAGTGATATTTTGTTAAAAGTGAGTTCAGGCTTCAATCGAAAAATTTTCATATTACCATCTATTAAAGTTTGCCATTTGGTAATTTCTTACACGACATCCAACGGGTTTTTGATGAACTGTTTTAGGTTTCCACTACGCATCGTCTTACATGACTACCTTACTAGTTGAATTGTTTTGTTTTGGCATTTCTTGTAGAATGCAATTTTAATAAGGGCCGCTTGTACCACCACCAAGATAATACAATAAATAGTAATTATATAATAACATTTATCTTTCGAGTAATACCTTCAATGGACAAGATATGTTGTTTACATCGAGTTGAAGAGAATTTTATTCATATATCATTTGAATTATTTCAACAGTTTCTTCAACTCTTCATCTGTTTGATACAAAGCTAAGTGCGTTAGTGAAAAAGGGTTAATGACGGTTTAATAGAGTCCTGTTGACAAATCGCTACTTCTAAATTGTAAAATATTGTGGTTATTCTTATCTAAAAATGAAACAACAACCGTTCATATTTTATGGGTTATTGTTTTAATTGAAAAATAAACATTTATAAGGATGCATCTTTATCAAAAACTAAACCTTTAAAGTTCTTCACAGTAAAATTAAACCAAAAATAAGTTTGCCCTTGTTTTCTGCACAACTACCAACTTGCATACTATAAGTCGGCGTTACAGTGTGGGGTTGTCCTGTAATCCAATTATAGCGGCTATCGAAAATTTCAGAGAACTTTCATTCTGGAATTATAACTGTTATAAGAAAATCAAATTATTTTTCGCGTTACAAATATAGCTTACTCTCTTTGTGATAGTATCTGATCAATACTTCCATTTTATTAATAGCTAAGGGTGTCGACATTTATGTCACCAAAGACTTGCCACCACCGCATGCTGTTCAGTTAAAAATGTAGAAGATTTTGTTGCACAACAGATTTATCAAATGCATCTTATATCTGTGTAAATATTAATGTATACGTATCCAACAATTTTACATCATGTTGACAACATGTTGACATCAATTTCAAAGCAAATTTTGCTTAGTTAGTTAGATGCAAAAACTTTTACATATTTTTCCAACAAAAAAAGCTCGAAAACAATTTTAATTTATTTTAATAGTATTATACGGCTATATACCTATTATGACGAGCTTCAATTTAAGATGGGTTTTGGGGGATTTTACATTTTACATTTTCGGGATTTAATTTTGGGTTTTTGTTTTTATGATGATGACCAATTCGCAAATTGTTTATTACCAAGTTTCTTCGATCGTAGTTCAAAATACATAACTTTACAGAGTAATTCCCATTATGTACATTTAAAACAAATTGTGGCGTTCGAACATCAATTCCCACATTGTAAATTTTCGGAAAATACCCTTGTCAAAAAGAACACCACACATGTTACCAACACGCTTTCATATGCAAATGAGCAAAAGAACGACGTCCAATATACAACTCATCTTGTTCGAATTTCAATTGCAAAACCTCACCAAATGTTACAACATGACAACGAAAATTTCCCGAAATTAAAACCAAAAGTAAACCCTAGGCAAATGTTGGTCGCCCCATCCAATCCCTTATCCCAATCATACTACCTTACCTAACACACACACTCACATAAATAAAATCTACCGAAGTCATTAAAATTCTGAAAATTTTTCAGTTTCAAACTCCTTTGTGGCGAGGACGAAATGCACGAAAAATTTCCTCCACCTGATGATGCCACAAATCGATTACAGTTTGTAACGTGGTTTCCATTGGGAGAACCTTTTGGCAGCATGCCTCTATCCGCAAAGCGAACTAATTCACATGGTTACCAATGTGCAACCAAACTTTTAAACCATGAGTTTACTCTACATAGATAAAGGTTGTTTTGTTTCGCTTCCCCAGCCACTCCACACAACCTGGTAAAATGGCAGGATGGCGATACATGGTACTCCATTATCTACTCGATTCATCTTAAGCATCCAAACGAGTATACTATTTCCAAGTTCCTTTGAATATCGCTGACGAAAATCAATTAAGCATTTTGTTGAAGGAGCTACAGGAGCGGGTATGTATATTATAAATATATGTAGGTACTATAACAAGCTTACGAAATAAGCAAAGAACCATCACGAAGAAGATGATGGAAATGATGTGGAGGTGGATACTTTTCGGCGGAAATGGAATACTCGTAGATGGCAATGGAAACTGCTTGATAACTGACACGAAATATCCATGAATAAAAATACCTCAATTTAAAGCGTAGAAACTACATTTGTTAAGAAACGAATGCAGTCACATTGGCTCATCTTGAGATTCAGTTCACAGAAAACCATTCTAGGATAGGGTATAAAAAAATAATTACTTGTAAGATATTGTAAGATTATATTAGCCCAAAACCAAATTAGAGAGCAGAAATGCGATAAATATTTTTCTGTTTTTATATTCGATGCTCAGAGTTGCAGATACTTGAGTTGAGTAAGTATTTTTTCTGTCTTATAAAAGGGTTATTTTTGATCAAACAATCTCTCAGTCAAAAAATATACTTGCAAATTCCATTATTGTTGCATGCATTGTTACCCTCGTTGTTAATTATTTTTGTTTTTGTACTTAATTTATTTTGAATTAATTTTTTAAACAATAAAAAGTATTATGGTTTTCATGGAATACACTGCACACACATAATGCTTCATAATATAACCTGCAATTTTCCAACGAATTCTATTCGAAAAGCTTCACACCACACCTGAACTATTTACAGTTTAAAAAAAATCTGTTGAAAAACTTTTGTTTCGATCTTTCTTTTTCGAAGTGTATCCTTTTCAAGTGGTAACAAATGGTATACCGCTTGGCTGAATAAATCAAATCCTCGTCATCTAAAATGTTAGATGAACATAAAAAAAGGTTGGCATTTTTTTGAGTTATATCAAGAGTGTGGGTGAAGCTTTTTCTTTCTTTGTCGGCATTTTGATGCCAGCATCACATGTCTGTCCGTTTGAATGAAGGATAGAGCTTCATACATACTTTGATACACATCTGGTGCGTCGTGCTTGCTAAACAGAAATATGCATATACTTTCTATAAATTAATAACAGAAAAAGTTTACGTTTAAAAGTAAATTTTATTGAGAATTTATGGCCCACCATAGGACTATATCTTAAAATGGTTGAACAGCTCTTGCTTTTAGATAATATTCCTTTCAATTTTTTTTTTTGCAAAATGTACCAAATATATTTGCATTTAAACATATTTAATGCTATAGGTTCGCTAAATCCATATAAATTGTTGGTCTACTATTGACCAATAATTCACACTATGCCATTTATTCCCTACAAATCGATTTTAAATTTGGCTAAGAAAGCGTGTAAAAAGATGAGCTGAATTCAACATTCCAACAAAATTCCAATGCAAAATGAAAGCAATGACAATGGGTTTTTCGATAGGAACATACGTGAGTCAAAATCGTTTTCATACACTTGATTTTTTTAAGTATCCTTTCTGTTAGTATAGGCAAAATTATTTTAGGATAAGATGTATAGAGATCCATTAAAAGAAATACATAGGTACTTTGGTCTACCATCAACCTATAACTATTCTAAATGATATACATAACTTAAGAAATATTTGATATAGCTAAAAAAATCACTTAGTATATTTTATAGACATAATTTGATAACACAAAAAGTGTTTATATCATCATGTCATTTTAAAAGCACAGAAAAAAGCTATGACACTTTAAGTAAAAATTAAAAAACCTACGTTTTTCAGCTTTCATTGCAAATGCATTTTCTTAAAACATTTACTCGTCACAAAGATTTTGTTTCGAAAAAATAATAATAATAAAGAATATACTACATTTCGATGTATTAAATTTTTTGAGAAAAGCACTTTTTAAATGAACGTTTGGAAATAATTAAAAATTACTACCGAAATTGTAAGTGGGTGGTTGTAAATTTTATCTTCAGTCGTTGTGATTGTCCAACCAGAAATTCTGTGCATAGCACGCACGTGCAGAAAAAATAATATCGAGTCAAAATATTCACCGTTAAATGTTCCTGTCCCAATAAGACAATGCAAAAGTATGGAAAATATTACAAACGTACGAGTATAAGTATAAGTTTACATTAGAAAAAATACTCGATTTCACGCCATTCAGAGGATTTGGAAGTCTCTTAGTTAACATTGTGGTGAATTTCGCATAAAGCTCTTGGCATACGCCATTAGGAGATCAAATTAACTTAAGAATTGAAGTCATTGAATCATTTGAAGTGCCGAAACTTCTCCGATTGGGCTTTCCAGAAATTTCAGCGAAAACTCATCTTCAGCAGTGATGCTTGGGCTGGTCATGGAGTCCGCTATCGTATCGATATATATGAGTATTTGATGCCAGAATTAGTTAGACTTGACATATGCTTCAAATAAAATTGTTCCACGTATGTAGTCAGAAAATCTATTAGAGGGAATGTTCGGTAATTGTTGATGAATTTCGAGAAATGATCCATCGAACGCCTTTGGATCTATTTCTAAGGAGTAAAATTAAGTCGAGGCTGTGAAACACTTAGCCTACAGTGATCTTCAATAATGTTGAAATCAGAAGTAGAATTTCTCTTTTGCCAATCACTGTTTTTACGGAAACAATATAAATTTTATACTCTTTTAACCCCTAATCATCCCAGTTCTGCTATATGTTGCGAAGAAGAACTAAACGACGATTTTAACCGATTTTACTCTTTGTTGGGCATATTTATTTTTCATTAACATTTTTGTTTTTGTTGTTATTATTTATTTCGTACGAAACATAGATAAAACATATTTTTCTTTCTTTACCTTCTCCATGTTTTTAATAGGAATCTCAAGACTTAAGTAAAATATTTGCTAAATTTAAATGCAATTATAAAAAAAATACAGAGCTAAGTAAGTTTTTTATTAAATCCTCGGTAAACAGGGTACAAATTGGAAATAGATCCTTACGAAACCAAAAATATTTTTATAACGTTGACATCATAATATTCAAAAACATAAGGAAAGGCTACAGTTCGCTTAGGTGAACAGTATGATATCCTATCCATATCCCTATATGCCCCAAAGAAAAATGCATTAAGAACATTATGGATGGCATTTTAGTTCATTCTATAAAATTTATAACGAAAAACAATTTTTTGAAAAAATGTCCCAAAAAAGTGAGCGTGGGCAAAAACTTTGTATGTGTGATATACTAGAAAAAATGTTGACTAAATATTTTGTTATACATGTTTTCGTTTGTGTTATGTTACAATTAAATATTAACAATATTCGATTGGAAAATTAACCCGCATGAATAAATAAAAAGTAGTTAAACAAATATACTTTTTAACATTTCAAATACGAGTGAGCGTGGAGAGGAGAATTCATTCATCAATTAAAACGTTGAAGAAAATTCGTCTTACCGTTTCAGGCATAGGCAAAAATACGTACGTTAGAATAAATTGTGGTTTTATAAATTTTTACAATTTGGGAATCACACAGATCAATAACAAACAAACACGATTTGTGCGGTACTTAAACCTTATCAGTAACAAAATTAGATTGTATCTACACGAACAAGATCTGTATAATTTGCGTATATAAGAGCTCACTGGCGTGCAGAGAGCTATCAGTTGTAAATTCGTTGTCTGATTCTTCTTAATCTTATGCATAATATGGCAACAATGAAGATAATTATTTTCCTTGGACTCTTCGCAGTAGCTTTGGGATTTACTTTACCCGACCAAGAGAATAACTTGCACAATTTAAGCAACTATAATGAGTTTGTAAGATTAAAATTCCGAAACCTATTAATCTGTTATCTGTTATTAATTCGACATTATACATTTTTAAGGACTTGAGCGATGGGCTTCCTGTTGATGATAGTGAGATACTCCTAAGACAAGCACGTTCACCACAAGGCACTGTTGGAGGATCCCTTGGGTACAATGATCGTCAAGGCGGAAGTGCCGGCTTACATTACAATCATCGACTTAACAAAAACTATGATGTTTTTGGCGAAATTGGCCGAAATTTCCGTCATCACGATAACAGTGGGATGGTGGGCATAAGATATAATTTTTAAAGAATATTTTCAGCTTAGACATTTTAAATAAATTAATTTATTAAAAAAATGTTGTTGTCTAATTTATTAGAGATATTGTCTATTTTTTTTTTTGTCAGATAAAGGGTGATCCATTTCGAGGTTCCCTACTTTTTTTTTAAAAAAAACACAGCAAATTCAAATTTAATAGAGAATGTTTATTATCATTTGAAAGAACATTCTTTGGCATTTATTTTTTGAAGATTATGTCTATCAAATGTTGGCCGTTGCTACGTCGCAGATGGTCCATCCGTTGAGTCCAATTTTCGATCACTCGTTCGAGCATTTCGACTGGTAACTGGCGAATGACACGCGTGATGTTTTCCTCCAAGGCCTGAATCGAAGCGGGTTTGTCGGCATAAGCTTTTGACCTTACATATCCCCACAGGAAAAAGTCTAACGGTGTGATATCACACGATCTTGGTGGCCAATCGACCGGCCCAAAACGTGAAATTATGTGCTCACCGAAATGTTCTCTCAATAAGTCCATTGATTGATGCGATGTGTGGGAAGTGGCGCCGTCTTGATGAAACCAAATGTCGCCGAGATCACGAGCTTCAATTTCAGGCATCAAATAGTCGGTTATCATGGCACGATAACGGTCGCCATTGACGGTTACGTTCGCACCGGGATGATTTTGAAAGAAATATGGACCGATGATTCCACCGGCCCACAAACCACACCAAACCGTTGTTTTTTCTGGATGAAGTGGCAGTTCTTCAATCTCTTCAGGTTGCCAAAATTCTTGATTTGTAGTGATAAGTGATTTTCACTTATTGTATGCTACTGTTATTTCAAACGATAAAGTAAAAAAAAAAAATTACGCCGGAATATGTAACCCCAAAAACTTTATATAGGAACTTTAAAACGAACCCGTCAAACCGTTTCACCATACGGCGCCCGGACAGATAGAACGACGGACGGCATTGGCTGACTAACTTTATATTTGTTGTGCAGCATGCATTTGATCTAAATTTTATTTGTAAATGCGATTTAAACTATGCTAATTCTTAATGCACTAGTATTTTGACATTGAAACAAAATATTGAATACAAAAAGCATAAATTTATATATATTTTAATTGATTAAAATAAAAATTCACGATATCCATTAGGAAATAAGAATGTATGTATATTTTACAATTATGTATAAATTCATAACGCTGAGTTACAAAAGAAGTGGTAGATTTAGAGCTCAAGTTTGGTAAAATTTAAAATAAATGTTTATAACTGGTAGAAATACTATTTAAGTGTCAGAAGTCCCATCACTGATCTGAACTCTTTGAATCATGATCCGTAATTCGGCAAGGAGATGCGCTGTAGTGTGATTAATTCAATTTTGTTCTTCAGCTTATAATGCGCAGATATTAACACGAAGAGAGAAGGCGAAGGTGTTGGGATTGCCACTGGGATATGCGAAGGACACTGCCATCATCGGTCGCTCACAGAGTCAGTGAACCAATATTTGTCCACCGACTAGGACAAAATGTCGCTATTGATAGCAGCAACTTCGATGTAGTTAGTTGTAAACATCAACTCCGCGAATGACGGATCTAAGTGAAGATCCATCGAAAGATTACTCTAGGAAAATTTTGCCACTTCGGTTTGGCAAATCAAATGGATTCTAAACTACTGTTTCGAAAGAAAACAAATTAAGAACCTTGTCCTGCCAGTAGACGCCGAGCTATGGACGATAAGCAGGAGCTGTGCCAAGATATGGATGCAGTTAAAAAAGCCAAAAAATGTTTGGAGCTAGTTATTTGACTTTTTATTCATGATAAATGTTTTAGACATACGAAATTCCTCAAAAAATAAAAATATTTAACCGAGATATCCAGGCAGAAATACTAAGATTGGATACCACCACTCTGTAATTTATAGTTCGTACAATAATTTCCAAGGTTTCGACGGCTATTATTATCTAGAACTTCATCTTACTAACGCGTCATCTTAAGAAGTAGATAAGTAAAGCACATCACTGGATGAAAATATATAGAATAGATTATTACAGGGAAATATTGCAATTTTTAGAATTTTTCCAATGTGGGAATCACATCGAGCAATGGCAAAAGCACACGATTTCTGCGGTTCTTAACACCTTATCAGTTAAAAATGGGAATGTACCTACACAAGATCTGTATACACTGCATATATAAGACCTCACGTTCGAACATATGGTATCAGTTGCAAAATTACATTGTCGGAGTTAACTTTCAAAATTCTCTCTATAATCGAATACATAAAATGGCAACAATGAAGATAATTATTTTCCTTGGACTCTTCGCATTAGCTTTGGGATTTACTTTACCCGACCAAGAGAATAACTTGCACGATTTAAGCAAATATAATGAGTTTGTAAGTTAAAAATTTCGAAATCTATTAATCTGTTATTAATTCGAAATTATACATTTTTAAGGTCTTGGGCGATGGGCTTCCTGTTGATGATACTGAGATACTCATAAGGCAAGCACGTTCACCACAAGGCACTGTTGGAGGATCCCTTGGGTACAATGATCGCCAAGGCGGAAGTGCCGGCTTACATTACAATCATCGACTTAACAAAAACTATGATGTTTTCGGTGAAGTTGGCCGAAATTTCCGTCATCACGATAACAGTGGGATGGTGGGCATTAGATATAATTTTTAAAGAATATTCTCTGCTGAGACATTTTAAATAAATTAATTTATTGAAGAAAATTTGTTGTTTGTGTGAATATTGACGATGAAGGGTTTTTGTTAAAGCGACAACTGGTGTTAATTCTATTAAATTTTGGCATAAAACAGAGTAATTACATTTTACATTATGGCGCACTAACATAACCAAAAAGAAAGAATAACATCCCTTAGCACACTAACCCGAAATAAAGGCGGGGTTGTTATATATCATAACTTTTTTTAAACAACCTGAAGCTTAGTGGGTTTTAAGATATACCCCTTAATATACGATTATAAAAATATGACACAAAACTGTACGGTACGGTACGATAAGATTGCATTATAGCATTATGGGTGTAAGGCGTACGTAAACAGAGTAAATGGTTCCTGCAATTCTGTCTGTCTGTCCGACCTCTTTTTAATTTCTTAATCGTTTTGACTAGCGGTGTGGTCCGCCTATTCTCGCTAGTGGCGGCAAAAATGACGCAGACTTCCCACAAACATTTGGTTAAACTTGTTTGGCCGGTCTATAGCCCAAAGAGGCTTGCCATAGAATATTGTGTGTATAAGGACATCCAGTCATTAAAGGAAGTTCTTACGAAGGATACCAGCAGACATCAGGTTCAATGGTCCAATGAAAACGTTCCCCGAACCCTTTAGTTAGGCCTTAAGTGTAGCAGGGCTGTCACTGAAGTCAATATTCAATATAATGTATAGCCATAGGCAATAATTTCAGCTTGGAAGACCGTTGGGTAACAAGGAGAAAAGTCTTGTATTGTCACATTCCTCAAAAGCACCTACAGCTGAACCGTAACATGTTTTGAAACCATTTTTCTCTGGCTCAGATCCCACCACCTTTCTTGAACTTAGGGAATGTCGATAATAAAATTTGTGCACAGCTGAATTTGTGTTGTCATATCAAGGAAAATATCAAGGATTAATCAAAGTATCTATTTTGAATATCCACTGAGCAATACTTAGAAAATTGAGTATGGGGTATGATGTTACCAAGAAAGTAGGTGCACCAATGCCGTCCATCGGTCTTTTTGTACTTCTGTATGTCTGTCCAGAAAACGTGGCAAAGGGTTCTACGGATTTACTTTAAGAAAAAAAAATACTTATGAAATACAAGAAACAGATTAAATTCGTTGAAGCCCATTTTGTGAAAATAATACATCTATTTTCATTGGACCATTGAACCTGATGTCTGCTGGCATCCTTCGTAAGAACTTCCCATAGCCACTAGCGAGAATAGAGGAGCAACACCGCTAGTCAAAACTATTAAGAAATTAAAAAGAGGTCGGACAGACAGACAGAATCGCAGGAACCATTTACTCTGTTTACGTATGCCTTACACCCATAATGCTATAATGCAATCTTATCGTACCGTACCGTACAGTTTTGTGTCATATTTTTATAATCGTATATTAAGGGGTATATCTTAAAACCCACTAAGCTTCAGGTTGTTTAAAAAAAGTTATGATATATAACAACCCCGCCTTTATTTCGGGTTAGTGTGTTAAGGGATGTTATTCTTTCTTTTTGGTTATGTTAGTGCGCCATAATGTAAAATGTAATTACTCTGTTTTATGCCAAAATTTAATAGAATTAACACCAGTTGTCGCTTTAACAAAAACCCTTCATCGTCAATATTCACACAAACAACAAATTTTCTTCAATAAATTAATTTATTTAAAATGTCTCAGCAGAGAATATTCTTTAAAAATTATATCTAATGCCCACCATCCCACTGTTATCGTGATGACGGAAATTTCGGCCAACTTCACCGAAAACATCATAGTTTTTGTTAAGTCGATGATTGTAATGTAAGCCGGCACTTCCGCCTTGGCGATCATTGTACCCAAGGGATCCTCCAACAGTGCCTTGTGGTGAACGTGCTTGCCTTATGAGTATCTCAGTATCATCAACAGGAAGCCCATCGCTCAAGACCTTAAAAATGTATAATTTCGAATTAATAACAGATTAATAGATTTCGAAATTTTTAGCTTACAAACTCATTATAGTTGCTTAAATCGTGCAAGTTATTCTCTTGGTCGGGTAAAGTAAATCCCAAAGCTAATGCGAAGAGTCCAAGGAAAATAATTATCTTCATTGTTGCCATTTTATGTATTCGATTATAGAGAGAATTTTGAAAGTTAACTCCGACAATGTAATTTTGCAACTGATACCATATGTTCGAACGTGAGGTCTTATATATGCAGTGTATACAGATCTTGTGTAGGTACATTCCCATTTTTAACTGATAAGGTGTTAAGAACCGCAGAAATCGTGTGCTTTTGCCATTGCTCGATGTGATTCCCACATTGGAAAAATTCTACAATTTGCAATATTTCCCTGTAATAATCTATTCTATATATTTTCATTTAGTGATGTGCTTTACTTATCTTCTTCTTAAGATGACGCGTTAGTAAGATGAAGTTCTAGATAATAATGCCGTCGGAACTTGGAAATTGTTGTACAAACTTTAAATTTAGAGTGATGACCAACATGAGTTGGTCAAAAATATATTTTATTTTTCGAAGAATTTCGTATGTCATAAATTTGTATAACATCATTAAATTGATTTTGCAAATCAAAGTAATAGAATTAAGAGTTTCTGTTTTTATCTGTCTCATCTCTACTGACTGAATGATATTCAGGTAGCCTCGATTTAAAAACAACACATCCGACGACTGATAAATGTATGTTTTAAAGGTGTTACACCTTGTCATTTGACTTATCAGCAATTTACGTTGAGTTTATGTAATTCGTTGAAAGTTAAAATAAAAGCCACCATAAATCGAATATTTACTCGCTTTTGTTTAAGACTAAATGCTAATATTTTTAAATTTAAAATATTGGCCGTTAAATTTGCTTTTATCATGTTGTCAGTATTTAATAACTAGACTATTTTAAAATTGACTTAGTCCAAAGTGTGGGTGCAGTGGCTTTGAGGTTAAGTGCGTTGGACACCTAAGCAAGGCGACGCTGGGTTAAACCCCGCACTTTAGTTTTTATTCGCTGCGCAATAAAAGTCTTACAAGGATCTAAGAGTAAAAACTGTCATGAGAAGTTTCTCAAAAATAGGTAGGCCCCTACTATTCGTGTCGAAGAATATATTTTTGCACCCAAAATGGTTGGAGAAGCTAGCCCTTATGGGCCGTATGGGGCGTTTACGCCTAATATTTAGACACCGAACTCCTTTACAAGTTAGCTATTTGCTTTTTGTCGGGCAATTTATTCTAAAGAATTCGTTGTCAAGTTCTGTTTGTCGCATTGGTCTTGAGCGTGTCCTTAGCTTTAGTATGAACATTTGGTCTAAGTTCAATCCGCTGGGCCAGAATTAACAGTAGTATGTGTTGTAGAGGGATTGGAGACGTTCACATAGTAGGTATATTGGATATAATCTGGTGTGTGATATTAAGCAGGGATATGACTCGATAGTTCTTGCAAGACAAAGGATCGCCTTCATTGTAAATAGATGCGGCAAATGAAGCTGATGAGCAAGTCATCGGGCATGCTTTCTTCCACCCAAACGTAGTTGATGACTTGGTTTCTCCGCCTTACAAAAACATTACAGCCGGCGGCCTGTTGCTCTTAATTGTTATGTTATTGCGATCGTGCGGAAATTTTGAACTCAAACTGAGTATGAGGGATGATATTAAGACTATAGAGAAGTCAAAAAAGTGGGTCCGTCGGTCTGTCTGTCTGTCCGGGCACCGTATGGCGAAACGATTCGAGGGATTTGCTTCAAAATTCGTATATAAGATTTTTGGGGTCACATCTCGGGGCATCTTTTTAATTTTTGCTTTATATTTTGAAATAACGACATTGACATACAATTTTTTTTTGTGCAAATCACTTAACACTATTTTTCTCGAATTTTGTGTTTTGTACAATTATATTAAATGTGTGCAATTTGCGAAATTAAATAAAAATCGTAGTTACCGTTTTTGAGAAAATCTAATTTTTCAAAACCTAAGAGGTGATTTAAATAAATAAATCACCATTAATTTTCGATCCATATACCGAGAAAGTTTCGTATAACGCAGTCATGCATTTATATTGTTTGGGGTAATTTTTCATTAAAAATTGGAGCCATTTTTCATTTTGAAAAATAGATCGAATTTTCGGGGCCATTTTTCATTTTTTGATTTGGGGCCATATTTTTTGTAGCCCCCTGCGCGTCAGTAGGTAGACTAGACTCATATCCCGAGAGAAGCAACGGAGTTGTGTGAGCATTACCTGCCGCTTGAGCGTAGCGGGCCGCTCAGGTAGGTATCATAGCTAAAGTCCATAATGAAAAAAAAATCCCAAATGATAAAATTTTAAATAAAATGTTATTGTTGTTTCGCGTATACATAAATTTTGAGCCTTTGTTTCATTTTAATTTTTATTCTTTTCAATTTTCGAAGTTTGAACTGGTCATATGTATTCTCGTCTCTTTGAAAAGGCAAGGCCATTTAATAAACTTCCGCGAAATCCTATATAAATCCAAATTAAGTGGTTAAATCAAGGTTAGCTTTAGTTTAGGGGCGAATTGAGAGACTTTCGAATTTGACTTGCTATCGCATTGCTCATCTGTGCGCGAGCTAAGTGCAAATTAAACAAATAATAGATCCAGCGAAACTATTTCCGATATTCCTCAGCTGTAAAAATATTATTTTTAAAATATGCGTAATATAAATTGACTTTATTTGGGGTTAAAATCTAATTAGTAGTTTCTCACACTCTAATTATTATTTTTTAAATGCACGAACTTGTCGCTTGGAAACTAAAAACCTGATCAACAAAAAAATAATTACTTAAATCCGTTAAGACGTTCGCAGTGTCTTTGCCAAGAAATTTAAACTTTGTTTTGTTCTGCTGAACATTACGTAAGACATTTCTACAGAAACAGTGATATGTGACCAAACAAAATAGACAATATCTCTAATAAATTAGACAACAAAATTTGTTCAATAAATTAATTTATTTAAAATGTCTAAGCTGAAAATATTCTTTAAAAATTATATCTTATGCCCATACCCTGTTGTCGTAAAAAAGGAATTTTCGGCCAACTTCACCGAAAACATCATAGTTTTTGTTAAGTCGATGATTGTAATGTAAGCCGGCACTTCCGCCTTGACGATCATTGTACCCAAGGTATCCTCCAACAGTGCCTTGTGCCGAACGTGCTTGCCTTAGGAGTATCTCACTATCATCAACAACAGGAAGCGCATCGCTCAAGACCTTAAAAATGTATAATTTCGAATTAATAACAGATAACAGATTAATAGGTTTCGGAATTTTAAACTTGCAAACTCATTATAGTTGCTTAAATCGTGCAAGTTATTCTCTTGGTCGGGTAAAGTAAATCCCAAAGCTACTGTGAAGAGTCCAAGGAAAATAATTGTCTTATAAATTATTAAGATCTTGTTCGTTTAGGAACAATATAATTTTATTACTGATAATGTTTCAAGTACCGGATATATCGCGTGCGTTTTTTATTGATCTGTGTGGTTCCCAAATTGCAAAAATTAATAAATCAACAGTATATTCTGAAAAAAAAACGGCTGGAAGGATTTGCTTCAAAGTAGCTAGTAACTAGCTGGTTTTGTTTTGCTATGTCATTTTAAATACCCAAGGACAATTTTAACAAACGGCTCTGACGATTTTGGATTTCCGCAATGGATCTAAGAGTGCTGGATTATTAGTTTTGTTTTGAAAAACAGTCGAATAGCGGCACTTAAGAGAAATGCATATAAATATTTCAAATGCGGATAAAGGCAATCAAAAACATAAGGAAAGGCTACAGTCCGCTTGAGGCGCACAGTATGATACCCTATCCATATCCCTATATGCCCCAAAGAAAAAAGCATTAAGAAGATGATGGATAGCATTTTATTTAGTTCTATTAATTAAAAAAATAAAAAAGTTATTTTGAAAAAACGCCCCCAAAAAGTGGGCGTGGCCCACAACTTTGTATGGGCGATATGTTGGAAAAAATATTGGGTAAATATTTTGTTAAACAGTTTTTTTCGCTTTTTGTGAAAATTTTCGAAGAAAACAGCATTTTAGTCAAAAACGCCCACAAAAAGTAGGCGTGGCAAAAAACTTTATATGACAAACTTATAAAGGAGGGCCTACATATCTTGTGAAGGTTGTAGCACTCTATCTCTCTAACTTTAGCTTTAAAACGGATTTTTCTAAATTGTGGGCGTGGCAGTGGGCGTATTCAAAATTTTTTTACAATTAACCATTTCGGAGCCCTAGGGAATATGTGGTCCAAATTTCAGCTTCCTAGCTTAATTTTAAAGGCCTAAAAATTGCGTACGGACGGACATTGCTAGATAGTCTTAGGATTTGGTCCTGATCATAAATATATATACTTTTATGGGTCTACGGCGAATATTAAGGGGTGTTACACACTATGTGTCAAAATTAATATACCCTTAGGATAGGGTATAAAAATGTATTTAATATTCTGACTATCGCGTTGAGCAAATCTGCTGGTTTTGAAAAAATTAAAATAAAAGTTATTTGAATAATTTGTTATACCATATAAGATTAATTTGTTCTCAAATATTGTTCCTATAGCGAGAATTTATAAACAGCAATCAAAATGTAATAGTATTATTTTAAATTAAGTCTCGTAGCCTTTTTTGGAAATGACTGAACAAAAAAAAACAGAGGTAACTTTGAGCTTTTTATGTTATGTTTTTGAAATTTCGCAGCTAATAGAAGATGTTCTAACTTGATCTGTCAGTTTTTACCCTTAAGCGATTTTCTAATTCAATATTTGTGCATTTAACGCAGATATTGCCTTATGGGATACCAAAAGAAATATGATACATTTAGAATGAACATCTTGCTTTAAGCTCGAAAATGAGAAGTGAAAAGTGGAAATCAAGATTTAGATGTTTCAGATGTGTGTTTAATGTTTTTAAGAGAACATTTTCCGGAGACAAAGAAGATCCCTCGGATGTATTTATAATTAATTAATTAAAAAGTAAAAAAAAAAACTGAGGTAGAAACAAGTTACCAACCATACCGATCTTCTTCGTTTGTTTAATATTTACTATCTATTAAACAAACGAAGAAGATGTACTTCATATGACGTTAATTGTCATCTCAGATATATAAGAATGCTGCTGGGAGCACGGTTCTTCGATATCCATATAAATCTCTCATAAAACCCCTTAAACATTTCTTTCAGCCATATATAGGGGCTAATAGATCGTCAACAGTGCATCATATAGAAATAAAATTGTCATTGAAATTGTCACAGAAACAACTCAACATAGGCTTTGGTTTTGGGCTCTCTTTACTATATTACGACCAACATATTACATAATAGTCAATTAATTTTTTATTTTCTCGTATGCATAAGTGTACTATAGCTGTTTGCTGTCCGGGCCCCGTTTGGCGAAAAGGTTCGACGGATTTGCTTTAAAGTTCGTATATAAGACTTTTGGGGTTACATCACGGGGAATCTTTTTATTGTTTCCCTTGTCGTTTTCAATAACGGTTGCTGCCATACAATTTTTCTTGTGAAAATCATTTATCACTAATTTTATCGAAGATGGTTCCAAGGATTTCGGTCTTATTTTGGACCGTGGATACTTGGAATGGGGCCAAAAATACTTATCTTAAAAGTGCGAAATTGCATCAAAATCGTATGTGCCGTATTTGGGGAATATCTTACTTTTTAAAACCTTAAAAGTGATTTATATAAATTTGGTATGTGATCAAATGTTAACCATTCTTTTAGATGTGATTTAAAAAAGCACCTCATTTACTAATAAATTTTCGTATGGCGCAGTCGTCCACTTTAATTTTTTAGGTATGCAAAATGGTATGGTGCAAAAAATTTCAATCTAGTGTTTTTTTTTGTTGTTCTTCTACACATTTGAAAACTTTGATTTGGTTTTTGTGATAATAATTAAAAAAAAAATATTTTATTTATTTATTATTTCACAATTCATGCAGTAGAGGGTTAAAATCTTTTGACAACTTTTGAAGTTGTTATCTAGAACTACATCGTGCATCACTTAGAAGAAGAAGCACATCTGCGGATGAAATTACTTATATTAAGATACATAATCAGTGCCGTTGTACTCATTACAAAAAGTTGTAGATTTATTAATTTTTCCAATATGGGAATCACACTGATCATAAGCAAAAGCACACGATTTATGCGGTTCTTAACACCTTATCAGTAAAAAAAAAGTGGGCTGTTTTGTATATAAGAACTCAAGCGCGAGCATGAGGTATCAGTAGTCAAATTGAATTAAGTTAATGCTAATAAATATTTTTGTAATCTAATACATAAAATGGCAACAATGAAGATAATTATTTTCCTTGGACTCTTCGCAGTAGCTTTGGGATTTACTTTACCCGACCAAGAGAATAACTTGCACGATTTAAGCAACTATAATGAGTTTGTAAGTTTAAAATTTCGAAATCTATAAATCTGTTATCTGTTATTAATTCGACATTTTACATCTTTAAGGACTTGGGCGATGGGCTTCCTGTTGATGATAGTAAGAAACTCCTAAGGCAAGCGCGTTCACCACAAGGCACTGTTGGAGGATCCCTTGGGTACAATGATCGCCAAGGTGGAAGTGCCGGCTTACATTACAATCATCGACTTAACAAAAACTATGATGTTTTCGGTGAAGTAGGCCGAAATTTCCGTCATCACGATAACAGTGGGATGGTGGGCATAAGATATAATTTTTAAAGAATATTATCTGCTGAGACATTTTAAATAAATTAATTTATTGAACAAATTTAGTGGTTTGTGTGTACTAAAAAACGTGTAAGCTCGTTGATTGCAAGGTGGGCCCTATAAGTTGAGGTGGCTCTTCTGGCGAGTTCGCCGGGCCGCTTATTACTTCATTTGCTTTATGTTGTGAACTACGATCCTTGAGTAGATTTTGGACTTTTATCCAATTTTTTTTTTGAATTTGGTTGTCATTAAATGTGGTAATTTTATTCCTTGGTATTGCAGCCATTAATACCATGCCTACTATTTTCGTGATTGCTGGAATAAATTACAGTGATCCGGACCCCGATAGAGCTGTGAATGTTTAGTTCGTTTGAGAACTGAGTTTTCTAAATGTTCGCAAAATAAAGAAGAATTGTAAATGCCTCGTTGTATATCTGCAACAGTGATTGATTTCCACATAGACTTCGATGAGGCTACAGCCGAAGATGAAATTAAAGCATTTGCCGGTAAGCAATGGACTCACCTTCGCGGACATTACAATAACGAAATGCTATATATTTTAAACGATACAAAGTAAGTGCGGGGACATGATGTGGGATAAAATATTTTTGAATCAACGCAACAAGATTTAACAGCGTGTTTTCGGCGGTACAAGCAGATACCTCCGACAGGAAGCTGCTTAGCAAACGCGAATATAAATTATTAAATCTTAACTACTAGATAGGGAATTTAGTTGTAGATTGAAGTAATTTGAAATGGAGGTTTATGTGCGTAAGAAGAATAGTGCCGCACGTGTGCCCGGTTCTGGAAGGTTTCCCACCTTTTAGTTTTCATGCATAAGAAAATAGCAAGTGGCTTTAAAATGTAACATTTGAAAATTGAAATAACATATTGACATAATTTAGACGGAGTTACAAGGAACATTATTTCTTCAAAAAAAAAAATCCTATATGAAGTTGCTGATGCAACAAATACCGGAGTCAAAAATTGTTTAATACTCGTTATTTACTATTTCTATTTGATACCTTGCGTATTATTTGAAATAGTTGCTTTATATCAATAGAATGACTTAGCTACCTTTAGATTCAAAGGTATTTCAGAGTGTCAGAGTACACCAAAGTAGGGATATACATAAGTCATTGGAAACTGGTGTTACCTTTGGAGATACACGCTTACTGTATGCCCAAAAATCATAAACAAATTATTAAACAATATGTCGGTAACACCATATACACATATGTATTCTAAATTTCAAATATAGCTAGTATATATATTCTTATACTTTGCATTTTAGATGAATTGTTTTTATTTAAATCTTAATTATGTATATCTACTTCAAAAAGTAGTAAATACAATTTTCGTCTTCTTGGGCATTGTATGATCTACAAAACGATATCTTTCTTTCATGTAGAACAATATAGACCAATATGTATCTTAAAATTCGATTGGAAAATTCCGGCTGCTACCAAGCCCCCCTAATTATATACATTTTTTGTTTTGTGTCTTTGTACTTAAGAAACAAACTTCTTGAAAAAAATCGTGATTGTACGTCTTCTGGGGGCTGTGTTAGGAAAAGTGGGCGGCTACCATGCCCCTGTACGGAAAATCACAATGTTAGAGTGTTCAGTTTTCAAGTCCTATTACCTTACCAGTTCAAGGTTTTACGATGATTGGAAATGACTCATAGTTTTGATAATCTGTCTGTGGAAAGTCAGTGCTTTACTATTTTTACCAATTTTGGGACCATGTAACCCAGGAACTTTTTAAATCAATTGAAATCGGCGTCCCTATAAATCCTGAAAATTGTATGATTCGTTATAGTGATTTGCCAAAAAACATAAGGTATATGTTTATTGGAATATTAAAGACAGGTGACCCCACCCAACTCATTAAATACATATGTATGTATGTGCATGAAAATTCAAATGGCTCATTAAAGAACTACGAGCTTCCAAATTTAAACTAAACTATAGCACATGTCGCCTCAGTGAGTCACATTTAAATTATTGCAATGAAAAATATAAACAGAAATGTTTAATATGCCTAAAACAATATTGAACGAAATCAATAATATGTGAAATACATTTCATTGTCTCCCTATTAAATTCGCAAAACAAAAAAACCTCAACATGAACACAAAATAAATTTCTTGCAATTCATTCGATTTGGGAATCACCTCGCAAAGGTGGAAAAATAATCTTTGTCTTTGACTCGCCAAAGTAAAGTCTATTTAATTCGTTTCACCTCGGGAATATACATGCATTCATTTTAATTTTCATATATAAGACAGTGAAAGAATACAAAAAAGCACCAGCCTTGACTTTGTGATTTATTGTCAAGACTATTTGACAACTCATCCTATACTTAAAATGGCAGCAGTGAAATTTATCATTCTTCTTGGACTTTTTGGTTTTACATTGGCTTGGCTTTTTACTATTCCAGACCAAGAGGAATCCTATAGCTTGGATAATCTAAACAACTATTATGATTATTATTAAGTTATAATTTATAAATAAAACACCTACAGCAATATTTATAAATTGGAAACTATTTGTATAGGCCTTTGCAGATGAGCTTCCAGTAGAAAATAGCGAACTATTGATAAGGAAAGCACGCTCAGCCGAGTATCAGCGGATCAGTAGGCCACAATGGTAGTACCATCTAGGATTAATAAAAACTTTGAAGCGTATTGTGAAGCTGGAATGGTTGGAGGTTTGGAGAAAAGTTTTTATTATGTTATTTTGTTTTTTTGTTCTACTTTCTTTAAACAAACTGCGATTAGAATGTGCTGATGAGTGCTGAAGTTTAGCTCTTAAACGTTAAGTAGAAACAATATTTTAAAGAGCCTAAAACCCACCCTTAATAAATATATTTTTATTAAGTTGACGCTGGACCTTAAAAAGATATTGACAAATTTCAAGGTTCTGTGATTGTTGTAAGTGCTCCATAGTTTTGATGACCTATGTACTGACTCACTATCAGTGAGTTACTGTTTTTACTAATTTTGGGGCACACAAACACCTGACCCTATCTTTCCCAAATATAAAAGTAAATAGAACCAATTGTTTATGAAAACTATGGGATAAAGTAGGTAGACTTTATGTGCATACTTTTCCCACTTTGAAAGCGACACATCTGGTGTATGCGTCCCAAGCATTTTTATTTATTAAAATAAAACCACCGCCTTTTTTTACATTTTTAAGATTATTTTTATTGAATAGAATTTTTTTGTAATAAAATTCGTTTACTTTTAAACAATTACATTATTTTTTCAAGAAATAAATATATGTTCATGTATGTAGATTACTAAATATCTATTTTGCATTTTGTATAATTTAAACTTGATTCTGAATGAACGTCATTTTGTTTTGCTTTCTAACGTATTCGCTCTTTTTCTCTACAAATCTTTTTCTGACACACAATGTTGTTATTTTTTTTATTTTTTTGCCTAACTCTAAAGAAAAGAAAATGAAAATCTCATCCTCATTATGCTTATCATTCGTATACAATGTAGATCTGTGAAACCAGATAAAATAAAATTATCATTTTTTTTTTTCTAAATAATATTTTTTTTTCTCTCTAATTAAATATTTTTGTTCTCACTTCATTGTTTCGCTTCATAAATTTACATTCTATTTTGTGTACTCATTCATTATGTTTGTGTGTTGTATTTATTTTTTTTTATTTTATTGTGTTTTAATTTCATTTTTCTTTTTACTCGCTTGTATATAAAATTATAAAATTATTGTTTGGATTCTTTTATATTTTGTGTTATACTTATAATATAATTTATCACCTAGTAATACATTACAATGATAATGAAAAATATCATCTTACCATGTTATTTTGTCTCTTTTTTACGTATATTCGTTACAATTGCATTAAGTATATTTTTATATAATTAAGTTTTGGAAAAAATTAAATAAATATAATATAAATATGTAGTTATAACTAAGAAACATTTCGATAATAAGCGCAACGAAAAAAGAATATAACTTACTATTCTATTATTTACCATTTAACACAACATTTTCCAAATATATGGAATATAGCAGTAATCGTTTTATATTATTTTTACAGTTCTTTACAGACATATATTCTAGTTATTATTCATTATTATTTTTTTCTTTTTTTTTTGCTTATTTAAAAATAAATTTTTACTTTCATATAGGTACTACAAGCAATAACACCAAACATTAAGCGAATTTAATTTTCAGATTTATACGTACATATTTGTTAAGAAATGACGGATTTTTGGAAAGATGTTCATGATAGTTGTAAAGGAAAACATTGGTGAATGAATTATAAGTTTGTGTAATTATTTTTATTATTTGTATCTACATACATTGCAAATTGTTTTCTCGGATTGTGCAAAACACACTTAACACAAGTTGTTAAAGCGTATATCGTCCTGTGCAAAACAATTATCATTCTATTTGGTTCAAATACATGTATCCAAACAAAGTACAGCAAAAAAGATACTTGAGCCGATCAGGGACAGCATTGACACATGATCTTTCCGGATTTTTTTCTTATAATTTTGAAGTACATCATTTGACAGTGACCAAGTGAATTTTGACATAAAACGGGTTTAAACTCCAGCAAAAACAGGCAATTGTCAGTGACATTTTTATTTGAGATCATTGAATATATTTGGGGTGTTTAATGAGGATGACGAACGAAGAATGTTTAGAAATAACTAAACCTTATTACAAAATTTCCGGTTTGTGACGGCAACTTTAAAAGCGTTAACGCCAATTTTTGGTTGTGAACAAATTTGAGTCTAAATCTTGGCTGCAGGATGTTCCCGTGAGAGTGAGATAGCGGGATGGTCGAATGGCTGAGAATATTTCTTTACGCTTAAACGTCCGTCGCAAACGAATTAAATCATTCGATTCCATGGCGGTTTCGCGAATTTTGCGAAAGGATCTTGGCCTGCACCCTTATAAGACGAAGTCAGCTTAAAAACTAAATCCACTCGATTATAATTAAGCGACGTACTTTCTCGGATTGGTCTTTAGAAATGTTGAAAGATGATGACCAATTTCATCGCAAAATAATCTTTTGTCATGAATCGTATTTTTGACTAAACGGCTTCAGCAACATATAGAATATGTGTTATTGGTCAGGTAAAAACCTTAATTTGCTGCAAGAAACACGATTTCATTCACAAAAAATAACTGCGGGCTAACTTTGCCGCGAAGAGCATTTTTGTCGCTTTCACATTTTGGTACTATGCAGTTCGCCGGGCGAAATCGACTTCAATTGGGATAGATGTTTTCATGGTGAAATAATTTGTTAGCGGAAATTTACCAGATAGTCAACTCAACCTGTCCCCTTGAACACGCAAAAAATTTTAACAAATGGCCTCAAAAATTCTCTTTTAAATTTCTTATCTGTAAATACGTGCTAACCACAGAGGGTGCTGTTGATTATCAAAAATATGTTGTTTGAAGCCCAGTTTGACATTAATGATACCTACATGACATTTTTTCCGAATTGGATTCCTTGGAGTACTATAATTGTGTGCGTTAGCTGATTCAATTTGATTTGCATGTAAGAAACAGACACAGATGTACGTCTTTTGAAGCAAATAAAAAAGGGAGGGCGAGAAAGCCAAAAATCCTCTCAGTTGACTAACTGTATAATTACTCATCTGTGCCATAAACAAAACAACAAAGTTGTATTAGCTATACTTGCCATTTGCGGAGAGTGGGCAACAATCCCTTAATCCTTTGATTGCTTCGACGTGTAACATTTTTGTTTCAAATTTTAGTTACTTACCCATTTCCTATATATTTACCCGTCCTTCAAATATGTGCATTTTAATATTGCTACCAATTTCCTTTTATTATTTACAAAATGCGCATTTCTGAAAAAGAATTTCTTAAATAAAACTGTAAAAATTTTAGTTTTCGAAAACATTACACCTATATGTATATACATAAGCATTTTTGTGTAATTAATTAATTCAAAAGAGTATAGCACACAGATTTACGATATGTTAATGGAATTAAAGGAAAGATTTGTTTTAGCAAAAAAATTTGAAATATTTATGTTGAAACTAAAAAAAGGTAACTAAACGAAAAATCATGTTGCTGCTGTTATATTGTGCAGTATTTTAGAATACTTTAATGCTCTGTCTAAGTCGATGTGCTCAGACTAAGGACGAATGAATTCATTAGACTGGATCAACAGTGTCGTCAACGGTCAAGATGAGAGTTGCCTTAAGTGATCTACGTCTACATATTTGGAGCAGCGGTCGGGCAGATGAGCCCTATTTGGGCCAACAGATGCTCTTACATACCCGAAATTACATATCTACCTAAATGTTACCAATGGGTGTATTTCGCGACATGTTGAAATCGTTGGCGTGAATCAAAATGTTGAATCATGGGATGTCGTAATCTTGTGAGAATTAGCAGCATGCTGCTCTATGTAAAAGATAAACCTACTCCAGATAGGTGCTAATGTCGTCGGGATAACTTCAAGCTCACGTCAACAAATTTAGTTTTGAAAGGGGCAAGATAAGCTTTGCATATTAACTTTACTCAAGCGGCAACTGGTGCAACTCAAATTTGAGTCTGTCCTCACTGGGTACAAGGAAGACTTTACCGCGAGGCTGGAGATAGAATGGATAGGATCTGGTATGATGAAAAGACCAAATTGCGGCAGATATTACAGCAGTCATAAAAGATTGCTGCCATTAGGATTATAATTGTCCTCATTTCAAAACATGAGCATATTATGCGCGCACGGCACTACAGATTAGGCTGAGGCTTCTTTCCAGAAGAAGTTTTATGACCTCCCGGACGGAATCTACGGAGACGGAATGTCAAAGCTATGCTACGGGATTTCTACGTTTAATTTCCAAAGAAAAACATCTTTGCCGGCTTAATTAATAATCACAGCATGATAATGGCTTTCGACTAACTGTTTCGCAGCAACTCTACTATAGTGATAACAAGTATTAGGCTTCCAATGTTTGGGATACACACCTTGGTTAGCGATAGCCAGAACCTACGGCGAGCGCCAGAGTAAGAAATTCACCATTGGATGAATGCGCATAGCTCACAAAAGTGGCAGAAGCTGTGAGCTCAAACTTGCATTCAGGTTTAGCGAACCGGGTTTATTTCTTAGGTACTAGACCTAGACCTAGACACATCAATCAGTATATAATATACAACTAGCTTTTCCACAGATTTTACAAAGTTCATTCCATTCTTTATAAAAGTAGATACTAACTAAAAATGTGCACACCAAAATGTTCAGGTAATTGTTCTCAATCAGCAAACAACAAATAAAAAATTAATCAAATCAAGCTCAACGAAAAGAAAATCTGAAAACAACAAAAAAATAACAACTCAAAATATAATTTAAAATATTATTTTTTTTAGGTTTATTTTAAGTTTTTATATTTAACTTAAGAATCACAATATTTCACTTTTAAATAAAATTTTGTTTGAATTAATGAATGATTTTTTTTCTGTTCTTAAAAATTTTGCTTTAAATAATAATTTAGTTTTCTTAAAAAAAAAAACAAATTACATATGATGATGTTCCATGTAGATAACAATGCGTTAAATATAAAAAATTATATTCTGATGAACTAAATCTTTTAACATGAACTAAAAATAAAGCTACAAATTAATATGGCCAAAATAAAAAAATATACTATATAAAACTGTAAATAATTACTAACACTTAAAAGAAAAAATATTAATATACATAAACATTAAGTTTTTTAATAAATATCATTTATGCTACTTTCCTATGATTTTAACTGTTTATCAAAAAAATAGTGATTTACATGTTTTATAATTTAGTTTTCATTTCTTTTGTTGTTGTTTTTTTTACAATCTTTCCTGCATTTTATTTTATATAAAAAACATCAAAAATTTTGTTTAGTAGTTTTCTTTTTGAATTTTATCTTAAATTCTAAATCTAAATTGCCACTTTTTTTTTCTTTAACTTAACTAACTAACTTTTTACACAGAAAAAAATGATTGGGATCTCGTTTCTTACTATTAGATTTAAAAAATAATTTATAACGAATATTTACAATTTTGACAAAAACTTATTTGCTTTGTTTTCTTTTTGATTATTTTAAAAGAATTAATTTGATTTGTTTTGTATTTATTTTTGTTTGTTATTCGATTCGACGTTCAAAATATTTTCTTATTTATTTTTTGTTTGTTTTGGCAGTGTTTAAAATAACCTGCAAAATGGCGTCCCTCCTTATACTCAGTCATTGTTATTTATATTTATGTATACATATATATATATATATAAAAAAAATATAAAAAAAATATTACATCTCCTCGCCATTTGTAATGGAGAGGTATTTTGTTTTATTGATTTTTATTTTATTTTCGTAGTTAATATAATGAAAAAATGAAATAAAAATTTACTTAATTGTGCATGTGTTTTACGTTTTCAATGAAAACTCTTCAATGGACTAGATAAATGGGGTGTTTGTCGTAAATATATTTTTTTTTGGTGGTAAGCGTTAACAGTGGCGCCCAACGCAGGAGCTTAAAGTTGGCTAAAGCTACTGGTCGATACCCAATGAGCGGTATATGGACGTGCCATTAACTATATAGGGCCATAATCACTTAACGCTTGCCCGTGCTGAGGGCCGGGCAACGTGACCACAACAGATACGGCACGTGAATCCACAACGGACCCAGGTGCTGTACTTTGACCGCCATAGCAACCACCGCCAACCCCGCCGCCAGGTAACATAACACCACCACCGCCACCACCGTTATTGCCGGGTGTTCCACCACCAATTCCACCACCACTTTGCATCATGCCAGGAGGAGCTCCAACAAGACCACCAACGCCGCTGCCTACCATACCACCAACTGTACTACTGCTGATGCCAGCGCTCATGGGCATACCACCGCCATGACCGCTGCCAAGTACACTACTACCGCCGATCGTACTGCCGCCTCCACCCATTGGTATACCGCCAGCGGTTGAAGCACCTCCTGACTCTCCAGGTCATACATGACTAGCCGGAGGCTGTTTCAAAACATGATGGTGCAAATGGTGGTGGCTGGTCGATGCAACACTGGCGCCAGCCTGAGTGTAAGGGGTTGCCATCAATGAACCGGCCGCCGAGCCCGGTACACCCATTCCAGAACCGGCGTATGGATGTGGAACTGGAGGACGTTGTTTAATGAGGGCCTGATTTGCACCTGTGTGATCAGGTGATCCAAATAGTCGTCTCCAGAATCGGCGCCAAGATTCGAGAGTCTTGCCGGACCATATCCAAACGCCCGATGTTATACCGACGGCTAGTGCCATAAAATATTTGAGCATAAGAACGGAATAGAGGGGCTTCTTGGCGGGACCTTTGAGGTTAGCGCATGGGCATGCCAGTGCTTTGATCCAGTCCTCGAAGTAAGCGGCTTCGTAAAGGTAGCATCCAATGACAATAGTTGCAGGGACGGTATACAGGACGGAGAAGATACCAATACGAATCATAAGCTTTTCCAACTTGTCAGCCTTTACACCGGCTCCTACGCCTCCCTGCTGCTTGATTACTGATCTTATGCGGAAGAGAGAAACGAAACCTGCCATCAGGAAAGTCGTTCCGATGACGAGGTATACAAACAGCGGTGCGAGTACAAATGTCTTCAGATGATCGGTGTTGAGATTTCCCACATAGCAGATTCCAAGGATTGGGTCGCCATCTACAGCGGAAAGAAGGAGAACTGCCACACTCTGTATCGTCGGGATCAACCAGGCAGCGAGATGGAAATATTGCGAGTGTTTGGTAATAGCTTCATTACCCCACTTCAAGCCCGCTGCCAAGAACCAAGTAAATGACAAAACCACCCACCAGATCGACGATGCCATGCCGAAGAAATATACCAAAAGAAATACCAACGTACATGACTGAGGTCCCGTTGAAGATTGCCTCAAAATTCGTCCATCGCATGCAATCTCGTCATTGTTCATAAAGGTCTTGGACAGATAGCCCACAGCTACCATGAAATAGCAGGCCGATAGGAAGACAATAGGCCTCTCAGGATACTTGAACCTTTCGGTGTCGATGATGAACGTTGTGAGTGTCATTAGAGTGCTGATGAAGCACAGACCCGACCACAGAGCGATCCATATTCCGGCGAACTCCTTTTCGTCGTTTGTGAAGAACGGACCCTTGCATGGTATTCCGCAATTTGACACGCCGGCCACCCTTCCGACAGTTGTGTTGTACCAATGGTTTTCCTTCCCCAGGAGTATCAGTGGTGGACGGCAACTGCATGTGCACTCCTTTGTTCTTTCTCCTAGGGAATTTTGGCAGTTTTTTGAATTCTTTCCTTTGCATTTCGTCGATTGGGACTGTTTGCGATTCGACTTGCCGCCCCCACCTCCACCAGCTCCTGAATCACCACGCGATGAGCCTCCTGAACCTCCCGAACCACCTGACGAGTGGCCAGTACCTTCATTCTCTGTGTATGTTGGCTGTTCCATGCAAAGATTCTCCGGATCGCCGTGGTAAGGCAGATGCTCGCAGGCCATTCGCTCAGGCCATTCAAAACTGTACTGCTGCATTATTGGTGCACAGCCCGATCGTGCGCGTTCGCAAACGGACCTGCATACTGGCAGCGGTTTATGATAGTCTTCCAGACAGATCGGAGTGTACATGGAGCATAGAAAAAATTTTAAATCTGGTGAGCACTTGATCTCCACCAGAGGCCAAAACTGATGCACCTCCAAGCCGGCTTCATCCTGTGTCTCGTGATTCATTTCATTCGGGAATGATGTCATGTTGTAGCCGATTCCCCGGCACATAGGAATGGTGATTTCTTCGCAGCGCGAATTTGGATCTTTTGGCATAGCTGGTAAGCCAAAAGCAGGTGCAGGACTCACTTCCATTGACATACTGCCACCCATGCCACCGATACCACCGCCACCGTTGTCTGTCATGTGCTGCATTCCATCGGCTCTAATTTGCGTCACAAGTACCACAAGGGTAACCGCATGGAACAGTATTCGTAAAGTTGTCGTTCTTCTTCTACTATATTTCGCCGACATTTTGACAAGATTTTCTGTTTGATTGATCATTTCTATTGAGAGTTAGAGATGGGCTACACTAAAATCAGGACTAGCTGATTTGGTGTACTCTCTGCCGATCGGTTTGACTTGTATAACCTTTTATTTAGGTAAGTCCCCTTCGGGATCGCTTCACCTTACTCTTTCTGCTCTCGTTGTCCTCCCTCACCTCGTCGTTCTATTACTAAAGATGTAGACGTGAAGAAGAATGACACCACGCCAACAACGTCGTGCTGCGTCGAGTCGCGTCAAATCGTTCGAAATGTTGACATCTGAAATTGAAATGAAACAGACAGATATACATTAGGACCACCATTCGAGTCGAGTAAAGTAGTTTTTATTATTTTTATTTTTCTTCAACAAATCAATCAATCATAATGATGGAATATTATTTTTAAACCCCAAAACAAGAAATTGACGAATAAGAAAACATAAAACAAAAGGAATCCATAAAACAACAGAAGCAGTGCAGCGCAACACTTCACAAGGGCTCGTCCCAGATTTAATTGAATGTGACAGATTTAAAATTGAAATTGATTTTGTACCTTGCCCCCTTCTGGAGAAGTGTCACCATCGCAACAGTCTTTCTAGCTGGGCTTTAATTTTTTATATGTATTTAATTTGCGATTCTAGTTGTCAAAGTAAGAGACTCGGTATTAATTGGTCTGCGTTGCAACCTTTTTAAGTGCAGGTTTGCCTTCTTGACGGTCACTGCCTGTCGGTCAAGTGTGGTTTTTTGTTTTTTGGAACTAATATCGATATCACTTTTCTTTCCACATAACGAGAAGCTGTGTTCTCTTGGTTCTTCTTTATGACCATGAATCATGATAAATGGGTTGAGTAGTGGTCTGCTACCGAAAAAATGTTAATCAAGTCGCAAAATGAAGTAGCAATTCTGCGGTTTTTATGCACATTCATTGCACATATTGAGTTTACAGAAATACGAGAACCATTTCCAAATGTCAATGTACCTATGCTTGCCCCTGGGCTGACACTGGTTTTGGGCAACAAGATGCGACGAGTGCGGAATATTCTTAGCTTAAAGAAAACTATACAAAATAGACAGCGATCTCGTTAGATAGCAAATAGAAAAAGTCCGTTCCAATTGAATTAGTAAATTATTTTTTTTACTTGGGCTTGATAAGTCGGCCGTCCACTAATCATAAGAAGTGAACATCTCGACACTGAATATTTAAAAAGGCCACCTAAGTTGACGACGGATATTCGTAAGCCATACGACACCTACGAGGTGCTTAGCTTTCTCATATTTTTATAAGCCGTTCCCTGCACTTGATGTTTTAGTGCCTACTTGAGACACTGCCGTCTGAAAAAACAATCCCCATGAATTGCCACTTAGTGAATAAATAAGTTTATCATCAACCTCATTTCCAAGAAGAATCCTTCACTCAAAAGATCAATACATATACCTACATACATACATATATTAGTGCTGTGCAAATACAGTCTGGGGCGGTATGGCCCAGTTGAATGAAATTCTCATAATGACTCCACTTTTTTCTGCTTCATCAGGTAAAAAAAGACACAACACAACTTTGGTCCAAAAAGTACTGCGCCATAACTTAAACACTTGTGACCATAATTTCTCATGTGCACACTCCAAATACATCTTTGAAATGCGCGATCCAATGATCGTGGTCACGATCGAAGAGATCCTCCAACTTGTTCAAATAGAAACAATATCGCTACTGGGTCTGCGTAACTTAACCTTTTTCCCTCAATGTTTACTTAAACTATGAGTGCCTAGAGAGTGGTAGTGAAGAGACGTGCAGCTCCTTTTAGATCTTCAATTTATCATCGTTGTCGCCGAATGATAGATGTGTCTGTCCGAAGATAGGCATCAATGCCTGAGTGGGGAAAATGAAAAATAATGGATAACCTGATGGCCTCTTATTGAGTGGGTAGGATGCACGAAAGATTAATATGATTTGCAACTTTTATAATGGATCCGCATGAGTTAGTAATACAATATTTGTGAATGTTAAAGAAGTCAAAACTCAAACTTGTAAAATTAATAACTATCGAAGAACGAACAATGTGAATGAATTAGTTGAGGGCCAACATTTTATTTTATTTGTCTGTCTAGGTTATGATTTGAAATAACGGCATTTCTACTTATACGTCTATTATATAGGAATATACTTCGCAGTTTAAATATAAAAAAGTGCAGATCACAAGATATGTGGGACTTCCTAAAACAAACTTCCGTAGACAGAGCTAAATTACATTTTGGAGATTTAACAGGAGCCTGTGCAATGTATCCCTCTAATTATAAAAATGATATAGCTCGCTATAGCTGATAGACGTTCGCCGAAGTTCATCAATAATGCTCAAGGCCAACTCTTTGACCGGTAACCGACAGCCGAAGAAGTTAAGATAGCGGTGAAATATTCCAAAAAGCGTTTTCCTGATTCTTATCGCATGTGACAGCAGTTACGTTCTCCATACATATAACTCTTACCGGTTCCATTTACTTCAATTTTCAAATTGCATTAACAAACTTCTAAATCTCATGTCTGAAAAAATTTGTTTTGAATTGGTTAAACAAACATTGTGTTTCCTCCTAACCTTAAGTAATGAAGACAGTGACCATCGTTTGCACTCCATTAAATATTATCCTATCCGATAATGATTTTCACTTCTATTTTTCCCCATAGTGCTTACCCTCAATTAATTCAAAAAGACTAAAATAAACACAAAATTATTCTCGTCATCTAGATTGCATAAATTCAATTTTCAGTCTTTCTTCGCCATGAATAAGCTATAAGCGACTTTCAATAGAAATATAGAAATCCGACAGAAAAAAGAAAGAAACAACACTTCACAGACGCCTTGCGAGGCGAGGCGACTTATACTCATCTTCGATGTCGTCGATGGCCTTCCTTGTGATTTCCTCTTCGATTGGAAAAATCTCAAAAGTTGGGACAAAGCTCAAGTATATACTTACTATTTATGCATCTCAATGAAGATAGAATAATATACCACCTCACCACCTTTGCCATGATTAAAAATAAGGTACAGCACTTCGACTGGGTTTAGTAACTCGAGAGATTCCAAAAAAGGTTCTCAACACTGTTTGCATTGCGCTCGATAGTCATCTCATAAGAAAATCTGCAGACGATGGGAGGATGACTATTTCAAAGAAGATAGAAATAATTTTTCCTATAAGTTTCTCCCAGATCCTCCGCATTTCTATGATGCACCAAGAGGTATATATGTAACTCACGTTTTGAAGGCAAGTCACAACCACACAACACTCCACCATCACCAGAGCCTTCTTCATCTGAAAGTGAAGAAGTAATCCCGCGCCCATTTCAGATACTTGAGGTAACATAACAAAAACACAACGATAGAGAGAAAGAGAATATTCATTACTAACGAGAGAGAAGCTGGAGGTGGTGTTTGTGGTGATGGTGCGGAACCATGATGTGCACGTATCGGGTTTATGAGTTATCTGTCTTTACAGCGCGCGGTAGAGAGAAAACTACAAGTGGAGGTGCAAAGGTTTAGATAGACACACAATGGGCAAAAAGGTGAAATCTTGAGATCTTACGCTCCAGGTACGCTATTAGCGCGATGTGAGATATTAGACTCGGTTCTGGGTTCGTTGAATATGATGGTCTACTGAAGTGGCTACTTGGTAATAGCTTTGCTGTCACAATATCAGTAATAATGAAAATAGTTTTCTTAAGATGACATATCCTAGTTGTTAAAGCGTGTGGCAACAGTAGCAAAGAGTGAGGTTTGTCCAAGTGGATCCTCAGAAAAGATCATTTTGACCAAAAATGGCAAAAGAATAAATCATGAAGGGCCATGAAACATTTATTCAGTAGTTGCCAAATGTATTCATCATGTATTTATAAGTTTCAGGGTATTCAATATAGTTTGGGGAATTTTCATAAGCCTAAGCTAAACATTTTTGCTGCGGGCAGCCCATAAATAAAAGTTCATAAAGTTCATAGCTTAGTTTTTTAAAACTGGGTCGGGGAGACAGACCGGAGTTGATTTCCCTTTTAAAGCAATTTTGGGGTACGTGCAAAATGCAAATTTCTATTCCTAAAAATTCGCCGCGAATCTAAATTTTATTTGAGTAAATTGGCCCCCAAAATCTTATAAAGTAAAGTCGTTAGTTTATACGCTAATAAGAACAACTACCAACCCATTTGGAGCTAACATTATTCGTGTCATGGAGGAAATGCTTGAAAAGTGGTCCAAAACGTTGTCTCTTGGATGACATTCATCAGATGCCGACATGGTGGCCGGAAATGTGCCTGAAATTGTGAAACTGATTGCACAATAAATTCTCTTGGTTGAACAAAATGGCAAAAAATGACTATTTAATAATACATATTGCAATTTGAAAAAAAATCAAGGTTTAGGCTTAAAAAAAACACCCTTGCTCCGAATGTCAGCTTCCTAGGCCTGCTAGGCGAGCAATATTGGATCTGGCAGAGCATATAAAAATGGCATGCCTACTATTATACAAGGGAATAGTACCACAACTTTTCAATTTGGATGATGTCTAAAGACTGTATAATTCCTTTGAATTCTCTATAATACGTATAAGTAAATAAGGAAACCTCTACCAACATTTTAGGGATAGAGTCAAAGCTTCATCATCATCAAAGCTAACTGGATAAAAAGAATATAAAAACCTCTTAAAACCTCAGGATATGACCCAATGACACAACATAAACGCAAGAACCATAAAATAAGACTCTATATTAATAAAAGACCATTGATTATCTTTGCTGCAAGTACTCAGCTTTCAACATCAAACACTGAGTTCTTTTTAATTACACAAATTTTAGTTTTCACATAAATACCTACTTTACAACTGCAGCTTTTTTTTTGTTCATCACAAGTATTCCATAAAATATTCTTTACACAAATCCTAAGTGCAAAATCAAGTTTCTCTGTAGCTGCTTATATACAGATGACAATTCGAGCTTTGATATATGCATATCTTACTCTACGTACAATTGTACACTTTCAAAGCTAAATTTAATTAATGCATTTGAAAAGTCAAATGCAATTCACACAAAAAAGATCAACGAACTTTTACACAAGGAACATTAAGCTGAAACTTTACTTTGATCCTTTGGCGGGTTGAAAAGTAAGACGCAGCAAGGAATTTTAGCTTTACTGTAACACTATTACTCATTCCCTGAAACAAAACTTCCGCAAAAGCCCCGCAATACGAAAAAAAAATGTTTCCAAAGGCAATGCTATTCCCCATGCGTTCGTCTAGAAAAAATAAATACCAGAAAGAAAGCATAATACGTCAAACGGCCCCAAGTTCATCTCCCTACGTTGATTCGACGAAAAAAATGAGAAAGAAAAATATAGAAAAATATTAAGAAAAAAAAAAAAAGGATTTTCCTTTAATTTATTTATTTTTTTTTCCTTTTTTCTTTTGTGTTTGAACTCAAAATAAAATTTATGATCGCGAGCGATAAAATAATACTCTAGCGGGAGCAATTTTTTTATCACCTCAAACGAAACGATAAGGGATGTGCACGGCATGAATGGGGTAGAGCTGTATAAAAAGGGAGAAAACGAAATGCGGAGTTTATTTTCTTTTAGTTTTTATCTCTGCCATGCTATGTCTCACCCTTTTGGTACAATCTCTGGATCTATACCGACAGAGGAGAAAGTCGTATATCATTCAAAAGAAAGCAGAAAAAAGGAACAAAAATTAAACTTCTTTGACGGTGGAATTACCCTTTAAAGCGGTTTCTTCTTCTCAAGGGAAACTCCTTGACACAGAGACTCATGACTTAGCCTTAAACAGACTTCAATCACGGCGTTGCATTTTTTTTAGTCCTGCATTGGTGGAATCTTCTTTGCTTCATATTTGCAATACGTTGTATAGAAATTTACCGAATAGAAAGGAAGTGAATAAGAAAATTTGCAAAATGCCTACGATAAATTAAATTGACTTTTTGGAATCCATTTTTAAGTTGTAAAAAATCATAATAATATTAATTTTTTAAAAAATCCTTGATGCGTCTGTGTGATTACGTGTATTATCGATTGAGGTCATATTCACACAATATTTTTACTTTGTCGAGACGATGGTTCAAAGCTGCAATGGATTCGATAGGTGGTGCTATAGACAAAATATTAACATATTGATTATTAACCAATGATATAGACCAAAATGACTCATGTTTACAATATATATAGGTTTAATGCCCATCAATTAAAGTCAGAGCTAGTTCATATTATCTAAATCTTAACCGAGACATTGCAGCAAAGAAATCGAGCTCATCGCGCCACCTACAGGAGAGTGCAGAACAACGTTTGCTATGTCAGCCAGTATAATAATGTAATGTCAAATGTTTTATTATTTAGTGAACCTTTATTTTTTAAGATTTTTCTATTTCGTTTAGGTAGAGTTAAACAAAAAGCAAACCCTCCCAAAAAGAATTTAAGGCTAAGAACGAAAAAGCTTTCAGCCTTCACGGAATCACGCAGCATTAAGATACATTTTAAAACAAACTATAGGTTTTCGTGTTCTGTGTTGTCTTCAAGTCGATTATAGATTCCGTTTTTTATAGGTGTATATAAGTTGTAAAGTTATTTGTAAAGTAAAAACATCTCAATTTGAGTGAGCAGCTGTGGAACCTTACTATGTACATAATATCAACACTCGCTTAGAGTGAGAGGCTCAAGAATGTCACAAACATCCATAAGTCTTCACAATTAATTTTTCGTCAATATTTCCATCTCACAGATATTTTCACTGCCTTTCAATGAAAATCCATTTCCTTGAATATTAAATTGTAAGATGTATCTTTTATTGCTCTTCATTTGGCGCAATACATCATGTAATGTTTATTCTTATTCATCTTTCCTACCCTAAGAATATAATATGGAATATGGAATATGTCGCTGTTTCACACACATATTTCGAATGCAAATTTCTTATGAACATCCATGAAGTATTTGTAAGTTTCTGGTTAAGATAACAACAATGAAAAGTCGTCAGGCTATGAAAAATAAAGTTCTAATCCTTTGGGCTTAAAACACTCGCCTAAACTTGTTTAATGATTGCAACTGCAAACTACGTCATTTTGGCAAAATCGTTTGTATTTGGAGTAAAATATTTTTATATCTCTTTTACATGAAATCGTTTAAGTATACGACTCCCTTACAAACGTTTTTATGACTTCCTTTTACAGTTGTATGTAAATGCATAAAAAGTAATAAGCCTAATGTGAACCTTAAAGACACAAAAGTTATGCTACTAAAGGGTTTACTCTTTTACGATGTGGCATTTAGTTAATCGCAAATACAATAAATATTGAATTAACGAGCTCAGCTTTGAGAGCACTTGATATGTTTTTTTATTAATCTTTTTTATAGTTTTTTTTTGTCACAAAAATATGTTTAACATTTGGGTCGGATATCTGACCAAACGAAATGCATATTGTGAGACATGTCTGGGACTGCAGAGAAGAGCAAAATGGGAGAAAGGAGAAAGGAGAAAGAACCCTCGGGTCCCGTCACTGCATGTACGACAGGAGAACGTTGTTTAAGAAACATTTTCTGGAAAAGATTAATGCTGAGAGTTCTCGCAAAAAAAAGGTATTGTGTTGTGGTAAAGTGCGTTTGACTACCAAGCTAGGGGCCCAGGTTAAAATCCACGTACCACCTACGGTCCTGTATGGACGGTTTCTTCTCACATTTATTTATTTAATCTTCAACAATTCCATATTCAGACTCTTTTTGAAAAAGAAAACACATTTTACCAATAGAAACGTTATTGTTAATTACCTTACAATGCAGAATAGAAGTTTTTTTCATTCATCATAGTTCGCTTTTAGTGAAATTTATACACTGCTTGCTTATTTTAAAAAATAAGAAAGTTAAACTGAAGTTTTAGATGTTTCTTTTCTGTTCTTTATCTACAAACAAGTAGTATCCGGTAAATGACTGGACATCATATAAGGCGTTACGCCTGTTAAGGTGCCAGGTGACGTATCGGTTAAGAAATATGGGTAACTTTTAAATCCTTGTAAATATCTTCCTGTTATATCTCAAATCTTTTTTTTTGTAAGATAGACAGACTGATATACAGAATGTACCGAATAATTCATCAATTGAATAAACGAGAAGTTAAGTGAAGAACTTTTGAAATTATATGGAAAATTCTGTTGAATAGATTTTGCATCTTATTTCCATGCAGAAAAGTCAGTCACTTCAATAAATTGCAAGAACTGGCCTCAATGTTAGTTGTTTCATTTGAGAAACTTAACATTTTTTTAAATATTTTATCGAAATAGCGCAAATGCCCGGATAAAAACCTAACAATGCGGATCTACAATCATCAGTTACATAATGTATCTATAAACATATTTAATTTACTAAAGCCTAGCTCATTTTTCATGTTTAGCTTATACATACGTAGGTTTTTTTTCAATGTCAGTATAAAATTACTTGACGAAATGAATGACTGCCATAGACATTGTTTCAACAATTGATCGATTTATGGGGCGCCAAATCGATTGACAAATTAAAAATGGGAAGTCAGTACTTCTGCACACACCTCTCTATATGCCGTACGTGAGAACACTCCATATGATGGTAATCTTACGTAGGCGCGAGTAGTGATTCGATTGTGCGGATATGATTGCGATCATTAGTGCGCGAGAATAGTGTCGCTAGGTGTGACACTGTCAACACAATCTCAACTGCTAGACACTGGTCATTACGAAGCAAACACACGTTTGTGCGGCTACGTTTCGTATACGCTTCAAAGTATACATAACATAATTAAAAATCTATCGGAATTGCATACGCGTCATAATATGGATTAAGACTAGAAGGAAATCCTGCATTTAAATGACTTGTGGAACCGCCAGTACTACCATAAAACGAACCGACTGTACATCAAATTAATTCAACGCGCCACGAAGACTTCATAGTTTGTCACATAAAAGACCATCCTCAGCAATGAAGCGACGTGTGCTCGCTGATGAAAAAGGTGAAACGGAAGAAGGGTAAAAGAAAGACGACGTGTGACAGCCTTAATAACTTTACGACAATAAAAATTAACCAAACGGGTAATATTTATTATTTACGACATAATTAAAGCAAGGATATATGTATGTATGTAGCCACAGCACAGCACCACAAAGGAGTAAGCAATAAACCTGCCATTAGGTTCTCGCTGTTGAATTTCTCATTAATGGGGTAGTACGTGGGACATATTCGTACATATAAACAGGATAATTACTAAATACATATAAATGTATATGTATGTTCAGGACATAAATGAAAGAGTATATTATGCTCAGTAAGGGCATACAGAGTATTCAGTTTTTACAGGATATATTGTCGTTGGGAGAAACCCATCACTAACACTGACACCCATGTGATGGAGATGAGCCCATCATAGGTAGGGTGCAAACATATGGGTAGAAATAGCAACATCATTCAGCGCTTTGTCATCATCATTTCGTTGTATGGGGTTGAATTTAATTTGAAGGAGGCATCCGCACTGATTGCATTGATTGAAATGCGAATTCTCGCTTTTAGTAGTGACAGGATGTATGAAAATACTGTTTTTTTTAAGTGGGTAGTATTTGTCAGAAAAACACCCAACTAAATACAGAAGAGTACAATTATAATCCGCGTGAATTCAGCCATCTGTGGTCCTAACAGCATATCAATTTGTTGACACTCTTGACGCTCTCTCTTTCACTTTTGGAGTTCGTTACCATTCATAAATTTCCTTTTACTTCACTGATGTATGTGTAACACATTGTGTCCCTGGGTGATGGGCCTGGTATGGTTTGACAGCTGCTGCTGCTGCTGGACGTTGATGGAATACTTTTGGTCGGAGACAATAGTAAAGCACTATCGGGATGAATGGAATGACATTTTAATTAATACAAAGCGTGTTCATAATGATCAATTGTGTCAGGAGCACTGAAATGTAATTCAATAGCACGATGAGGGTGGACCAGAATATAGATCCCACAAGGCAACTTGGAAACATTTGTGTTTGGGAAAATATTTATTTTGTATTAACTTTTTCGTGCCGCTTATAAATAGATGGCACTTAAGATATCGAGTTATACCTAGTTTACTTATAATTAGGTTACTCTGAAATGGAAGAACAATAAAGGATTTTATTGTATTAGATAAGTCAAGACTGAGATTGATGAAAACGAAGCTAATTGATACTTAAGAAGTCATCGCTTGGTGTTATTAAGCGGGTTGAATTTAATGAGAAAAGAGTGTTAGATCAGGATGAAAAACTGCAGCAAATTGTTCGTTCCTACCAATTCAAAAGAAATACGTATGTAAGCATTTTTGTCTGCAATAGACAATATTAAATAGTGTCGGGTTGAAGAACGAAATACTTGGTTGAATCATTGTTAATATTTTTCTTAGCAATTGAAAATGCGTTTTGAAAAAGCATGGACAAGATACTTCCAATTTAAGCTCAAAATATTGCATCGACGTAAAACGAGGCGTACCGTTCTTACTACTATTGACTACATTAGTAGTATTGACAATTTCATTAAAAGAGATCTACTTTATTAGAACTGTAATAACGAAGTTAGCAAAAGCGAAAAACCGTTTACGCACTTTGTGTAAATATGGATGATGATAAACACAAATAATTTTTTCCTAAAACCTTTATTAAAAAACACAGACTCTTATTCTCCGTAATTCGGTCCGTAGTTTTTGTATTCACAACAACAAAATTCGGATCCATTGGCAATCGGTTCATTTATTTATGAGTTTATAAACAGGTCCAAACCTAGCTTAATCGAAGCATACAACAAGGATCAATGGTATAGCGACAGGAGAATATCCGGACAATAAAATCTAAGCCTATAAGAACCTTCCAGATAAGTTCTTAATTTTGTTATTCATATTTGTATGAAGATTTTATCTTTATTTGAATCTCGGTTAATAGCTTACATGAAACGTAGCTTAACATTAAAGGAGTACTACATCATACTTTTCTTCTCCTGTCAATCCCATCCATATCCAATTGAAACAAAATTAATGTAAGACCTCTACTTCCCAGATAGTCTGTCTGCATCGGATCTCTAATAAAAGTGAGCTTTAAATGATGACTTCGTTAATTACCTTAATTTTTAAATCTTTTAATGGCATTTCTTATTTCCGATGATGCGTCGAAACAATCTTCGAAACAAAAATACACTGAAGGGAATCAACATTTTTAGGAAAATAAATGTATCCCTACGAACGTCCACCGACACCTTGCACCATTCCGTAAGCAGACACAACAAAACGCATGCTGAAAATAGACAGCTCCAACTAAGAAAAACATCATATTCCCCGATATAAACCACACAGAACATATAATTGACGCTGTAAATCTGTTAACACTGCATGCCTTCAGCGGAGACCATAAAAGCTGTTAACTTGTCATGTTAAATAATCTTTGGCACCGGAATTTCACATTCATTCACCTCTCGGGATAGTTGCTGCTGCTGCTGCTGGTGGATGGTTTCCAGTAATACCTATGGACGGTATACCTATCCATGCCGCCAACGCCCAAAACAGAAAAATAATTGCACGCCAGCGGTAGTCCATCTTTTTTGTCCGGACTCCCTGGTTCTGAACTCTGTGGGTGCTCCGTCTTTAGGTTTGATAATGGATCTAAAGGGGAATGTTGATGCAGATGGTAACGACGAGTGTCTTCCTCCTTCTCCTGTTGCAATGAAACAAAGCAGACTCGCAAAGAAATTGTATCTATACGCACTTGAGAATGGAGACTGCGTCTAAAATCTACACAAACACATACGCAAGATGACTTTATGGGTCTCGGCGGTGTGGTATATCGTATATAACACAAGAAACGTGCGTCGTAGTTCACCATTAGCTCCTGGAGTACATTTGTTTTGTTTGTTTTGTGTTCGACAGTTCACGTTTTTCTCGTTTGGTTTTATTTTTTAAAGAGTTTTTGTTGTTTAAAGTTTTGTTTTTATTGTTTCTTTGAAAGCGTGTGCAGCGCTAGAAAAACTATCTACCAACTACGGCAGTCGTTTAATGTTATTTCCAGCGGCAAAAAGAAAAGTGAAACTACATAGCTAAATGCGAGAGTGTATATATAAATTGTATAGACAGACGTAGCACGGGCCATGTGGTTGGAATTTAAAATCATATCATGTCAACAAATGAGGTTAATTACTCTTGGTAAAATACTGCATCTGAAAGGTTTACCTATGTCTTAAGATGCAGCTTCGTTTCATTCTTAATATTTTTTGTTAAGGAAATCCCCTTCAATCGAAGACTATAACATTTGAGTATTTAAATTAGTTTTTAATAGCAAAAGGTCAATGTTTTCTGTTTGTTGTCGTGATTCATACATCTTATCTATTTCAGTTATTTAGTCTTCTATGGGATTTTAAACTAAGCCAAGTCAAACTTGAATTTATTTATGTCCACTTGGAGGTTTACATATCTTTTATGGGGAATATCTGACCAAAGTTTATTTTGTGTCTTATCTCTGTCATATAAGTGGGGGAATAGAGCCTAGGCATCATAAATATCCGTGGATATTAAAAGGCATATTGAAAGCAAACATAATTCTGTCGAAACATGTCAAAACTATTGGAAAACGGTATTGCGGGAACAGAATAGGCAAGGCAATCACTACAATAAATCAATCAATGTTAAGAATTGTTATCGGGTGCGTAAAAGAAGAACACACTGTATTTTGGTGGTCGGCCATTAATGTCAGAAGAACTCTGAAATATAAATACACGATATCGTATACACTTCAATATACATGTATATACATACAAAAATAGAGATACATAATTTATTTATGCTTAGAGGCATTGTTATGCAGGACAGACAACAGATCATACTGATACTCAGATTGGGATATTTTCAAGCTTTAAGTCTATATAAAAACCATTATTGAATGAAAGATTAAGTATCTGCACTTAAAACCAACCGTCCAATAAGCATATGCATTTGCCGTTCGGAGTAAGCCTAACATTGCAGTTCCATATTTCAAACAAAAAATAAATCATCACACATGCAATGTTTTTGGAAGCTAGGCTTTGCGCCTCGTATAGGTCTTTAATGCCCTAACAATTATTTAAACTAATATATATGACAATACCTACATATAATTGCACTAAGGACGTTGCAAAATATATTATTATATATTTCACGCCAACATCCACTAACTCAGATTTGAAGCCACATGAAACTTTGTTTTTTTGCGGATGTTTGAAGTTAAAGCCTTGCTTCTCCAACTATTGTGGGTGCGAGGATATATTTTTTGATACGAATGGAAGGGACCTACAGTTTAGTGCCGATCCGAACGGCCTTTTTGTTTTAGAGAAACTTGTCATAACAGTTCTTACTCCTGGATCTTTGTCAAACTTTCGCAAGAGGTGGGGCAGCAAATAAATACACTCAGGCGTTAACCAAGATTAGTAATCAAGCGCTAGACAAAAGCTATTTTTAAGTAATCTATAATTTTTTTCTAACTCCACTGGCTACATTTGAGCTTCAGATTCGCATTTTTCTTTTATCTTAATTTGCAGATCCCGTCCGTAAAGGTCTCAATTTATATACATGAAATAAGTTGAGAGCTGGTAGGTAGTTCAATCGAAAGAAACACAAAATTTTTTGAAATGTATGCACACACTTAGTGTTGGTATCTATGTATATCCAAATCACTAAAACCGCTTATGTAAAATATATTTAGTACTCTTTTACGGCTCCGGTATCGAGTACTAATTTATTAATTCTTATATTTTTATTCCCACATTTTACTACCAAACTGTCCAAAAGAAATAAAGACTGAATAAACACCCGGTTGATCATAAACTTCCAACATTGTCTCAGGTAAAGGCCAGGATCTTGTTTTTATACTAACTTATGTTACTAAAACACCATGGAGAAACCAAATACGAGAATTTATAATGCGCTTGGTTATTTGTGTAAATCATAACAGCAACAGCAGTTTTGCTCTTGTTGGTATACATAAGACCTTCTCGAGCGAGCTTGTTAACAGCAAACATAAGTCGTTCACTAAAAAAAAATCAAAGAAAAAAAGGCTCGCATCAGAAAAAGGGAAGAAAATGAAAAAAAAAATAATAATTTAATTCCGACCTTCGGCGGCAACAACACAGCGAATATGCAAATAAATATTCTTACCATCTAAAGTAAAATATTTATAAGATACAAAACAACCAAAACCAAATAAGAATGCATAACAGATGAAAAAAAAAAATATATATATATATATATAAAATAAAAGATGCGTTTTTGGATCGAAAGAGCAAGAGAGGAGTTATGTTAATGTGTACCATTTTTTTAGTGAAAAAAATCAAGCTCTAAAAAAAGTTCGCGTTGAATTGGAATATGTAGATTGAGCAACACACCAGCTCCGTGCTTTGCAATTGGAACATGTTTATTGATTAAATCACACGGTATGTGTTGAGTATGTTTCGCTTCTTCGCACAAATTTTTTTCTAATTGATTTGAATGATTTCTATGTTTTCGCTTGCAGTGGAATAAGGACATATAGCAAGGTACCTAAGCAAGTATTCATTTTCTTCTCAAATGTGATCATTTATATTTTATCGATATGTTTCTATGCTGCCGATTAGAAGTGTCTCTTAACAAATGCAGTAATACCCATATTCTTTTAATTTCCTTTGTTCGACGAGGTAATGATCAGTATTCCCTTTGACCCATCTATGGGATTCGGTTTTATATATAAAGTCTTTTATAAGACCCACACTTAGCAGTTTTGTGTGTGATGCGGTGCTAGAACGATTTTGTTCAATTTAAATAACAAGATAAATTAAATTAAATATCAAGATCAAAACTTTTATTAGTTAGTCCAAACCAAATTCTTTTATTGGCGTAAAATAGTGAAAACGTAATTTTCATAGATAATTTTCCTTGAAATTATTACCAAATTTCTACCGCTCTAATAATAAATTGGGTTTATTCTAACATAATCCAAAGAATGCTATAAGACAATTACAAAAGTTACGATAGCCAAATAGTATTTTTAAGCTTTAACTTATTTGCAATAGTTCCAGTCCCTCAAACTTTTGTTAACTTCCTGCAAATTTTGTATAATAATTAAAAAATTAAAACACATTGAGTGGAAAGCGCTTTACTGCTTTAAAACATTTGGCACTTGGGTTAAAATGTGTGGTTTCAGATTGATTTACAAATTCCATTTAACAAAATACGAAAAAAATAACAAAAATAATGTAGATTTTCAAATAAATAAACGCATTTAACGCCGTAACAAGGATTACAAGTGAAATGCTTTCTAACTGGATTTGATGAACCCACATGCATAGCTTTGCAAATTAATTTCCTTCCTATCTTGAAGATAAAATATACATACATTACAATCAACTAGTTTCTTAATTCAACAAATACAAATCTTCAATCAATGTCTGATGATTTCTTGAAAAATACCCACTCGTTTATTTAAATCAGCTGTCAAACAGATTTTGTAAATGTCAATCTAACCCACAATTGTCACACTGACAACCGTCGTGATTTTTCTTAAGATTTTCCGCATTCAAAATGCCTACGCATAAAAGATTGTTATTGCAAATACAACCTCTAGGACTAAAATCTAGGAACTGGCTACGTTTATTACTGTAACGTGTTGCAAGAGTTTCCACAATTTAAATTTTAAATCCAAACAATGAAATCGCTTTGCATACGCCCAAGTTATATAGCTTCCCACCGAATACAAGATTTTATGATCCTTTTCGGTCGAGAGAGGTATATTAGGTATCTATCTCTACCTATCTCTATCTATCTTTGTTAGCATTCAACTGGAAAACATCGCGGTATTGGGGAAAGAAAGGAAAAAAGAAACCAATTTATTTGTCACTTCTTCTTATTCTTTAGCCAACGCTGTCTTCTATTTATGGCCATCAGACAGGTAGGCAGAAAGACAGCTGACAGTAAATGTCGTCCTGTATTCTGTCGATACTTAAAAATAAAATTGACTCTTGATTGATAGGCATTTGGTGTGAGATGAATTCTTGATTATGATTAGCCAAAGGAGATTGGTGCCTTCTGCGATTTTTTTTTATTTTTTTATTTTGCAGACGTTTAATGGCAAATGACATTTTGATGGATGAACAGAAAATTCCTTACTTGGAGTCTTCGCCTTATTTTATTCTCAATAAAATTTGTTTTTATATATTTGAAATAATCAATATCTACAGTATGCAATTGTAAAGATACACAACACTATAATCTTTTGAAAAAAGACCATTGTTTCTTTAACATTAGTATAAAAAAGATACTTTTGTGGCAATAAATCATTCTTAAACCTGGGATAATGTAGAAGCTTTTTTCGCTAGATTACATTATACTGAGGCTGAATATATTCTAATAAAAGAAATAAACAACAGATACTCAATTTATGCCGGTCTTTATCTAACTTGTGGCCAAAAATATATAACAAAGCTTAAACGATAAAGAGGTTCTATCGAGTATGGTGACAAATGGTATTCGCTAATAATGGTTTTGAATCTAGACAAATACACGCTTTAAAGTGACACCACGATTTTATGCTAATTTTAAAACTTAAGACTGAGCGACATTATGCCATTTTATTAACGCACAGGTGTTATGGCATACTTACTTTGAGGACTTGAACAACACCATAAAATGTGATGGATTGGATTCTGTTTTGTATTGTTTTTGTTAACAAAAAAAAAATTGACACATTGGCATTAAGTTCGCTATGCTTTTAACACGTTGTAAAAGTAGTTTATAGGAGCGTGTGTTTTGTGCCTTCTTTTATCGACATTTTAAAATGTATAACGTATTTGTGTGCGTTGAACGTTACTTGATTTATCAATAGCGATATGTCATGAGTGCAAATTTAAGGGAAATTTGATAGCAAATGAATGAATTATTTACCTTTAAGTGTTGGCAATTCAGATAATAACTCGTTGATACGTGGTACATTGTAGGCAAGTCATTACGCGATTAGTTAATTCTTTCGATATCATGACATTTGATTAAGGAATATCTTGGAATATGTATATTTGCAGTTTGAATATACATAGCTTGCAATTAACAAAAAATGGACATATCCAGCAAGTGTAGGGATTTCTATTATAATTAATGTTTCAAATTAAAAGGCAGTTGACTTTGTCTTCGCAATAATAGTTAATCTGAGAAGATATGACTCATAAGATTGGGTATACGCGATTGATTTAGTTGAAGCTAAAAGATATTTGACTCAAGTTAAAAAAAAAGGATTTATTAATTTAATGCACTCTCCACCCAAGACTTTGCATTTGTCTCTCTTTGCTTACCGTATTTTCCATTTCTTTTTCAATTAATTTGAGTTTGACATTAATGACGTTAACATTATATGGCTTCTGATAATATTTTTTTACTAGTTGAGCAAACTGAAATGAAAAACAAATATACAAAGGTTAATTTTAAATAATAATAAATATACTTTCAAATATTTGTATGAAAATTATGAACACAAAAGGACAATCCAAATATTTCAAAACGTATAATTTGTTTGATAATTTATTTCCGATAAGTCGGATGTGTTTACTCCGACAAAACTAAAGAAATTTTAAACGAAAGAATTATTTATTTTATTTGGGACAATCGGTATGAATATTTTATGAGGGCAATTATTGAAATTTATTGTACAGAAGTACAGATATATAAGTATGTACCTGTTATCTTCATTAAGTTTTTTTTAAATTTGCTAACTATATTTAAACGTTTGAATGATCAACAGATTATATTTTTTGGAAACAAACAAATTGTATACCATAAATAAGGCTCGTGTGGTCAAAACTGACAAACTTATTGGATTAGATTATAATCTTTTGCATTCGTACATTAAAAGAAATACAATCTTGTAGGAACGCAATCAACTTTTAGCTTTTTTTGCCAAAAAAATTATTAGGTAGGTGCCGTTAAAAAAAGATTTCAATCTTATCTCAGTCTGATCTGATGTCATTGCTAATTTATATTTTTAAAAAATATAGTAGTGTTCTTTTGCACGTCCTTATATAGAGAACATATTTTGCGTTTTAAATACAACAAACGAATTTTACTGTGAACCAATTTCAAACATTCAGTAAAAACAGCATTTTATTCATGGTGAATTTCACGAACGAAGAACGTTTACAAATAATAAAAAAAGTTTAATCCAAATTCTGAGTCAAAATCATTTTCACCTACCAAGCGCATACTTTGTCAACAAGCAGAATATAATATTAGTTATTGGTTAGATGAATGTGTGGTCGAGTGGACATGACTAGTTTTGAAAATAGAAACCCCTTCCGAACAAGGAACGGTTTAAAAAAGAATGTGCTATTTTCACTAAATAAAAACTTTAATTCGAAATTGAAGCAAACATTGAAAATGTTTTTCGAAATCGAATGTTCGACAATTGTCGTTTGAAGGTAATAGTTTTTTGTTAAATCGATTTGTGTAATCTCGTTTGATGGAAGACGAATTTTGGTATTGTTCTCGAAGAGGAAAAAAAAGAGGAGAACGAGTCAGCGTACAAATTATGTGCACAGATATTTCATCTTGGGAACCTCTTTAAACGTTTAAACCAAACCTTTCTTTAATTTTGAGTCAAAAATTAGTATAATTAATTATTTTTAATTTTGATATTGTGAACATACGGTTCACATTCATTTGAACAATGCCTTGTCACAAAAAAAACCCCACTAGTACGTTTGCATTTTGCAACTGAAACATAATCAAAAAACCTGCGATAAAACTTATTGGTGACAGCGACTTTGCAAAAATGCTCAACTGAGTTTTTATTGATATTTTCATCTAAAAACATAAGGAAAGGTTACAGTCCGCAGTCCGCAAATTCTATGAAATTTATAAAAAAAATGTATTGCAAAAACGCCCTTTTAAAGTGCACGTGGCCAAAAACCCTTTATTGTCTAAATATAGTTATGTATTTTTTGTCGTTTTCTATACTAATTTTCGATGGAAACCACATATTGCTAAAAAACGAAAACCCCTCAAAAAGTAGGCGTTGTTAAAAGCGTTTAAATGGCAAGCTTGTGAAGGAGTGTCTACATATTTTGTTAAGGTTCTAACCCTTCATCTCTTCAACTACAGCTTTGAAACGGTTTTTTTTCTAGATTGTGGGCATATTTAATAATGGCTCCCTAGAGCCCTTACCATTTCGGGACTCTAGGGAGTATATTTTCCAAATTTCATCTTCCGAGCATAAGTTTAAAGGCCTCAAAAGTTGATACGGATGGACGAGAATTATAAATTTATATACTTTTTGTGAGTCTACGACTGATCATAAATATGTATACCTTAAGATAGGGCATAGTGAAATAGGCAGGTACATTACTTAATTTACCCGTATTACTTGCGTCGCCAGAAGTGCATATAAGTTCACCCTTAAATGAGTATTCGCATGAGAACGGATTGCGAATAGGTTAACAAATCAATGTAACTGTATTTATGAATTGAAAATTTCTATTGGTTCTACGACAAAAGCATTATATTTAAGTCAATAAAGTCTAAATTGATTTAAATAGCGATGATTCCCGCGAATTGACAAAAAACTTGCCTCTATTTGAAAGATATAGATCAATTCCATAGCCGTACAACACGAAAACAAAATGCTTTGCCCTTTAGCGGGGAATGTTCTTTTCGAATTCTGTGGCATAAATAAAGATCTGACTAATTTGAATTTGAATTCTCAAAATTTATTTTTGAGTTGATTTTTTTCTATTGAAAAGTCTAAATTTAAGATCCCTTAGAATTCCCAAAAGTTCTGTCATATTGATTTATTGCCTTCACCAATGTTGATTTAATTGTACTCATGTCATTTTTCCAAAAGACGATTTGTATTATTCTTTTGTAGTCAAATTAGCACAAATAACATATTTAAACCTTCAATAATAATTTATTTTAAATAATCGGTGTTCTCCTCTTGAATTGATCAAACTTTTTTCTAATAACCGCGATTAAAAATGCGGGCTATTTGCTGACGTAACAGTGGTGTTTGCGTCAATGAAAATATTCATAATGGGTACATTAACCTGACTAATCGTTGAGTAATATATCCGTTTGATAAAGTAATTGTACTTAAGTCGTGTAAAAATACAAGCAGCTAAAATTGAAAGAACTGCCCCTTGATTTATGGCACATGCACGTAAATATTTCCTATGGAGATACAAACAGGTATTTTAATTAATATTCAACTCTATAGCCCGCATATTGAGCCGACCTTATCCATTTTCTTTTGTTGACCACCGCACTCGCCCACACACTTTACAAGGAAAACATCTTTTTGCTTTTACCTATAATTAATTAAACATTTACCCAATTCATCATTTAAATCGATGTCAATAAAAACATTTTTTTTGTTAAATTTCACATATTTCTATTTTAACTTTAAATATTTTTTGATTAAATTTCTAAATATAGGCACCAGATGAATAAATAAATAAACATAAGATATTCAACGATGAGTAAATAGTATGTAAATTTAAATTAATCTAATCTTATTCTTTTGGATTTGCGGGAATCATCATTTTATTGCGTTAGCTCTCGCACAGTTAACTAGGACAATATTTTCGGTCATAAATCGGTCGTAAATCTTACCATCGTGGGAAAACACCACACATAACTGGGACAGGTTGTTTAAACGTTAGCAAGCTATTTTTATTTATTAGTCGATTGATAGATCATTATTATGTTGCGTTTAAATACAATAAATACCAATCATGAGAGCTCTGTCCAGTTCTCAAGTTCCAAAAATAACTTATGATTCAGGTTAACTTTTCCATTCATCATTAGATGTAACTTTTGGCTGATTTGTTATGTTTTTTTATGACATCGTTAGTGTTAGATTTATTTTTATGGTTTAATTGTTATTTACCTACACCGAATTCAAATTATAGCCCTATAACTAAAACTCTAGCGACAAAAAGAAGATACAATATTTACACAATTTTTAAATTTTATGTTCGGCGCCATAACTTGTGCTGCGTTCTAAAGTTACTCCCCGAAATTCGACAATTTAACTCGAGTTTGAGTGAGAATATACCCTCCGTAATACTATTATTTATTCGTTGAGAACCTAGAAGCTGTGCTTGTTAAAAGTTATAGTTATAACCTACTGTGAAAACGGAGTTGTACCTCATCATGGATACATTGCAGTGTATGTACATGTAATTAAGGCTGTATAGATAGAATTCAATGATGGTGGTCTTACTTGCCAGCACTTTATTAAAAAAAAACATGTGCCCAAGAGCTGTTTAAAATGACATCGAGAAGGAACCCACTGTTTGCTTGCACACACCCACTGTATGTCCATATAAAAGCGTTTTATGTTGGTGTCAGTTGCGTTTTATAGCACATTGCAACACTATACGCAATTTTATAACCTCGGTACTTTATTTGACGTATCATTAGTGTGACCATACTTGGTTTCATAAACGAAAACCAAACTTCGCCCGAAACCTCCCAGAGTAAAATTCAGTGGAAAACTTATTGGAAACGACATGAGTAAAACTGTTGCCATCCTATCGTCGTTCTACTGCATCAAAATCCTGTTTGAGTTATAGCTCCTTATATGTACGACAGTTTATGTGAAACTATGTTCGTAATACTTTCATTTACTTTTGGTTAGTTGTAAATGAAGGAAACGGTTTAATAGACTTGAGTGTGATGTAGGCATGGAACACCCGCATTGAGTGGGCAGTAGATGAGAGGTTTCCTTTTTAGGGTGAAGAATATGATATTCTTTGGTAGTGAGCCAGAAAACTTTTGGAAAGTTTTCCTGTAGCTGCCTGCCGCCGAGCGATAGGAAAAAGAATTAAATTTAAATTATTCGATGGCTTAAGTAGTTTTTAAGCATATTCACTTGAGGGTTGGAATCTACAACAACATGTGCATTGAGGGAAAGACAAAAATTGGAATTTAATACGATGAGTTGCTCTCGCTGGCAATATTTTAACAAGTGCAAAATTGAAATTAATTTTTAAAAATGCACATGTTGTTGGAAACTGTGATTAGTCGTATCTGTGATAAGTATCTAAACTTACTGTTTAGATGGCCCTTAATGAGAATTTAAAGTCGGTAGCGAAGGCCATTTGTCTACCTCTGGTACATTGTTATTTAAAGTCGGATTGATTTGAGGCCCTTTTATTGTTTTTCTCAATAATAAATATTTCATTGTTGAGTAAAATTCTTTGTTATTTACATATTATTAAGTGCACAATGAAAACGAGCTGAAGAAATTAGTGCCCAAAGAGCATGCTAAGTAGCTTTTGTGAACGGGGATAAAGTGGTTTTAAGACATTAATTAAAAAAAAAATTAATTCGTTATAACGATAAGAAAAGTCTCGAAAATGCATTACAAATTATATCGGTAGATGTAGGTACACGAAACCCACGTTCCTATCTGGGTCTCGTGTGCAGCGTCAAGCCTGTCACCTAGCATTACAACCCTAAAGTTTTTTTCTACAGCGCATCGACTTTTTATTCTATCTACATACATATGGTTTTGGGTCACCTAAACTGCACTGGAATTTGCAAGCATTCTATTGCGACACATCGTTTACTGCCACACACATTCCAAGAATCCAACAATAAAGATTAGTAATTAAGAATGAAGAGACCTCCACAGAAATAATATACATCATGTATTATTAATCTCCTTGCGTCGATTCTCAGAAAATTTGCAAACACAAGTTATAAGTCATGTATGTATATTTAAAAATTCTTGTTTTTCATGTCTCGATTCGTGTGTTTCACCAACATAGCTACAAACATTTATTACAGTCATTCGATATCTTTAAAACAAGAAAACTGATGGTAGATACATTCAATAAATTATTCCAAATTTGTTACGACTATAATATTTTTAAAGGTTTTATTTTCGTCCACTGCTTTAAAATTTTAATTAATTACGCATTTATAGGTAGGTACATACCTATATACCATAAAAAGAACAACAAAAAAGAGGACAGAACTATTTAAGAACAACTTTAGTAGCTATAAGTAAGATGGATGCATACACATTTCAGGGAGAACAACAACGAAGTTGACAAAGCTACACGCCTTGATAGCTGTCTCATCGCACACAGCGTCACATTGTTCGTTTGCTCAATTTCGAATGAAAAATGTTTTTTGTTTTGTTTCATTTCCATTCGACAAACGATTTAAATTAATTATGCTTCGATCTGTTCATGGTTCGAGACGAAGTAGATACATCCATAAAAAAAATGAACTATCTACTAAGGAGTATCTAAATAGCCAGAGACAAAAGCAGAAACCAGAGAACAAAATACAAAATTGTATCCACCGAAAATACAGAGATCGCAGACAATGATTTCAATGATGACAGTGCCGTGGTTAGACTGCGCTGTGTTCGGAAGAATATATTTTGTTAATTTTTGTTTTCTTATATGTGTTTCTGGAGTTTTCTTTTTATGTTATTCTGTCGTTCTGAAGAAGGCAAAAAAACGAAGGGTAATTAATTAAAATTAATGCCTGCAGATGCACCCCAAAGATGAAAAGATTTTGGTGATTTGGTTTTTTTTTCGAATATTCCAAAATACAAAATTCAATGAATAAGAAGAGTCCCGATTTTAAAGGATATCTGGGATCTGGTGTCTGGTTCATTATAAATTATGTGGATCGCGATGTTTGTTTAACACAAATATCAAGATAAGACAGTGTATACACACGAGTGCTTACAATTTAAAACCTCAAATATTAGCCAGAGAAAAAGAATTTAACGCTAGATTAAAATAAATTAACAGCGCTAACTTTGTAAATGAAGTAGGTGCATAGGTACATCGGATGAAAAGATGCCGATTGTTTGTTTTTTTTTATTTATTTTCACAGATTAATTGTTCAGCAAACATGGTAGAATTGGTTATCGGGTGAAGTTACATGCGTTGCCATATGTATTTTGTGTTTCTTTGAAATACTCTTTTTTCCTGTTTTTAGGGTACTTACCTACTTAAGGTGTTCTTACGGTAAAAAGTAACTACATAAAAATTCGAATAGGCTGTTCAAATATTGATATCACTATTGTAGTTGTATTTTTTCTCCTAGCATCTATCCAATGTTTACCGCTGGAGTGCGACTTTGAGGTTACGTTACATAGTAGGTAGTTACTTATTGTATGCCGACTGGGGCTTGGGGAACTGAACTCTTTTGTTTTAGGCTGCAACGATAAGATACTTGCACTTTCATGTTGATACCGAAATGAAACCATGTTTAAACAGTTGGTTGAGTGGTTTAAGATTTTCCCTTTCAATAAGCTAATATTTTTCACAAAGAATAAGTTAAAGGAAAAACTGGAATTATTTTTAAATCAATCAAATATTTTGGGCAACTTAAACAATTTTTAATTGAAATTTTAATCTTAAAGTTGTTAGCAAAAGTTCCAATTTTTTGAAAATATGTAGGTCCCTACTTGTAGCATTTCATGCTTTCGAGTATAAAACCAAAAAAAGGACAATCTTAGTACAGGATGAGGAACGAATTTAAAATAGCCTCATATGTTTGGTTTTAACGTGCCTAGTAATTGGTCACAAAAGCTTCCATAGGGGCTTAACGTGCTTACGACAGAAAGCTTTTTAAGTTCTTTAAAGTAAAATGTTGAATACTTTTTATGACCAGCAACAAAAGTTATGATGATTATAAATTTCGGTCCATCCGTCACCAGTTTTTGGGCCTTAAATTTTGAGCTAAGAATTTTAAAATTTGTTTAACATGCCACTGCCACGCTCATAACTCAGAAAAAACCGTTTTAAGGCTAGAGTTGAAGAAATAAAGTGTAGGAACCTTAACCCTTTTGATACGTTTGTATAGGTCACATTAGAATATCACAGTTTAAAAGAAAGACCTTTTAACAACTCTTTGCAGTTCCGACGAATACATGGTATAGAAGCATTCCCATTCAAGACGACGAAGTGAAAAGGTACGATTTAAGGGTAGAACTACATACTATTCTTGGCGCCAAAAAGACGTGTTCAAATTTTTTAAAGACAATTTAAGAGCTCAAAATCTTGTTGAATACAGTTTTCGTACAAAGTTTTTAACCACGCCCACATTTCTGGGGTCGGTTTTTGTTTTTCAAAAATTACTGTTTATTTTATAAATTTCATAAAAAACGAAAATCATGATCTCAACAATTTTTTCTTGGGGCGTATTATAAAGGCCAAGGTATCATACTGTTCGTCCCAAGCAGGCTGTAGCCCTTTCTTGGTTTGTAAGCATTTGTGGCTTATATATCTAGCTTATAGATTTTCTTTCTCCAATCACATATTTTTATTCAAAAATTGATTTGTAATCATCCGAACCGCAAAACAATCAACCTGAACGTCCGATATGTTACGTCTATCAAAGACTAATTTTACTTCACCTGATTAATTGCGTTCATAATAAACAATCATCAATCGTCAGATATCGGCATAAAACAAATTATGCGCGCGATTCCTATGAACTTAATATCTTCTATTCTTAATAGAAAATAAAAACAAGACCGAGTGTAGAGAGGGAAAAAACGTGTATATCAAGACCAAGACACATAGAATTATAACACAAACCATGTTGTTAGTTATTTCCCACAAAATTTAAACCAAACAACTATTGCTTCTAGATATATTTTTTTTCTTCCTCCCTGCTCTTCACCGGTTCACCATTCATGTACATATGAACTGATGATGATTTATGACCATCAGAGTTGAGCTGCATCAATGGAAACTGGCACCATAAGAATATTATGAATAAGTAAAGGAGGTGAAGAAGGAAACGTAAGCTCACGGCAGACCACAAAGTGTAAAAAAAAACATACAAATTTAATGTTTAGTATGAGCGAACTAATCGAGAGCATTTACTAGAAGATTAACGATTTCATTTTCGGTTTGTCGAGTGAGACACAACATTTCAATTCAATTGAATTAGGAAGTGAAAGAAAGTGGAACCGATATTCTTGAAAGTCCAAGCTGGTTGATGAACAGATGATAATGTCAAGTGAAGGTAACGTTGCGATGGGGTACAGACTTTGCCATTTGAAAAAAGGTTTTCGATTGAATCAGTACAAACATAATAGTTTTTTTTGTTGAAGAATAACGTACTTATTGTACCAATATAATCTGAACTTTTCTTGGGGTCTTTAGATGTCTATTTATAGTAAAAGCTTAGCAAGATGGACATTGACATTGCTCTAGCTTAAGAAACGGTTACATGAGAGTGCTGTTAGAAATAAAACAAGCACGTTGAGATTGCTGACGGACTTATAGCATTCCAGTTTAGGATATACATACCAATGGCAATTTTCAGACACCATACCGAACAATATGAGTTTCATTAAATTTTTGGTTCATATTAGTTGAAACCCGCATGTTTCCATTACTCTCGGAATTTGTGAAAACAATTTTGTGTTTTCCTCATAGCATGAACAACGCACATTCTAAACGACTGGAGATATCTAACATAAAATAAAATTAAATTTGCGTGTGCACTTTTTAATTTCAGGAATTATTGGATCAATCGACAGATCGATTATTATAGATTATTAGATTAAACGAAAGAAGTTCAAAATGGATAGTGTCTATGTTCCTGTTAATATTGGTGTTCCTCAAAGATCTACTGTTTTCTTTGTTCAGAATTGGCTTCCGATTTATTTCATTGTCAATATCATATATATGATAACTTGGCTCGGTTGCGATGCACTAGAAATAAAGTGCACGACTGCGTCATACGAAACTTTCTCCCTACATGATTTGCATTTTTAAATCGCCTCAAAAGGAATGGTGAGATTTGATTACATACCAAATTCATTTAAATCACTTATCTGGTTTTGAAAAATAAATTTTCTCAAAAACGGCACCTACGATTTTGATGTAATTTCGCACATTGGACACTTTTAACATAATTGTGTAAAATAGAGTTAGAGCTTTTTTTGAGAAAACGAATTTAATTTAAATTTAAGAAAATCGGTATATAAAAAAAAAGCAAAACAAATTATTTCAAAAATCAAAGTACATATGCAAAATGCAAATTTGTTCGACTTAAACAGTACAAAAAAACAGACCAAAATCCTTGGAACCATTTTCTAAAAAAAATAGTGATAAGTGATTTACACCAAACAAATTGTATGGCAGGTACCGTTATTTCTAACGATAAAGCAAAAAATAAAATGGCGCCCCGAGATATAACCCCAAAATCCTTATATACGAACTTTGAAGTAAATCCGTCTAACTGTTTCGCCATACGGCGCCCGGACAGACAAACAGACAGACCGACGGACCCACTTTTTTAGACTTCTCTATTGTCGTAATATCATCCCTTATACTCAGTTTGAGTTCGAAATTTCTGCTCGATCGCAATAACATTCTCTTAAGCAGACTAATGCATACGAGAAAGTTAAAAATGAAAAGCCTTACCAGTCTCCAATTTCTAAATATGTATACGTGACCCCAAAAAAAATCTAGAATTATTAACAAAAATAGACTAACGCGGGATGCTCATATAAATGCTGCAGCAAATAAAGTCTATGCCACCGTACGAGGATTGTAAGAAAAGTTATACATTCACAAATTAAGATTTAACTGATAAAAGATCTTATTATTCCTTTGATCTCATACGGCTGTGATTTATTTGCCAATTCCTACTCGCTTCAAACCCTCTACTGTATGAATTATGACCAACTTAAAAAAATAAATAACATTTTTCGGACTTACTTTTTGTAGACTTTTTTAAAGTTATTTGTGAAACAAAATTTCTAAAACAAATTCAAATAAAACTACAACTATGAATCGAATGCAACAGAAAACCTTTAGTTCTTAGAACTGTTCATTTCTTCCGTAAATTTAATCAAAAATGAAAAGCAATATATGGCGTTGTATGCGGCAGAGGGTTAATGTATACTTTTAATTCAATCGGATTTGTATTCAATCGACGTAGGTTTCTATTTCTATCTATCTATTTCTTGGATGTGATTTTTTTTTATATATTGGTGTTGTTTTTAACTCTTCAATATTTGTTTAAAAATATAGAACATATAAAGTTTCATAGTGATTGTTTTGAGCACTTTTCCAGTTTGAATTGATTGAGTTTTTTCTTTCAATTTTAAATAATCCTTGGTGCAACCTTAAAATTTTGTTTTTTTGTTGCTTCTGTTTTATGTAGTTTAAATTGTTTAATTTATATAAATTTCCATGCACAATCTTGCATATTTTAGATATTTATATGTTTTTTCATATCCTGCACTACTTAAAGGTTAATATTGAAGAACCGCTACATCTTATTTAGCTCATTTTATTCTCTTCGTTTATAGTTTGTAGCAAGAAGCTGATAAGAACCGAATTTGTTTTTGAAAAATAAAAAAATATTTTCTTTATTGACGAGTCCGGTTATTACATTTGTGTGCGGATAAATTAGAAATTTAAACAAGTTATTCCCTGGAACATTTTTCAGATTTAAGCTGATTTGAACCAGCAATGCATACGAGAAAGTTAAAAATGAAAAGCCTTACCAGTCTCCAATTTCTAAATATGTATACGTGACCCCAAAAAAAATCTAGAATTATTAACAAAAATAGACTAACGCGGGATGCTCATATAAATGCTGCAGCAAATAAAGTCTATGCCACCGTACGAGGATTGTAAGAAAAGTTATACATTCACAAATTAAGATTTAACTGATAAAAGATCTTATTATTCCTTTGATCTCATACGGCTGTGATTTATTTGCCAATTCCTACTCGCTTCAAACCCTCTACTGTATGAATTATGACCAACTTAAAAAAATAAATAACATTTTTCGGACTTACTTTTTGTAGACTTTTTTAAAGTTATTTGTGAAACAAAATTTCTAAAACAAATTCAAATAAAACTACAACTATGAATCGAATGCAACAGAAAACCTTTAGTTCTTAGAACTGTTCATTTCTTCCGTAAATTTAATCAAAAATGAAAAGCAATATATGGCGTTGTATGCGGCAGAGGGTTAATGTATACTTTTAATTCAATCGGATTTGTATTCAATCGACGTAGGTTTCTATTTCTATCTATCTATTTCTTGGATGTGATTTTTTTTTATATATTGGTGTTGTTTTTAACTCTTCAATATTTGTTTAAAAATATAGAACATATAAAGTTTCATAGTGATTGTTTTGAGCACTTTTCCAGTTTGAATTGATTGAGTTTTTTCTTTCAATTTTAAATAATCCTTGGTGCAACCTTAAAATTTTGTTTTTTTGTTGCTTCTGTTTTATGTAGTTTAAATTGTTTAATTTATATAAATTTCCATGCACAATCTTGCATATTTTAGATATTTATATGTTTTTTCATATCCTGCACTACTTAAAGGTTAATATTGAAGAACCGCTACATCTTATTTAGCTCATTTTATTCTCTTCGTTTATAGTTTGTAGCAAGAAGCTGATAAGAACCGAATTTGTTTTTGAAAAATAAAAAAATATTTTCTTTATTGACGAGTCCGGTTATTACATTTGTGTGCGGATAAATTAGAAATTTAAACAAGTTATTCCCTGGAACATTTTTCAGATTTAAGCTGATTTGAACCAGCAATCCCTCTGCCAGAAGTCAAACGCACTCAGCCCTGCGACAGGTTTTATTCAATTCGGACGCCGTGTACCTACGATAATAAAAATCAAACCTTCCTTCTCTTTAATCGAGCAATCTAATCAAATATTTTTGCTTAACACTGTGATAAGAATGTGTCTTTTAAGCATTAGCGATCAATATACAAATAGCCGCTGCTAACCGATTAATTATTCTTTAAATTTGCTATCAAAATTTAAACGCACAAATTGATAAATTAAATGTATCTATCGAACAGTGTTGTTCTAAAATCGTAATCGTATTCCATCATAAGTATTTTACTTCATGAAGCTACTAAATCAAGTTAGCTAAGATATTCAAAAAAGAACATTGTATGGTGCTTTAAAAAAAATAGCTCCAATACGTACTTAGAAAATAATCACAATTACGTTAACTTCATCAGTATGTACCACAATTGAAATACGTTATATCCAATCTAACTCTCCATAATAAAAGCGTACAAACGGTAAACAAATTGTACAACAAGTATTCTGTAGAAAGGGATTTTCTATACAAAAAAACATTAATACTCAAATAGAGAGAGTTGGGTTTAACCAAATTACGCTACACATCCCACTAGTCACCAGCATAAAAGATGCAAACAAAGTTGAAAGCAAATGAAAAAAAAAGAAAAGCTTAACTATTCAGGGAAACCAAATTCGAATGACATGAAAAAGGGTGTCACGTTACGCATAATTTATTCCCTATATCGAAGTTTGTTTTAATATATACACTATTTTCCTACCTCGTTAGACGGGCTATCCAAATGGCCATCCACTACAGAATGAAAACAACAACAACGGGAACCGAATCACTGTCTGAACGACACAGAACGAAAGATAACTATCTCGTGTTTCGATACAGGTAGGTATCCCAAAGATATAAACAGATAAAATAAATGATAAAGGGACAACAAATATACAGGGCGAGTACGAGTATCTTTTAACCGATGATGGTTACCTGTGTGACGATGTTCATGATGGGTTGTTGCGCTTCTTCTTCCTTACTTATTAGATTGACATCATAGATATTTCATATGATGGCTTAGATACGGGCTAAGGAAACATAGACAAACTACACTTATTTTTTCTCCTCTTGTCTATGGAATTGATGTCAGGTACCTTAGACTAGTGCGTGTAACGTCTGGTTATATAGATTTTTCACATTTGAACCAAGGAAAAAATAAAAAAAAATTATAAGGAAAATTCTATCCAAGAAGATACAATTTCCACAGAATATATCGAATTTCTGTTTGTATAGGGAAATTGAAAAAAAAAAAGAAACATATAATACAGAATCCTGAAGAATAAACAAAAATTTGAAGAGAATTCGTTTCTTGTGGGTTGACTTTGTTCCCTAATATTTATCAAGCCAGAGAAACAAAAAAACAGAAGGACACAGGAGTGGTAGATATATCCCTTAGATGGGTTCACAAATTACTCTCAATTGTGCACTTAAAGGAGAAGAATAGGAAATTGCCTCGCTACTGTTTTTTTTTTCACTTGTTCCACGCTCCTTCAAATTGTATCCAATCTTCTCCATTCTGGATACATCTGCTCAATGTTTTCATTTCGATATTAGATTTTCAAGAAAATTGAAGAATGAATTTTGTCCTTTTTTTTTTGTTAAACATACCAGAAAATGGGTGGATGGTGTACAATAAAATTTATATCCTTATGGTGAATTGTTTTTCGTCTTTGTATGGGTGATATCCTTGTGAAATGAAATATTGCATCGTTTTAGTTCTTTTTTTCTTTTGTAGCTGCGCTCCTATTTTTGGCTTAAAGGTTATCCAACAATTAAAGATTTCACAAAAAATACAAAAGATACAAGCAGGATGAATAAATATCCTTAGGGGGCACACAAGGCAGTTATAAATTTGCCGTTCGGACACAATGCGTGCCCATTAATCACAAATTCCACTATGTATTTATATTCTTTCACATACACATGTGTATTTAAGGCCATACAATTTCACTTCATAAATTATATTTTTATTTTTTAATTTGAATTCTCAGTATTTGCTGAATTTTTTTTTTCAATTAAATTTAATCGATCATTTCACAAAAAATAAAAACTAAACACAAAACTTGAAAATTTAAAGCGCGTCGATATTGCCCTCGCTATAAGTTTTCTTATTTTCGATTTACACTCAAGAAAAACAAATTTTCAAATAGAAACGATCCGCAAAACGACCTTACACCACGATCAATACAGCTGAACTGTCGTTAAAGTGTCTTTCACGGGCATATTGGAATTGAATGGGATATATTCAATGCGTCGAGTATGGAAGAGACCGGTGAGAGCTGCTGAGCGAGCAACTAAGAAAGAGCATTGTAGAAATGTAGAACCGAACGTGGTGAACGTGAACACGGTCGTCGACGTAGAAGTGAAGCACTAAGCAGGGTGGAAAATATGTGATTTAACCAAAATACTCTCTCTCAGGCGATTGAATAGTTTGCTTCTGCTGTACTTGAAATACAATTGTATCTAACTGTCTAAACAGTCGTTGGTAGGTGGCGATTGTAGATAGCAAGTTAAGTGTTGCCAGAAACAAATATTTGCTAAATATATATTTACAATGAGAAAGGGTTTCAGATTTTTTATAATTTTGAAAAATAAAAAAAATAGTCGTTCAAATTGATTTGAATTGTTGCACTTTTGCAATCCTTATCGCTGTAAGGGCACCGGAAATAATTTTTTAGCCAGTTTCAATTGAAACTAAACTCAAGCGAAGTAGTAAAACAGATATTTTGGAATTTTCCTGAATTTAAACCATAAGGAGTTTCGACACCCCTAGTTGTGAAAATGGCGATTGCAACTGTCATAGTGTAGCTTTATGAATATTTCCATTGCGAAGCACGGGCTTTCGGCTAGTAGTTTGGATATATTCATACAATAAATATATTTATTTAATTATTTTACACGGAAATTGATGACAATAATGTCGAAAGGAGTTTGCGAATTTCATCTTTTTAACTAAAACAACAATTTAAACTAAACAATTTAAAAAAAATCTTTTTCAAACCAAAACAAATATTTTAGAAACTGAATAATTATATTTTATATTATAAACTACCTTACCGGTTGTTAAAATTCGAAATTTGAGCTTGATATGTTATTTTTTCGAGGCACATATTTGTAGATTTTACGAATCCCGTCTTTGTTTGATAAAATATATCAAATATATATCATTACGCTTTTGTACATGAATAAATTACATTTTTCAACATTCCGTTTTAGAATGTCTTGTTTTATTTATTTTTACTTATTAAATACTTTATTTTTTTTACACATATTTGTATTTATGCGCCCTTTTATACCCTACCCTATCCTAAGGGTATATTAATTTTAACACATAGTTTGTAACACCCCTTAATATTCGTCGTAGACCCATTAAAGTATATATATTTATGATCAGGACCAAATCTTAAGACTATCTAGCAATGTCCGTCCGTCCGTCCGTACGCAATTTTTAAGCCCTTAAAATTAAGCTAGGAAGCTGAAAAAAATGTTTAACAAGATATTTACCCAATATTTTTTCCAACATATCGCCCATACAAAGTTTTTGGCCACGCCCACTTTTTGGGGGCATTTTTTCCAAAAATTTTTTTTTGTTTTTAATTAATAGAATGAAATAAAATGCTATCCATCATCTTCTTAATGTTTTTTTCTTTGGTTCATATAGGGATATGGATAGGGGTATCATAGTGTTCGCCCCCAGCGGACTGTAGCCTTTTCCTATGTTTTTTATACATTTGCTTTATTTTATTTTTCATTTCACCGACTTGTGATGGGAAAACCGTATTAATGCATTGAGTTAAAGGCAAATAATTAAGGCACTAATAAAAACAAAAGTGAATATGGGATTATCGTTCTGCGGGTAAGTGTTTATTTTTCATTATCGAAGGAAGGGTAATAATAGTAAGTAGAAGGTACTAACTACTGCGAATGCTTACAAGCGGTTTCTTTATAAACTAATAGAAATCATTTTGATACAGTGAATCAGAACCTCCTACTGATGTTGTTTTAGGTGTCTGCCTTCTCTTGAAACGGTGAAATAGCACTTCACAATAATCTTTTCGTAAGTGCTTACGGCCGAAGACATTACATATATAGTTAAAATAAAACGGAAAAAAGTCATTAAGAACTTCGAGCTTCTTGGTAAGTTACGAATACCTTCTGAAGAGCTTTTTCATATAATGGAGCAAGATTAGGTTTTTTTTCAATTTGGGCATGAAAAACTCTTTTTGCTCTTCAAATCAATATAAAGGCCCGCCAAATAACATTTTTTTTTTTGAAAATGTTATAAAAAAAACTACTGAATATTTTCTCAAATCTCTTTTTTCATTTGAAAGTACAATCCTTCCGGTTAATAATGGAAAATAAGTTCATTCAAATGGCTGCCTCGGCTGGCCATGCAGTAGCGTACACGATCGGTCCAATTTTTAAGCACATTATTGATTGTGTGCAGCTGTATTTTACCAATGGCTTCACGAATATTATCCTTTAAAGCGCCAATTGTCTCTGGCATGTCGGCGTAACACTTATCTTTTACGGCACCCCGCAAATAATAGTCCAACGGTGTTCAAATCGCAGCTCCGCGGTGGCCAAACGGTATCAGCTCTGCGGCTGATAATGCGATCTTCAAAAACAGGGCGCAAAACATCGAGTGTAGCTTCGGCTGTGTGGCACGTAGCGCCGTCCTGCTGAAACCAAATGTTGCCAATATCCTCCTCTTCAATTTTTGTGAACAAAAATTCATTCAACATGGCCCGATAACGATCGCCATTGACTGTAACGGCCACTCCTTGCTCATTTTCGAAGAAAAATGGCCCAATTTGCCTCTGGACCAAAATCCGCACCAAACAGTGACTCGTTTTGGCTATCAACGTTCGGCATGGCAATGTATGCGTGCGGGTTTTCTGTGCGCCAAATGCCACAATTTTGCTTGTTTACATACCCGCCAAGATCAAATGAGCTTCATCTGAAAAGATGTTTTTTATTTTTGCAAAATCGGCATCTTCTCTATCTCGCAATATTTCCCAGCGTTGTTCAAGCGTATACACAACCATATTCGTTCAGCGGAAGGATAAAACTAATTATCTGTCAAATCAGACATGAGCTAAGTGTTAACATTTGCGAAATAAGCACTAGTTGAAAAAAACGTTAAATGGCGGAGCCTATATTAAAATTATTGGAAGATATCTAACTACTTATTTATTATTCTATTTTCTAAACAATTTATTTATTTTTGATTTATTGGAACACAGTTAATGATCACGAAAGATGAAACAATTGAGGAGAACATAAAGTGAAGATTTGCTAGAAGGTATATTTATGTGGTTCTATTTCTATAAATATGAAAGTAAAAGCAACTTTGTTACACAAATTTATATATAACATAATTCTAGTATAAAACTAAAAGATATAAAAAATATTTCGTTGGCAATGCCACACAAACATGATGAGACTGATCGAACCTAAAAACGTAACAAGCACAACAACATCGTATCTATACCAGCATGGTTTCTGAAGGGCACCATCATATGCCATGCGGCATAGTACTGGTGCACCCAATGGCGTTTAAGGTGTAACGTATGTTCGTCATTGTTGGGTTTAAAAAATAGCCAGAGACAGACCCGCACCCGACTTTGACTTTTCTCTCTCTCTCTGTCATTCTCAAAATGTGTGTAATCTACTCTGACTGAGCCACACTCTCATTCTGATTAATAGAGTACATTTACCTTTGGCTTCCTTGCTGTTCGTATTCTTGTTATATATTGTGGTGTTTCTTTATTTGTTTTGGCTGCATATTTGAATTGGAAATGTTTCCTTTTGCTCTCCGGAGGAGTAACGAAAATCGAAACACAACGGGGCACCACGAATCCGAATACACGACAGAGATCTGGAAACTCTGACATGTTGCACGAGCAAGGCACCCTACCACGTTATGGGCTTTAACCTCGACAATGCAGGATAAGGAATTTGGAAAAGTCACTTGAAATGTATGCGCTGACGCTACACAGTGTCGTGGATTAGTTTACACGAAAATAAAGATAACCCAAGAGATATAAGAATTTATTAAAAAAAAAGTCCGAAATAAAGCTACCAGAAGATTGGGTATATTATTCCGTATTGTGCGGAGAAACTGCAGGCATTAGTACGTCAACGTAAGGCATAATTAAAAATGTTCCTGATGGGATAATTGTAAACAATAAACCATCTACATAGATAAAGGAAAGTAATTAAGATTTAAAACAAATTCTTTACAGATACTCAGTGTCAAGAAACGTGAAAAAAGATATAGGAAAGCAGGGAAAAGTGAAATATTTCGTATTTCCATAAGTAAAAGTAAGTATGTAAGTACTTCTATCAGTGGATTTTGTTCAACTAGTTGGCAAGAATTATGAATACTTTAAATTTTTTTACATCAAAATAAATAATTTTTCAGAAAGTGTTTTATTACCACATATTCTTTAAATGCTGCATATTTAGCTCATGCTTTAAGTTATTTTATTATAATTAATATGTTTAGCATGGATTTATAAAAATAATAATTCAATTGGCGCCAAATGTGGGAATGCGGACAAACTCACTACAAACTCAGCATTTCAACTTTTTTTTTATCCGTCTATGTCAAAACTTCAGTTATGTCAAGATTTACAGTTTTGAAATATACAAGTGACTGAGACGAATTTTTGGGTATGACTTCTCTTCTTGTTGAAGTACACCAAAAAGCATATACATATTTGAATAATTAACACAAATTAAACTCATTTTGACTTATTGGTTATGTCAATAACAAAAACAAACCCAAATGTGCTTCAAGGGATTCCATTATACAATAAAAATATGTTGGGATATGTTCATAAATATGTTTTGCAAATGCTAGCGAATTCCAGACCTAAAAATGTGTACTTCACTTGAAAAATAATTTCAGCTCGATAATCCAATAATTATTCTGTTTTATTTTCAAAACAAAACTGTTATGTTGTTACTGAAATTTACCTACTCATTTTAAATTATCTTTATTGAGCGCGAAAACTTTTCTTAAATAATCAAGTAATTCTTTGATTTTTTATGTTTGGCGGCAAGACAATTTTTTCAACGTTATAACTATTTTTGTGTAAATTAATGATAGGTTATTTATTTTTTTAAAAATAAGTGTATGGCAAGTATCTTATTTTATAAAGATAAAGCAAAACAGAAAACATTCCGCGAGATCTTACCCGAAAAACTTTATATACGAACTTTGAAGCAAATCCGTCTAAACGTTTCCCGGACAGACAGACAGACAAAGCAACAGATGGCATTGGCGGACCCACATTTTTTTTTATGATAGAGAACATAATAATATCCCTTATAATAATACTGTCTGTTCGAAATTTCAGTACGATCGTAATTAGATTCTCCTTAGTGTACTAATGTCTACGAGAAAGTTAAAAAGACTCACCGTAAGGCCCTAAACTCCAGTTAAGTGGGTGACCGATTTGTTCAAAAGCCTTTCTAAAGTTAGTAGCTATCATATTTTTTTTTAACTATTGCAGATGCAGGTCCACCAGGACTAAGATTCAAATGTTTTCAGTAATTAATGCGAATAATTAGTACGAATGCCACGTCAACACTATTAATAGTAGCCTGTAGGGTTTAAAAGTGCTTAGAAAGGGTACGCAGAAAAATTTTTAATTGACAATTGGACACAATAGAAGCGTTTACGAACCTTACTCATGTGCTGATTTCGTTTCTTGTTTCTTTTATATTGGAGCGGAGACAGGTCTTTTGATAAGTAATATCATCCTTCGTAAGACTACAATATTTTGTTTATCTTTATCCTTTTAGAACAACATTCTTCGGTATATGATTGAAAAAACAAAATATATCTACGTCCCCTAAAATTAGGACGCTATGTAAATGTTGAAAGAGTAAACAAATTTAAAGATCTTACAAATGATCTTCCATATTTGCGGATTTTTATACCCTATAATAAGGGTATATTAATTTTGACGCATAGTTTGTAACACCTCTTAATATTCTTCGTAGACCCATAAAAGTATATATATTTATGATCAGGACCAAATCCTAAGACTATTTAGCAATGTCCGTCCGTCCGTCCGTACGCAATTTTTAGGACTTTAAAATTAAGCTAGGAAGCAATTTTGGACCACATACTCCCTAAGGCTCCGAAATGGTTAAGTTTAAAAAATGTTTGAATACGCCATCTGCCACGCCCCAAGCGGACTGTAGCCTTTCCTTATGTTTTTTTATTCTATTTCTATAATAATTTATAACATTAATGGGTGTAAATAATTAAAAGCTACGAATTACTGAACCGCTATTCTTCGTAGACAAATATTATTTTCATGAAAAATTAAATTTTAACGCAGAATAAAATTTTCATGTAGAATGAATGAATGCTTTGAATCTGCACAAAACGACTAATCGAATAATCGAAAAAAAAATAGTTACCTGTAGAGTGCAATGTTCCAAGGACAGCTATACGATGCCTATACATATACATATGTATATGTCAATATAGGATTCCGTTCACTCAAAGGACAACATTTTGAACAATAAACATAATTACGAAGCCCATTAGCAATTTATTTTGTTCAATGACATTCAATTAAGATCACAGTTGTCGATTTTCAAAGCCCTAAAAATGACCGACAATTTGTACGGCTCATTGCAAATGTAGAATCGCAGTTAATCGCATATTCAGCAACAAATGAAAACATTGCACTTCCTTTAAGATTTTCAATTTCCACAGGATACCTATTCAACAAAAAAAGAAGAATAGGGAATTTCGCACGCACTCACATCTTGTCGCATTAGAAAGTGCTTAACTCGTCTTGACCTTGTTCAATTGTTCTGTGTAGGTAATATTTTTGGATATATCTTGTGATTCTATAGAACCTTGAAAATCACCATCTGCACCATCTGTGATACCATTGTCAATGTATCGCTTTCCAATTGTTGTTGTTTGTTGGATTAGCTTTAAAAGAAATCTCTTTTTTCAAATATGCAAATCAGCAACAAAACTGGTTGCGCAAAGAAATACTTCCGTCGTCTTAGTGAATAAATCTCATGTATCCACCGTCATAGTGTAGTCATCACAGTGATGTCAAATTTAGACGTGTATGTAAAAATCTATGAAACGATTGGAAATGTGCTAAATGCAACTATTCACAAGAATCATGGCATCCAACGACTCAGGGAATGATGATGGGGTACGTGGAGGAATGCAAAATGCGTGTACGACAAGGAATCATATCCCTACGGACGTGTGACACCAAAAGTTATTATACAATGAGCCTGGTAGGCAGAAACATGTACATAGGTGGAGGTATGGTGGGGTAATTCGTATAACATGACAGGCGTTGAAGATAAATGAACTCCACAGGATATTGAGAGAAAAGGAAAACTGCGTTGAGCATGGGTCGCGATTTTCATGGAATTGATTTAAGTATATATTTTTTTTTTCGTATGCAAGGAATGTGTACATGCAATTGAGCGAAGAGTACGAAGAGGTGCTTAAGGAAATATACGATTAAGCTGATTTCCCATAAATTTTATAATAACTAAACATGGCAAAGTGAGTTTAAAAGTGTTTGCTTCTTTAAGTTATATGGCGTTTTTTTTTTGAAGAAAATGTATATTTCAACGTCCTTCAACTATGAAGAATGTAAGGAATTTTATTTAATAGCTGCTCGTGGAAGTTTTGGTAAAAGACATATGTTTCAATAGGAGGATTATTACAAAAATATAAAAGATGTATTTCAATTTTTTTGACAAGGAAATGATACGTATATCTAGGAGGGATTTTTGGGTATGACCCACAGCTTTTTGGTATAACTGTAAGCTTTTGAAAACTTGATTGACATGCAGCTTAAGCTGAATATTCCACCTACTGCTCCCCCGGGTTTTCATGACAGGTAGTTATCAAAAAGCCAAATCCACCTAAATGGCATTGATATAGCTTACGGGCTGAGTGCGGGAGGATCTTAAGAGATTGAACTCACATTGGCGGAATGGATCCTTGAGATTCTTAAAAGCAGAGAAATTAAACCGATGTTGACAGCTGCGTTAGAACTCTGCGAGCTGCTCAATGGAAGCTTCTGGTTGACTCCTTGTTCGGAAGACTTTTAGGATGAGCTGATGAAGCTGGCATCATTATCATCGGAAGCGAATTGCCAACTTTATGTGAGGGTATGGAATTAACGCTTAATATAGTCGGAAGTTGGTACTGTGAACAAGGTACAAGCATATACCAATGGTATGGTGCATGGGGATAATTTTGGTATGCACCGCTTCACTCACTCTATCACTCCTTCCATTTCAAAATAGGTAGACACTGATCTTCTTAAGAAATTTAAGGGATAAAAGAAAAAACCCATACGACATGGTATGGAAGGCGGAACCTAGTCTACAACACTAGTGGACAACACTAAATATTACTTAACCCTGATTAAATGGATTTCAATATTTCTCGCAGAATTTAGCTGCTGAAACACATTCGCTGCCATTTTAAATAGTGCAGATGTAGCTGTTATTTCGTAAAATAGAATGCAATGGCTTTTAGCCATTATTCGTAGCCAATCCAATATTCTGAAAGAAAGCTTTCACTGATATCTCTTCGAGGTCAAGATTTGTTGTTAAATTTTAACTCTAGTAAAAAAACACCCATTAACCATTCTTTAGATTTAGATTTTAAGTCGCCACCTACAGGATTTTAATAAGGAACACACTGATGTCATAAAAATAAAGAAGTTACGTTCTGGAAAACGACATATAACTTGTTGTTGTCCACCCATGGCTATCTTCAAAAAGGGAGCCAATCGAGCATTTCTGTAGACGAACTAAATCCGATAAAATTAACAAAAACAAAACACTTTTTTTTTCATACATGAATACAAATTTTGTCTCGGACATTCAATTCACATTAAACACATCTTTTAATTTTTTCATAATACACACATAGTAGATCATCAAAATATAGTGTAGTGTTTCTGCAATTATTACTCTCCTCATTTGCATTTCATGTTCATTCAATAGAAAATTTATTTATATATGAAGCTACCTACCTCCTTCAGTCATTCATTTGGAATGTAAAAGCAAAATTGCTTGCAAAGGAAACCAAACACTAAGCCAGCATCTCTGTTTCATCTGGCAGTGCAAATATCACAAGAAGTCCAATGGACAAGGGACGGAAAGGAAAAGATTGTTCGGTGCACCTCATTGCATGTGCTCAATTCTCTCTTCCACTTCTTTAACAAGAATCTGTAGGTTGTTGTCCAATTGACTACCTGCCAGCGCTTCGCCCGGTTTGACTTCTAAGGCACTCAATCTTTTCACAAAAGCTGGCGTGAGACGAAACAAAAGGAAACAATCACAACACTAACTGGCCCGGCAAAAGGGTCCTCCACATCTCGAGGCTGAGCTGCGATGTGAGGTAAGATATTTTTCACCATGCTAGCCAATATCCCACAAAAGAGACGAGAAAGAGGAAACCCTAGAGGTAATGAATATTGAACGAACAAAATGAGCGAGGGAATAAAGATTGTCACTGCGTGGCCATAAATCAGAGAGCAGTTTTCAAAGCAATCTGAGTGTCGTCTGTGACTCTTGGTCTTGTGTAGAGATCGGTATTGTATTGGGTTTCACGAAATCACCACATGGGGGAGGACGAAGGATGTGGGCCTCGGTGTAGCTGGTAAGGTTTTGACATTTTATTGTAGAAGCAATAAACCAAACGGCCATGCTAAATGAGTGGTTGCACGGAGTGTGTTTTAATATTCAAGGATTTGATACCTGTGGCAGTTTAGTGCTATTGGTTCACAGTTGGGTGTGGTGATGTATCAATTTTGTTCATTTTTTTTTTGCAACTGCTACATTAGTTAGTCAGGTGACAATAAACTATTTTACGGAGTTGTTTTCGTATCAGTTTCAATTTCCTAGAAAATGTATTGTATTTTTATGCTATCGTTTAAGGTGTTGTTGAAAGTAATATGTTTAATATTTATAAGTTCTTTGTGTTAGGCAGAATGGAATGTGTGGACCATCCTAAAACCTGATCTTTATTGGAAATTATTACAATAACACCCGAAGCAAACACGAATAGACAGACCTCTTTTAAACTTCTAACGTAATATATTTTTTTTAAATAGCTTTACAAAGTAATATTATATTATTACTATGTTTATTTGTAGCAGAAATATTGATTTGTACATTAGTTTCTGTGTTGCACAATTTAAAGAGTTATATTAATAGGACTTACTCGCTTACAACTGACAAATTTATAACAATTTTAAGAACTTATGTGATCGAATTTCGAGAAGGAAGTTTAAAAACATCTGTATGGGTATCAGCGACGAAATGATCCCAAGATACTTTTTTAAGTCCCGCGACATCAATCAATTTTTGACTTCAAAGAGCATAGATTTCATTTATGTTCATATAAATTAGTCAAACAAATTACAGAAATAAACAATTTTTAAAACCCTTTTAAATGTTCTTTTGAAGAGTTATATCTTTGTGATAATCGAACATTGACATCTAGATGAAATTAAGAGGGATTCAAAGCACTCCATTTTGTAAGGTACGTGTAAGCTACGGTTAAAGCGCAATAATAATACACTTTTACTTGTCACCTGTTATTTTTGCTAAAACGCTTTCTTTAAAAAAATATTAATGTTAACGGTAATGAATGTTAACAAAAAAATTTTTAGTCAAGGCAATCCGTTTCGCTTAATTTGGCATCACCAACGCACATCAATTTTTTTGCTCGTTCTGCTAAAAAAATGTGAGTATCTCTTGCACCCTACAAGCTACAACACCTCGAAGTAGTTAACCCAAAAGAAACAAACACTTTTGAGAGTAAAATCTTCTTAAATTTGATGTATCTCGGCTTCAGAATGGAATTCAAAGGTGAGTTGTTGCTTGAGATGCTCCCGAGAGTATATCCTTAAATCGACCAGACACTTGGAGATTTTTTGAAGAAATTAAAAGATAAAGAGAGCTATGTCCAAATCACTATTTACTTAGCATCTTAAGCATATAACGAATCTTCAATGCATCTTTATTGAGTTGGAATACAGTAACGAGATGTTTATACATATTTTGTATATTTCGAACAACGCTGCTTCTGTTCATAAACCAAACTACGATAAAAACTTCCAAATATGCACACTAAACTTCGCGAGTATTTAAAGGTCTTTAGAGGTTAACATTTATTTTTGTGTACATACATAGATGTGGCATGGTGCCATACATACATAAACCTTCTTAAAGCCAACCATAGAATAAATTGTCACCTGAAAATCGCATATAGACATTGTCTGTCGTATTGTGCTATCGGCTGAAACCATTAATGAAAATATTAATGTGCTTTAAAATCGCGAATATCTACAATATGCACACGACAAATAGTCCAGCATCTGTAAAAAACAAGCTTTACTTTTGTGAAAGATGACGATGGAGAAAAAAAGAAAATGGAGGTATTTTTAGTAAAAACGTGGAAGAATTGTGCAGAACGTACAAGCTAACGCACCAGTTACGATATTTCAAAATTTTATCCAATTCCTGCATGGACCGACGATATTAATATTAGCAGAAAGCAGTGAGCTGTCACTGGTGTGGTTACGAGTATAGAAACAAAAGCGTTTACTTTATATAAAACCTATGCTTATATGTCGACGAGCATAAGCTCTTCAGCCGATGAAGATATCCTTGGTCATTTATAAAAAAACAAATTATTTGTAAGATCGATCGGTCCTATTTGCGTTGACAGCTTATAAAGGACACAATTTAACAACGAACTATGAGATCTGTACAACTACATCGACCAGGTCAAAGAACCACTTACTGCACAGTAGAGGAAGAAGTGCCGCCGTAGCAAGTAAGTATTTGGTAAATTTTTAATTATTCTTGTAAATTTAAAAAAATAAATTAAACATTGCTTCTTTCTAACGAGTTCTATATCGCTTTTGGGGCTAGTCATTTCACATTAATACGTATCTAAATAATCAAATTTTAATATATATAAATATGTATGCACATATATGAAAATAAAAAAATAATTATGAGCGTTCGTTACCACATGTGTCGATTCTATGATAAGACCTGATGTTAACTTCTTGAAAAGTGAGTTACAAGCATTATGATTGATTTAAGTAGGTAAATGTAGGCTCATTGAACTTAAAAGTTTCTCTTCATCTTTGAACAGAATCTAACTTGACAACTTTTTTTTTATCAGCAAAACATCTATGTTTAACACGCAACAACTATTTTAAGAAACAATGAACCAATTTATGTACAACACCACTTACTGTAACTTAATCTTAACGCCATAATTCAACATTTAACTGGCACCCACCGCATGTGCTTATCAAATTATATATGTACATATACATTTATTTATACTAACGGTATCACTAAAAATCAATCTAATCACAACACTGTCCGTCAATAAAGCTGATCAGGAACGAAACCCCCTTTCTTCCAACTTATGCACTATACGACATAAACAAACATACATAACACTTGTAGATATGAAAAATGCAATATCATCGAATTGGATCTCCTTCTTTAACTAAAATGAATTACATGGCTCCATAGAGAAGTCGTATAAAAAAAACCTTCATAAATAAATCAAAGTGCACTCGAAAAAAATATGAATTTATTCGTTCTTGTGCCCAGAGTCCAATACACCCTTCCATAATGTTTCTCCTTATCGTCGCTGGTTGTTGAAAAATAATATTTATAAAATTTGTCACGAACATTTCTCAAGAACTGCTTAGCTGCAGTTAATTCTGACTTGCCACTCGTTCCTGGGGTTGGAATACATTTCATCGTCGAGATGTATTTCCAAGATAAACGATTCCTCGTCTCCTGTGCATTGGATCTCTTAACTATGATTATCACGAACGTTTTATAGCAACACAAACAAATTCCTAAGGATGCAATAGGAGATGCAATGGAACACCAACTTGAGACTGGGACAAGTATTTTATCATATATGAAAGATCTTCAGCGCAGCATCACATATGTATGTATCTGAGCAGTGATGCTTATTTTGTGACATTGTTCAAATTAATATGAGAACATTAAAAAAAATCTTTAAAACTTTTGTTTGGTAACAAATTACGATGTCACATGTATTACAGATACTGGCCAGCCGAAGCCCAAGGTATCAGGTTTCGAAGAATCGAAAGGAAATAATCCATTGTATCTGCTGTTGATCTGGTGGTAAGAAGGGGCACAACAACGTGTGAGATCTTTGGTAGGTAATCGTTTGTTTTGGTTAGAAGAAACCAAAACATTGATTCAAGGAATGGAACAGGCAACACAAAAAAAGGATCTTCAATAATCTAAATCACTGCGATTATGATAGGTAGATGTAGTACCAACAACAGCAGCAGGTATACAAGATAACCAACAAATGTTATTCAACACTACATTAATGTATCTATTTAAAGTTCGATTTTTTTTTCATGTTGGGTTTGAGTAAACATAATAGAATATTGGGCGATGAAAGAAAAGCAAAGGCAGATGTTATGGTGGTTGTGCAGTTAGAAAAATTGAAATATTGAACATTCAATAATGACACAAATGTTCATTATTAATGTAAATAATGGAAAATGATTGTAGATAAATATACGTTTTCAACAAATTGTCGGTACGAATATGTTTAGTAAATGTGTATTCCTTTTTGGGTAGTCGGAAGTATGTAGATTGACATAAATCAATACGCGTACATCCAGTAGCAGCTGCCGAACATAGGCAAATTTATTGCAAGTGTTGTTATGCTTATTGAAGTAAAACTTTTTGGCGGTTGTTGTGAATATCCGCTGCCAACGTACAAGAAACTTAAACAGGACTTATAATTGTATACATTATCTTTGCAACACTGGCTGTTTTAAACAACAAATTAATTCTAGCAAGTTGGCTGATTAGATTAAGCTAAGCTAATTATGACCTTCATTAGAACAAAAAGCACAACTGGACCCATTACAAACGATCGTTGCACAACTACAGTGGCTCACAGCTTATTTGACCTACTACATATTAAACATTTTAAATACGTAGAACTTTTAAACGGAAAAAGATATCAACAAAATTTAGACGCAGAATTCTTAATTTATGTTTATACAAGTTAGCGGTTTTAACGCGTCGAAGGTTTAAAAAAAAACACCTTTTTATCTTATGGACAACCGTCCGTTTTATTGTGCCAAAGAGAACTAACTTAATTTCTAATTTTACATTTACTTATAGAGTTACCATCAGTGTGAATATGCGTTGAGTCAGCAGCTTGGTCTCTGTTGGTTGATTCGGGGAATTTCTATTGCAGGTGTGAGCTTCTATGTAATTGGAGCGGGAATGTTTGTCTTGCAGTTTCGGGTGCAGCGAGTGTGGGAACCTTTGAGTGCATGTGGCGGAAGTGCATTACACCCAGTGGAATGCTATTCGTAACATTTGGCGTGTTAACTCTTCCCCCTTTAAAATCGAGTGTCCTCACTCGATACCATATAGAGTATTGGCGTTTGCGGCGGTTCACCTTCGGCTTGACCCTTGGACTGGACTTCGGATATCTTCGGGACTTCAGTGCGGATTGTAACTTCCTTACTTCGGGCAATCACCTGTCTGATGATTATGGTTACGATAGCTAATATTGCAAGGGATGTCATGCTGTAGTTGGTGATGACATGAACTTGACCTTCTTCTTCTACTTCTGTTATGTGTGCTGTATTGTTTATATGCAATTCCTTTAACATTTCTAGCGTTAGGAGTTCTCTGTATGTTTTCATTGAAGAACTTAAATGTGGAGCCACTGGCAAAGGTTTTGAAGATGGTATCTCCTTCGATTCGTACTCTTGACCATTTATGGAAATTGATGCGTTGTGAAACTGCAGAATAAAGGTTCCAGTCAGATTAACTATATCACTGTCGACTATGATTGATCCGTTGAATTGGTTTAGAAACAGAGTTCCTGGGTGAAGTTCTTCTACTGTTGGTAAATGTTGATTGTTGATTTCTTCACAACCTGATGGTTTACCTTTTACTAAATTTGGAATACAATTATCAAGGCTTAGGTTACTAATATGATTCTTATTACATACAGTTAGTTCATTATATGATTTACAAACTTTTTTAATTCCATATATTTCGTTTTCACAATTCAGTATATTTTCGTATTGTAGTTTTATAGCTTTCTTATTGTATTTTACTGCTTTAATCATACGTTTTTCACATATTACTTTTCCTGTAGTAGGAATACTTATAATATAAAGTATGGTTGATTTATTACATGCTATTTTTACGTCGGCAAATTCTAGTGCCTCTTCGAGATTAATAAAGGGTATGCTACTTTCTTCGAATTTGTCTTTTACAAGTTCTATTTCAGAATTGGAAAGTATGAAAGAGTTTACAATTTTACTCTTTGCCCAAAGTAAAGCGTATTCTATGTTGGTGATTTCTTCCTTTATAATGTCTAACTTATACTTAATTTCTAATGTAAATATATTCTTCAAATTATTATTTGATTTTAAAAGATTTATTGCTTCGTTAGTTATGTTTGTTAATTTGTTAATTTTTTCAGCGTATGCTTTATTTATAATTACTTGCTTATTACTATTACGAAGTAAATTGTGGTTTTGAGATTTTATAATTTGGAAGTCGTCGTGGTCCGGATTACCAGCGATCCATTTCCACGCGGTTCCAATAAAGTTAAGGGATCTTGGGTTTCTTATTCTTGGTTTTAGGATATTTAACTGGTTTCTAATTTGGGTAATTTGGTGGGATACTGTATGGAAATTGGGATCGGTTTCGTTGATTTGATTCTGAACTTGTAGTTGGATTTCTTTCATAAGTTCCTCGTAAGCTTCTAGGTCTATGACGTGTATGATTCTGAACGTACCAGTTTGAAGCTTGGCTGTTCCCATGCTTGTTGACACGATCTTAGCATTTGAGTAGTCCAAAATTTGAACTTCTGCCAAAATTTGAGTAAAGAAAAATCTGAAAAGGGGTTAATTCCTGATATTATTTTTGTGAATTATTTTACCAGATTCGGTTAGAATTGTGGTTGATTTATCTTCTTTTACGATTTCTTTTCTAAATCTTGGGGACAATTTAGTACCTAGTCTTCTATTTATTTTAACATATACTGTTTCACCTGGGGTGTACGTTTTTATTTCATGTCTTGACGTATTATGATTTTCTATGTCTTTGGACTGTTTTAATCTTATCTTCTGAATGTTTTCCTGTCTTGCCTGTTCGTATTGATTAGGGTCTGTACTAACAAATCTACCGAAGAAGGTTTCGATTGGTCTATTGTTCGTGACTGTGTGAATTGAGTAGTTATACTCATACACAGCGCAATCTAAGAGTTCTATGAATGGCATAATTGGTCGTTCTGCTTTTAAGCATCGCATGATTTCAGACAGGGTCGAGTGGAATCTTTCCACTTGACCATTAACTGTACTACTGTATGGAGGGGTTGTGAAAATTTCAATACCTAATTGATCTTGTAACATAAATCGTATTGTTGCTGAATTGAGTGACTTTTCGTTGTCGAAAATTACTAACTTAGGGACACCAAAGGCAAAAATTAGCTGTCTCAGAGGTTCTCGAATATCTTCAATTGCCTTGGATTTTATAATCTTTACCTGCGCGAATTTGGAAAATTTGTCTATGGCTGTTAGTATTAAATTCTTGTTGGTGGCGTAGATGTCGAAATGTACTATGTGACCGGGGAATTGTGGAATTGGAGTTTCCTGAATTTTGGATTTGTTCGGATGACGTTCATATTTTTGCTCTTTGCAAATTCGACATTGTTTAACAATTTCATGAATGCGGGCTTTCATTTTAGGAAAGTAGTATTTTTGCAGAATTTGCATTTTATTTTCATTACTATTTCTATGAGCTCTATTATGCTCTTTGAGAATTTGTTCTTTTTTGGTGTAATCGGGTTGAATATAAATGTGTCTGTGATAGGTGGGGAACGGGATGGTTCAATAATGTTGTCCTCTATGAGTTTTCGTATTTGCGTTTCTACTTCATCTCTTAATGCAGCGGGGTAAGGATAGTACTTCGAGTACACAGGGGAATCTGTCTTTGTGCGAATCTCACCAACAACTTTCGTTGTGTAGGTAAGCTTTTCATTTGGTTCGGAAAATAAGGAAGGAAACTTTTCGACAATAGATTTAATGGATTTCTTTTGGGAGTCTGACATGTGATCAAGTTTTATATTAATTGAATTAACGGATGGTGAACTTAGTTGTCTGATTCTTATTTTTATTTTTCCGCGGATAGTCATAAAATTTTGTTGCGCGTGAATGACAGCGTTGAATTCTTTTAAAGTGTCATTTCCTAAAATACCATGAAAGGTTTGCAACGTTGGGAGAAGAAAGAATTTTAAATTTTTATCTGTTTGTCCGAAAAGATTAAGGAATGTATGATGTGTTATTTCGACGTCGCCTGCAATGGATTTGGCTAGAAAGTGCTGCTTATTAGGGATGGGGTTCTTTATTAGACTGGGTTGGATGTAATTCCTGCTAGATCCTGTATCAATCAGAAAGTTTAAGACTTGACCACTCTTCGTCCTACACTGAAAGTAAGGCAACGAAGAGGATTTTAGCCTAAAAAATGGATGTCGCTGAATTCTGAGGTTTCCTCTTCAAGTTGGTTTTGGTCTTCAGATTGACTTAGAATATAATTTCTTAAATCGGGATCGTGTTCTACTTCTTCCGTGTTAGTCTGTTGATAGAATGAATATAAATCACTTGGTGAAACGTACCCAGTTGCTTGTACTTCGAAGTTTGGAGGAGCGAGGTTGTATTCGGAGCTTGGTGGGTTTGGGTTTGCTAGGTCTATGTGGAAGTTTCTCTGAATTTTTGGAGGAACCCAATTTTGGAGTGTGGGGTTATGAGGTTGGGGCCTTTTGCCTGCATACTTAAAAGGTTGTGGTCGGTTCTGGTAGTTAACAGAACTCGTTCTTATTGTTGAAGTGTCCATAGGTTCCGGTCTTGGTTGCGGTTTGGGTGCAGCTGGCCTGGGAGGGGCTTGGTAGGGGTTGTTCTGTGCGTAACCAAATTGTGGTTGCTGTTGGAAATTAAAATTATGCTGGGGGCCAAATTGTTGGGGGTACGTGTTTTGCCTCGAATGTACTTGTGGAAGATAAGCTACCTGTGGGTAGAAAGTTTCCTTGGGAGGAAAGATTCTTTGTGTATTTCTATTGCGTTGTGGGGGAGATGGATTAAATTTGTGTGTAAGGGAGCTCCTGTTGTTGGCATAGTTGGACCTAAAACTTTGGTTTTCTAACTTTAAACATAGATTTAAAGCTTGTGGTAAGTCTGTAGGTTCGCGGATGCCTAACAGTTTTGGCAGGTCGCCATTTAACCCTCGAACGAACGTATCGAGCGCTTTGTCTCTATACGTGCTTGTGAGTACTGATAATGATTCAATGCCTACATCCATACACTGTATTTTATTTAAAATTAGTGACAGATGTGTGTAGACTGCTTGGTAGAAGTTTTGAACGGAATCATTGCCTTGGACAAGGGATGTCATTTGGTATTCTAGGGTACCAATATCCCTTTGATCTGCGTAATGCAGCATTAAACATCTGGAAATGGCTTTCCAGTTTAACGGTGTGTTGTATGATTCCAACACTGAATCGGCGTTTCCAGTTACTTTGTTTCTGATTACATTGAGGATGCCGTAATACCTTGGCGTTCCTTGGAGGTGTTCATACAATTGAAGGATGCGTTCCACGCTCTTCCTCCATGAACTAAATTCTCCTGGTTGTCCATCAAATTCCCGGAGACATCTGACAACGTCAGGTATCTTATCCAAATCGGTAAGATTGTCTCTAAATTCGGGGTTTATGATCTGATCTCGACCAATTGAAACATCTGGATTTGGGTTAATTATAGAGTTTATTAACCTCGGGGCGTTTTGATTAAAGGCTTCATTGACGATGCCGGAAATAAGGTTAACTAGTTCTGGTGATGCTACTGCAGGGCGGGGATTTGCTTGTGGGGGATTATTTTCATTTTGTTGTACGTTTAGTACAGGGGGTCGAACTAAATTATTCTGATTAGCCATTATATTAATTATTTTATGGTTGTAGAGGAAAATTGATTGCAAGTTGGAGAGGAGAAGGAAAGGTTTCTGCTACAAAGGAAGATTGTTTTAAAATGTTGAAAGGATGGAAGCGGGGTTTCTTAATAAATCTACTATTACTTAGTTTATCTAGGTTTTTAATTTTTTTTCTATCTCACTGATTTCTTATATGTATAACACTATTTGTTTCCTTTACAAGGAAATTGTCTTAATTGCTACTAATTTCTTAAATGTATAACGCTACTTGCGTCTTGTTATTCACTTTAATTCTTATAATCTTACGTTACTACGATTCTCTGAATCATACTCTGGAGCGGCTGGCAGCGGTCGCTGTCTCCTTTTCGTCTGCTGATTACTGGGGGGCCTCGTTTCTCCTGAGGAGTTCTTGATGTAATGTCTTTGGCACTTGTGATTTCTCTGACTTCTCTCGTTATTAGCGAGTTATTTTCACTATTTTTTCTCGGGATTAGCGAGTTATGCAATTTTATATTCACTATATTTTCTTTAAACTAGTGAGTTATACACGCATTTTTTTTTTCACTATTCTTCTGAACTTGGGAGGTTTTTTTTTTTTTTTTTTTTTTTTTTTTTTTTTTTCGAACTCACGACTCACAATTATTGATCAGTACGCGAGAAAGAACACAAAATAATTTTTTTCGGGTCTATGACCGTTTTCACTTAAACTTTAGTTTGCTCGGTTCGCTTGAACTTTATTTTGCTCGGGCGCCAGTTAGCGGTTTTAACGCGTCGAAGGTTTAAAAAAAAACACCTTTTTATCTTATGGACAACCGTCCGTTTTATTGTGCCAAAGAGAACTAACTTAATTTCTAATTTTACATTTACTTATAGAGTTACCATCAGTGTGAATATGCGTTGAGTCAGCAGCTTGGTCTCTGTTGGTTGATTCGTGGAATTTCTATTGCAGGTGTGAGCTTCTATGTAATTGGAGCGGGAATGTTTGTCTTGCAGTTTCGGGTGCAGCGAGTGTGGGAACCTTTGAGTGCATGTGGCGGAAGTGCATTACACCCAGTGGAATGCTATTCGTAACATTTGGCGTGTTAACTTACATAAAGAAAACAACATCATTTATCTTAATTGGCACATGATTTCATTATTAGCAAAACAAAGCAAAAAATAATCAAAAAAAAATTAAGCGCCACAGCTTATTTGACCCACGACGTTTATTGAACAGCTGCCATCGCTCGATCTGCAGGATAACGGTACTTGTTTTGCCTATGCTTTGGTCATAATATTCGCAATAAGAGCTAGCATTTTTAGTTTGATTTCGTTAGTGGAACACGTGTTACAAAAATGGAAAAACGCGTAACCATCAAACAGCGGGATTATGTACTAAACTACCACAAAAATGTTCTTTCTCCCCGGAAAATAGCTCAATTTGTGATTTTACCGGGCAATAATTCATCTTTTCATTTTCGAAAACCAAGTCGAAGATAAAGGGGAAATCGCTCCACACAAAATAGTTAATACCACAGATGAGCGATATATCGTTCGAATATTTGACGAAAACCCTAAGATTTCGGCACCAAAACTAGCTAGTGAGATGGGGGAAAATGTTGGGAAAGTCATGTTGAGCAGAAACCTTAAGTCGAGTGCTCCGCAAAAATGATTTACATGGAAGAATTGCCCGCAAGAAGCCATTTATTAGTACGACCAATCAAAAACGTCGTCTTCAATTCGCAAAGGACCACATCAATAAGGACTCCAGCTTTTGGGAGCACGTAATATTTGCTGATGAGTCGAATTTTAATATTTTCGGTTACTTTGGGGGCACCTTCGTCTGTCGTAAAGCTAATACAGAGCCACAAAACAAACACTTAAAAGCAACCGTAAAACATGGGAGTGTTAGCGTCATGGTTTGGGCCCGTATGTCTGCAGCGGGGGTCGGAAAACTACAGTTCATCAAAACTACAATGGATGAAAAGGTATACCTTGATATCCTTAAAAACAATTTGCTCCAGAGTGCTGAGAATTTAGGCATCAAGGAAAGTTTTCGATACTACCAGGATAACAATCTGAAACATACGTCGGATATGGTCCAAATCTGGCTATGTTGGAACGGTCCACACATTATGAAACCACCGGCGCAGTCACCTGATCTCAATGTAATTGAGAATTTATGGGCAATATTGGATACAAATATCCGGAAGCGCAATATATATAAAAAAATGATCTCAAAGCTTCTCTATCGAAGAATGGGTAAAAATACATCCCAAAACTACTTAAAAATTGGTGGCATCGATTCCTAATAGGACTCAATCAGTTATTTATAACAAGGGGGGCCATAATTTCATGTAAATCATTATTTTTTAAGCTGATTCAAATAAGCTGTTGCACTCAATTGTTGAATATTTTTTGTTTTGTTTTGTTATTTATGAAATCATATACCTATATAAATAAATGAAGTTATTTTGTTTAAGTCTAAACATTAATTAAGAATTCTGTTTCTAAATTTTGTCGATACCTTATTCCGTTGAAAAGTTCTGCGTATTTCAAATTTGTAATACGTGGTGGGTTAAATAAGCTGTGAGCCACTGTATATCTTTCCTCAGGCAATAAATCCTGCTTAGAACAAACACAAGCTCTTGTGAAAATAATTAAAGTAATCCATATTGTAAGAAGACAAATGCAGGATATCCATATCCACCCTATCCGCCATCACCAGTTCAAGTTAAACAAATGATCAAAAATCACAAACGCATTTGTCCGACTGGAATGTACTCGTATGGAGCTCCTGCAACTGATTCCACGAGTCTCTACCGAGGTTAACTGGCAAAAAACCATCGTCATCATCATCGCCAGATATACGCATAGTTGCTGCAATTTTAACTTACTCTGGTTCGGTCTGTGTTTGTTGAACTTTGAAGCATCAGGAGCATCGCGCGAGAGAGTATACGACTGGCAAAGAAGGATACTTAAAATCAATCGAAGCTCATAACGACCTAGGAGGAGACAGACCGTTGTGGTGCGGCGGAGAATCACAACAATAAGAGGTAACGGGGACGAAAATGATGTTAATTGAAAATAGTTTCCACGTCGTTTCCAAGAGAAATTATTATTAATCATCGTGAAGCAAAGAATCGTACTACTTGCAGTGCTCGAGATGGATGCGGTTCTCTGGTAATTTATCTGAAAGCAATTGGTGGAATTATGCGGTTTCACTTCGCTTATATGACTACCCTTGGATGTGTGGCAGGGAAATATTGATTTATTTTATTTGAAGTTGTTTGTAGCACTCTTTCGATTGAACAAATTGCATATTGTATTGGAAATTAATGTAAATTGATTTATGACCAAATGATATTCGATGGATAGTGTGCGATATATATGATAGCAGCAACTGCGGTGGTCTTACTTGTAGAACATTATAAATAAGAAACAGACTTGTAAGCAATGCAAAAAAAAACAATTATTATGTATATAAATAATCTCTGGCGATACGATTGCTTCGACGTTGATGTCAACTCACAGTTGTCATAATAAGCAGTGGAAAGATGTAATAGGAGATTAAACAGGTCCACGCGACAGCAAGGGTCTTCAAAACCATAAGTCTCTGGAAAACTTTGAATGAATGCTAGATGTCTACATTATGAGTCCTCCGGATACGATAAACTTATTTAGCTATCGTTTATCGTATCCGGAGGACTACCAAAGAGGCAAGTAAAACCAATACAGTTAAATTAAATGTAGTAATTAAAGATTAACCTTAACACTTTGCCATTATCCATAAATGACACTTTTATCACTGAAACTGAACGACTTTCCATTCTCGGTATGTGCGTTAATGATAACCTTCTCGCGAAGAACGCTGCGAAATTCAAGGCTCACAACAAACGGCTAGGCCTAAGTACGTGTAAGGTCTTTCCCTAAGACTCGTCATGTCATTCGTGAATTAGTATCTTCAAATTTTATTTAATATTATTTATCTATTTTTTCATTTCATGTCTATGGACTGTGTATGCTCCTAATTGAAATTTTAAGTAATTTTTGTATACCCTATCCTAAGGGAATATTAATATTGACACATAGTTTGTAACAATTATTCGCCATAGACCCATATATTTATGATCAGCATCAAAATCTAAGACTTTTTAGCAATGTCCGTCCGTCCGTGCTGAACTTTGGAACATATACCATATCTACGATCCCGAAATATAGGCCCCTGCCACACCCACAATTAAGAAAAAAATTGTATTCAACCTAAAGTTAATGAAAAAAAGCGCTAAGACCTACCATACAATGTTGTTTGCCACGCCTTCTTTTTGGGGGCGATTTTTGTAAACAAAATGTTGTTTTCTTCGATAATTTCCCTAGAAAATAAAAAGAAATGTGTTAACAAATATGTAGACAATACAATTCGCAACATTCTACTCATATAAAGATTTTAGCCACGTCCACTTTTTGGGGGGCGTTTTTTTAATGAAGAATTTTGTTTAACATAATATCAAGAGAATATTCTCTTCAACATGTAACCTTTACGACGTTTTTGGCCATGCCCACTTTTCTAGGGTGTTTTTTTTTCAAAAAACCTGACTTTATGATTTCATTATAATACACCAAATAAAATGCAATCCAACGTGTTATCTAAGCCTTTTTCATCGGGAGCGATATTGATAGGGTATCATACAGTTTGCCCCAAGCGGACTGTAGCCTTTCTATATGTTTTGTTTTTAAATTCGATTTTTTTTTGGAGTCCGTTCGTATCAACTTTCGAGGCCTTATGCTAACACCTCAAATTTGGAACATATACTAACATTAAACATTTTTAAGATACGCCCACTGCCACGCCCACATTTAGAAAGGAACCGTTTTAAAGCTGTAGTTGAAGCGATGAAGAGGTACAATCGGAACAAAATATGTAGGCACTGAACTCCTACACAAGTATGCCATATAAAGTTTTTTGGCACACCTACGTTTTGAGGCCGTTTTTGTAATAATATTTTGTTTTCATCGAAAAATTCTATAGAGAATGCAAAAAATAGTTTAACAAGATATTTAGCCAACATTTTTTTCAGTTTATTGCTCATACGACGTTTCTGGCCACGCCCACTTTTTGGAGGTATTTTTTTTTTAAAAGATTTTTTTTTGTTTTTTAAATTTCATAGAATGAAATAAAATGCTATCCATAATGTACTTCAAGCTTTTTTCTTTGGGACACATAGGGATATGATATAGATATATCATACTGTGGTGATGGAGTGATAGCTAACGATGTGTCTAAAGACATAAGGGTGGGATGGCTTACCCCTGCCAATAACATCTGGCCTGTCAAAGGTTCATAACGACCCGGTACCCGACTGCGCTTCAAAACATTGTTGGTAGGATTGAAAGTGCTCCTGACCTGAAGGGATACACGTTGGGTATTTTCGTCTATATGTAGGGTGCTTTTGATAATGCGACCTTTGATAGCATGTGTAACTCTGTAAGACAACATGGTTTAGATAAAACTTTGGTAATGCGATTTAAAGCAGTGGTAATGTAAACGCTGATAACTGGGGAAAGCTATCTAACAGGGGTAGTTATGACGCACTTGCCATAGTTAATAGGGTCTGCCGACAAGGATGTGTCTGTCCCACCTATCACGATTTCCCTGGAAACTACACTCAAGCTTATGCGGATGATGTCATCGTCCTTCCACTGCTTTCTGGCACAGAGATCCCTAGATTTCATCGATGTTTGCTGCAATAGAAATAGGCTTTCAGTGAATCGTCTTAAGACCACAGTTGTTCGCTTTACGAGAAGGAGGAAGGTCACTGGTGTGTCCCAGCTCGTGCTTAAAGGTGTCACCATCATGATCACCGATAAAGTCAAATATTTGGGAGTAATCCTCAACAAAAAAAAACTTATATGGACCAAGCATGGAACGAAAACCCATATGTAGAGGCGCTTCTTTCAAAACATGGGGTTTATATCCGGAAAAGCTCCTTTGGATCTATACGGCCATTCCTCTCATACGCATCGGTTGTTTGGTGGAACAGGCTTTCGCGGAAACGTGTTACTGCTTCTTTTGCCAAAATTCCAAAGAGCGGCCTGTCTCGGCTGTACAGGAGCCTTCTCCAGCCCGCGCAACTCTAATTTATATGCTGTGATGAAGCCTTGATATATATATATATATATCATGGGATGTACGCTATAATCCATCTATTTCTTAAAGAGAGGCTAGAAGCATTTGTATATGCCGTGACAGCCAAGCTGCATTAAAAGCGCAGTCAGAGGAAGTGCTCGAACTTAAGCTTTTTCTGAATTTTATCGGAAGGCTGAACTCCGGTCTTTGCTCGCATAATAGGCGGGTTTTCGGGGCCGAATATCTAAGCCCTTCATCACTAAAGCTCTTTCTCATCTTTCTTCGAAAGACGGGTAAACTACGTACATTAATATAAGATGTCTGCATGGTAGCACAATGGACCAGTTTTGTCTGAGTGCTCCATTGGATAGTAGCAACCTTCGACAAAAGTAGAAATTAAAATAATTTTTTATTTCGTCGACTCATAACAGCGCAGAATTTGAGGCACTTTACACAACTTCAACTGTTTTTGTAAATCTTAAAAAGTATATTAATCACAAATGGGTCATATTCAAGCTATTTTTGCGTCCGCATGAAATAATTCACGTATTTTTGCACCAGCAATCTATTGGCTGGTTGACTGATAAATTGACATTGAGATAACGCGGGGAAATTTCTACGAATCCATGAAACTGCATTTTTCAACAAGATTAAAATATAACTCGGTGACTCACTCCATCGATTAAAAGTTACTGCATCTCAATTATATTATGTTAACCTTTAGTGACACCTCCCCATACTACTTCCAATAGACAAACGCGAAATGACATTATATATGTTTATCACCACTTCTAATTGCCAGCGACTCATGACATTGTTATATTTTGAAAATTAATTCAAACCATGAAGCGGACCACCACCATTCAATTGCATGGTAAGTTTCTTATTGAACCCATAAAAACCTAGAAAGTCACCCAATCGAATCAATTTTTACTCACAAACATCATCGAGCAGATAACCTCTACCGATAACCCGAAATATTAAACATTTTAATTTATTGCTCGCTCGATTAAATTGCCATGGCAAAACTGTGTTTGAGTGGAGGAGAAACCAAGTCCTTATCGGTCTTAAGTATTAAATATATTTTTTCATTTTTTTTTCTATTTATGTAGATTGCCAACCTAACAAATCACTTTGAAGAACAATAAGCGCCGGCAGAGGGGTTGATATCATTTTGAGGTAAAGTCTGGCTACACAGTCAACTTGAGCTTTAAAGGCGGTCAAGTGGAAAAACTTTTTAATTTCTCCCTTTGATCCCGGGGTGATTGTTTTCTCGGGGCAACATAGGTACTAGTACTGCTAGCTCGTAGTAAGGTTCTTCTTATAGTCCCACCGAACTCCATTGACTTTTCGTTTCCAAACAAAAATTGAAAAACCAAAACTGAATCTCATAGGAAGCGAACCACAGAAACACTGCCATGGCTTAACATTATTTTAAACTTTGTTGTTTCCTGCCAAATGCACCGGAAGCCAAAGTACTGCTCAAGAAACAATACCATCGTCCCATAGTCGTCACGGGTTTAAACGGAAAGATGGTGAATAAAGGATGGATATTTTTTTTAGCATTCTCCATTTTGAACAGAAAGTTTGAGGTTTTATTTGTAGATCCTAAAGCATCCAACTTTCTCTCTGATGTTCTTCTCTCCGTCTTACCCATATATACAGGGGAAAGGCTAGAAGCCTTACCAATGATGCGATGAGGGTAGCAGCAGGCGAACAACCTCATTCTCATTAGGGATGAAAACTTTCAATCCACTTGAGTAAACTCAAATGCGTAACTTTGAATGGAATACGGTTAAGAAGGAAAAAAGAGGTTCGGTTGTCGTTTTTTTTCGTGTGCTACGAAAAGTTTTCTTCTGTGGTAGGTACTACTGGTCCAGAGATACTCCATTTTATAATTCAATTTGTTGAAGGATCTTTTTCTTCTTCTATTGTGCGGTGTAGTTATTATTCAGTGGGTTCTTTAAAGTGCGGTTCTAAGCCAGCAAAATGTTGCTTTGCCGTGAATATCACTACATAGGCATCTGAACCAAGATGTTGGTTTTGTTTGCAAACAAACTTAATCGTTTGGGTTTTATTTTTATATATTATCCCACATGAATTTCGCTATGTGTTTTGGGATATATGAACAAGGAAATAGCCTGTTCGACTACCACGGGAGAGGTTCGGGATTCAAATTTAAACTCGTAGCATTTTTAAACCCGAAGGTTTGACAAATATGCAAAGTAAAAATTATGTCAAATGGTCATAAAAAGACGTAACATTGCCTGCACCTATAAAAACTTATAGGAACAATAAAGACTGAAGTTGGTCGACCTATTTCAATAAAACTTTTCACTGATATGTTTTTGTCCAAAGCTTTCTAACTTCCATTACCTGTGGTAATTAACCTGACTTTGTTTTAGAAATCCGAGAAAGAAATTAATGGTGAGAAGGTGTTAAGCACATCAGCATTCAGGGTGTGTAAGCACAAAGGAATGTGACTTCGCACATAGAAAATAGATACAACGGATGGGAAACGGAACAAGTTGCCAGATACCGCTCGCGTATGCCTTATCCTCTCGAGAAGACCTTTTTAGTCAACATCAGTGAAGACTTTTTTTAAATGGATGCCCCGACCTTTTTTGTCCCGGGGTGAATGGTTTGATCTATCTGTCAGTTGGATTTTATTCGTCTCTGTTTGTAGAGCAGGACAATTTTTTTTATACCAAAAATTTAAGGGAAAATATAAAAGCCCTACACAAATGACAACATTTTGACATATCTTTGCTTTTGCGATGTAAATACAAATAAATTAAATATAAAATAAATTTTGACGAATCCGATTTTATTTTTTTTTATCTTGGGGTTAGATAAATGATCCTTTTATGATTCCAGGCGTAGGGATTTCTTATCTCAGCATTACTCTCAAATCGATTCACCTTTTAACACCATTTCTTCCATGGTACACATTCCACTCATGCAAAATTCTATAATCCAAGCATTCTAGACATTTTATACTAGTCTTTGGGAACGTGGTTGTCTGGCTCAAAAAAATCTTTTCCTGACTGACTTTTTCTTTGACAAAAGACCCACAGCGAAATGAATATACAACAAACACTTCACAGTCTTATAAGTTGCTTGTACTGAACTGCTTCCTCCAGATACATTACCCATGTACAGATAGACCTTCTGTTGAATGACTGCGTTGGGTACTTCATAGGCACGCACAGCACATAATTACATATGCGCCTTGGAACATTCCTTGCGCGATTTTCCATGCTATTTTGCGATATTTTCATTCCAGAATGCACTCCTGCATGGATATACGCATTCGCATCGCTCTCCTTTCCTTCTGCAAAACTGAAAGCAATATTCCTCTGCACCCCTCTTGTTATGTCCCTACTGCACCCTTTGCAATGCATTGTAGCATTTAAGTATGCAGAAGAAGTATTCAGCATGACATGTGTACAATTTGTAATTTGTTTGATTCCTCTGTATTGGTGGATGTCGCATGTGAATTTGCGAATCCTTGTTTGTTACATCGAGAATCATGTGGAATTTTAATTGTTTTGCCTTGTTTTATACCCTCCAGAGCAGAGCACATATACTTGTACTTGTCCTATTCTGTATTTTTGTAATTAATTACATTTAAGCCCAACCATCATTGCAAATGCCACATCCCCTTAAATCATCATTATCGTGATGCAGAGGTTGCTGCTGTTTTTTTTGTTGGGTTTCTAGACACTCATTGCATTAATTGGATTTGTTTTGGGCTTTCACTACCAACATTTTCTCTTCAACAAATACCTAGACAGAAAGTTTAATTAACAGCCACAAAAAAAAGAGAAGACAAGAGAAAACCCTAGGAACAACCAATATTTGGCCAATTCTCTGATGAGAAGATAAAAGTGGGAGAAGGTCATGGCCACGTGTATGGGACTTCTATGCCTTTCATTAAAATATAATATATTATGGAAATAGGATGAGTGTGTACACATTTTACTGTCATTTGAGAGAGAAGATTAATGAGACGTTTTATTAAGAAAAATGAATTAAGTAAGTGGAAACGAAATTGATTGGCTGGGAAATTAAGATACAAAGATTGATGTTTTAGTAGCCTGCGGCAGAGATCAGTCGAATGAGGGCGTCAAAGTACACACAGAAAGCTTTTATAAAAACAAGTAAAGGTATACAATTTTTATAATGCGTGATATGGAAGAGGAAGAAGTTCAAGTGAAATTAAAGAAAGCGTTTCGAGAAGAGAAGCCAATTAAATAAGTATCCTTATTTAAGACTTTTAAACTACAAAATGCATTTAAAGCTTGGTGTTTACTTCTAAAAATCAACTTTTTAAAATATAGAACCTTCAGCTTGTAAAAATAGGGCACCGATCAAATAATAAAAGTCGATAACTAGGCAACTATTTATTGTACGGATTAACTTTTCAGTATAATTTCTAATTTTATTTGCACTTTCATAAGACAAGATAAAAAGGGGTATGAAACAATAAAAGGCATCAGGAGTACTAAGACTTATCCTTCGAAGATCCTTTGTCACTTTGAGGCGGTTGGAGCAAAGTCTGACAGCCAAAGAATATCTATTATCTAGACGAAGCAAATTAGAAGCAACTTCCAATAATGAGATTGCAAGAAAATAGCATACGACTTTAACAAGTACTTTAATCTAACGCACGAGATTGGATTTTTCCAAAGAAAAATAAAACAAAAGCTCCAGGCTGGTAGTGGAAACATTTAATATATTAATCTGTCAAAAATCTTAATCTTACTTTCAATAGTTGTAAAGCAGCTGCAGATTTACTTAAAAAACATTTGTTTTTCAAATTAAGTTAAGATTAAAAATAAAGTCTTGGCTCAAAGATCATCAAAGGCCCTCTGAAGATTTAATTGTAGATAATAAAGTTTTGAGAACTAAGAAGACTAATTTTTGTTACCATATCGGCAGCAGCTTCCTCATTGTTGTGGAGCAAGAACAGCAACCAGTTCAAACTTCTAAAGAAACAGTTTAGTGCTTTCCATTTGGCTTTCTCGTATTGCATTGAATAAAATATCGCAAAAGTCCGTCAAAATCTTTCAGTGCCATTGAAAACAAATTCAACACCAAAATTAAAATCTTGATCTTTTACGATATTGAACATTGTCATTAAGTCGGTAATTTTTTGTATATTTTATATTATATAACCTTATTATATTATAAACATGCATTTTGTCATCGAATTAAAAATGTAATTATTGGCCTGAGTAAGATATCATGTAAGCCTAAAGAGTTTGCTCATAGTCAACGAGTAACATCCATTTATAACTTCTACCTATTACAAAACACAAGAAATACCACCTTAGCAAAAGCTACAGCAGCTTAAGACAAATCAATGAATTAGAAAACAAATAAGGAAAAGTTATAGCCGACAATGCAGATTGTTCAAATTTGACTGCGGCACTATTAAAAGTTATGGTAAGTAACCTTTCAAACCAAAATCATTTATTAAGCAAAAAGGGAAGCGGAAACATCCTACTCCAGCGACGATTTCCGGTAAATTTTATCCAACGCAATTAACACGTTGTAGATGGACTTTTATTAATGAAATGGTTTCATTGTGGGTTTCAAATTAACTTCACACCATTTTTCATTTGTTAGTTACATTCATTAGTTCCATATGGACGTTTAGTTACTTAAAAGTTCCAATTGCAAATATTCTTATTAATCTATTTAAATCTTTTATCATTAAAACCAAAATGGACATCGAATTATGAATTATATTTAAACAGTCATGTTCTATGTTTGTAAAATGCAGAACATTGAAAACCTGTATTAAAATTCCACTCATCTTTTAAGAAAAAACCAAAATCAAAAAATTATGTACAAATATATATATTCCGTCCGAGTGACATCCATTAGAATATCTTCTATTTTTTTTAAATTTTCGTCAGAATTATGTCTGGATTATTATTTAAAAATAATATTAAATACGTGACAAAAATTGTCAAAAAAACAAAAAATATTCTCTGCACAAACCAAGTTCAATTCAATGTTTACTTCCCCGTGGGGGTTAATAAAAAAATATAAAGATGCACAATAATAGACTACAATTAGAGAATTAAATTTTTGATTTGAATTTCTACCAAAGAAAATGTATACACATGATGAATGCTTTTAAGCCTTTTTCTTTAGCACCCGTATTGTATCGTATCGCTCGGTTGATTCTAAACCCCTTGCGCCACTTGAACACGTAAGCAAATAGTTTGTGGCCATGCATTTATAAAATCCAAAATTCAATATCCTCACATTCACATAAACGAATATGGCTAGTATCCCGTATAAAAATCGTAAATAATCAAGTGGCACGTAGGATCGCATTTTGCCGTTGCCCCCACCGCCTAAAGCAGAGATAGATAAATATTTGGATGCACACACAATTTAAATGGATAATGCGAACTGAGAAATGTTGTTCGATAATTTTTAAATATATCACATATTTTAGGATCACATTCCGGAGCATTTAAAACCAACCAAAACATTTATTCGATTTTAATGTGAAAATGACTTTTTACAGATGAAAAAAAAGTTGCTTATGTCGAATACTCGAATGATTTATGAGGCCAAAAAGTGGTTTGGTTTGGTCTCAGACACATTTCTCAATATTTTATGGTTAATCTTGCTGGTGATTTAGAGCTGTTCCGGTGTCTAAGAGGAACAATTAAATGGGGATTAAGTGTGATCCTGAATGGATGTTCTGAATTTAGCAAAAGGTATGAATTTGACTGGAATATTGGTCTGTACCTACCTTAAGGAGTATGTTTTCCTTTCGGGAAGGATTAGAGTAAGAGTCCGGTGTGAAACTGCAAAGAAAATAAATTGACCGTTATTACCAGGTGTACAATCTTTGGTTTATGAGATTAAAAGATTAAGCGGGGAATTAAAGGTTAATTATAGGACAGATAATTTGTTAAATTTGTTTGTAAGAGACAAAATATAGAATTTTTAGTATATACATATTAAGTTCCAGTAAATATATACGCGAAAAGAATACTGCGTTATTAAATTGGTTGATGGACTAATTTATTAAAAATTTATATCGATTTAAGTTTTCGGCCAAAATACTTAGACCAGGGAAATATAGTGCAAAAGATCTGTACCGACACATGGGTGGAGTTTCGTTTCATTTTACATATTAGAAATATGCCCGGTACAGTATGCCAGCACTACCAGAGCCAAACCAGAATAGTAAGTTTGGATGCCGATGCGCACCACACACAATGGGACAGCAAGGACAAAAACGACAAAAAAATGTGGTCTATCCTACTTTTCGCTACAAAATTAGGGAAGCTGTAAAGATACACCTTCAGCACTCCGAATAGTCAGATGCAGAGATAATGACGGAATTGACTATTGACTTTGAAATACGAATTCACCTTTTAGGAAATCTATTAAGACTGGCTGAATTAAACTATCTGACGCTGGTCAAACGTGTAACTGACGACTTTAAGAAGACCTGCTCTATTAGCTGGCCTCCCAAAAGAGCTCAGTTGGGTGCCCTAGGGAACTTTGGCTTCTTAGGACAAATATTGAAAAAACGTACCACCTGGAACGTACGTACGCTTTACACCCCGGGTGCGGTCCAAAAACTGGAATCTGTCCTCGAGCGGTATACGGCAGATATTAGAATGCGGTTTCATTGTGGGAAATCGGCTAAGATCAAAAGTCATTAACTTAAGACCGATTAGCGATCGTCTAGCTGTAATTTGCATTTAAGGCACGTTTTACAACAAGATGTACCAAGATAAGGATGTTGTTCAGAAAGCAATAACACGTCGACTAAATTGGCTCGGCCAAATCAAGCGAATGGACAATAGTGGTCCATCCAAGAGAATCTTTGAATCTCAGCCCCCCTGTTCGAGAAGACAAGGAAGACCGAACCTCCGTTCCAAGGACCAAGCCATGGCGGATGCTGGAAAACTGGAAGCAAGGTGCCCGGGACCACAAAAGATCGAAGGCGTCTGTGTCTCAGGCAAAGACTCTCCACGGATCGGAAGCCCGTTAAGTAAGTAAGTTACAGACAAGAACTATGACAGACGAAGATAATAACAGTTTTATCGAGTTAAAAAAAGAAAACAAGGACAACCAAAATAACCTTCAGTACTGCACTGTTTTGACACCCTCCACAACCAAAATATGGTGGGTTACCATTGAGCCATAGAGCCGAACAGACAATGGAACGATAATTGACTACGATTTAAGATTATTCACCTGCCTAAAAACTGGAATCTGTCCTCGAGCGGTATACGGCAGATATTACCGAAATTCAATAGATACACATAGGTTCAATTATGCAACAAAGAAAAACATGCAACATTTATTACAGCTGCCACTAAAGGATGCGGTTTCATCCTGGGAAATCGGCTAAGATCAAAATTCATTGACTTTAGACCAATAAGCGATCGCCTGGCTATAATCCAAGCACAGCCTCCACGATACGACAATAGACAACGGCTTCCGGGTAAAAGACTTTGCAGCAGCTGGCTATACGGTGATAAGTAGCACTTGGTTTTCAAAACTACGAATCCACAAAGCAACAAGATGGTCTCCTCAGATTGATAGGATGCGAGCATCATGAGTAACCAGCATCGCAGCATTTTCAAGGATGTATTTTGCCGAGACCATTTTAGGGATGCAGGCTCTTCGAAATAGCGATGGAAACCTTGTCATTGAAGCGCAGGGAATTGTATAAATGGGCATCATATCGAGAGAGTAGGGCATGAAAAGAACCCGCGTCCAGTCAATGAAGAAGTAATTCCCGCTCCCAGTTTAGAAGAGGTCGTCATGGCTTTTAAAAAGCTGAAAAACAACACGTCTGCTGGCTCTGATGGCCTGCTAGCGGAACTCTTACGCACGGTGACGATGTATTGGTAGCGTGCGTTCATCAAATCACCAACCTACTATGGGTGGAAAAAACCATGCCTGATGACTAGACTATCCGAAAGGCCATCCTATGTCTTGGAAGAACTATCGAGGCATACCATATCTTTATAAGATCCTATCCAACGTAATGAGTGAACGACTCAAGCGTTTTGGAAAATACTAATTTTAAGTCGAGACAATACACACAATATTTTCATAGACCGCAAAGTCGCATACTAGATCATCCATCGCCAGGAGCTCAACATGGCGATGGCTGGATTTTGGATCCCGGAAAAACTGTGCTGCGTGAAGATAGAGAATACGGTGCAATGAGCAGTTTGGCAACAGCTCATCCGAACTGTTCCAATTCGAAATTCTTCAAATTCTTCGAAGAAGATATGGTGCGAGGAAGACGAAGCGAGCAGAGAATGCAACCGTGTACTCTGTACAGCTGTACCATGATGAGGATATAGTTCAGTAAGCCAAAACACGTCGACTACATTGGCTCGGCCACATCGATCAAATGGACAATAGCGCTCCCAGCCAAGAATACCCCAGGATCAAGACGACAAGGAAGACCGAACCTCCGTTTCAAAGACCTTACCATCGTGGATATCAGAGCGCTTTGTCTGGATAACTGGACGCAGCATGCCCAGGACCGTAAAGGATGGATGCCGGCTGTGTCTCAGGCAAAGACTCTCCACAAGCACCAGACGAAGATCGCAACATTTTAATAAGTTAAAAAAAGAAAACAAGGACAGCCAAAAGAACCTCCAGGAGTCACATCTCGGGGCATCTCTTTATTTTTTGCTTTGTCTTTTGAAATAACATTACCTGCCATACAATTTTTTCTTGTGAAAATCACTTAACACTATTTTGCTCAAAAGTGGTTTCAAGGATTTAGGTCTTTATTTGTACTAAGAATACTTGGAATTAGGTCAATAAATCTGCACTCAATTTTTGAAAAAACAAAGAATTAACGGTGATTTATAAAACCGGCAATATCTCGAAAACTAATAAAGAGATGCATCTCATGTACCGAGAAAGTTTCGTATGACGCAGTCGTGCACTTTAATTTTTTTAGAAAACACAAGAAAAAGTATTGGTACGTAACACGTATATGACACGGCCAGTTCTGTGGAAGCTGCACTGCATGAGGTAACTATAGAACCGCAAGGTTCTTTGTCTTCTTCTGTGGAACATTTCAATGAACACAATTCTTAAGCCCGTTGTCAGCAGAGGTATTACGATAGTCGCTTATGCTAACATTTCCCCCATTAGAGATACAATGGAATTTGTGGTATCATAACGGTTTGTTGAATCAGAAAAAGACCGAACTCATTCAATTCACCAGGAAATATATGGTCCCGAAATGGAATCCACCGGAGCTTAAGAGTGTACGCCTCAAACTTTTGACCAAGATAAAGTACCTGGGGGTGGTATTTTACTGCCAATTTAAACTGGAAACGGAATACCGAAGAAAGAATAAAAAAGTACTTAATGCCCTTTACGCTTGCAGAAAGACCTTTGAGAGAAATGAGGCTTTAAACCGAACATTGTGCACTTTTTATACTTTGCGGTCTGAAGACTCATTCAGTTGTCTGGTGGGAGGTGGTGAATACCCCATCTATCTCAAGAACCTGACCAAGATGCAGAGAATTGCTTGTCCAATTCACATAGAAATGGCAGCAAAAGCCGCTCTCAGGCTAAGTCTGACTTTGAACAGAATTTCAGAGCTACTTAACCCAGAAGACAAGACTGGAAATCACCCAGCAACTATCATCATAGGTATACCCATCTACATGGATGGTTCAAAGACAGAGCTGGACGTCATCGGCTGACTGATCACTGCAGTGTTCTTCAACCTAAGATCTGTGGATTGAAAAAGACAATCCTATCGATGGAGCTATTCGAAATGGAAATAACCATCAAGCAGCACTTAAAGCAAAATGCATCACAGACTGCCTTTTGACACATAGTACTAAGTACTATACGTCACTATTTAGTTCTACTCTGCTGCATACACGTTGGAGTGGGAGGGGACGAAAGGGCCGGTTAACTATCTAGATGCGGTCAGGGACAGAGACATATCACCTTTCAATAATTCTAAGAGTTGTATCTACACATACAGCTAAGAAACAGTAGTGTAACTCAAGCGGTTGCGCCAAAGCCCGAAGTCTGTGACCCCATTATAAACACCAAGAGATTAAAATCTTTAGTCTTTCTGAATATCATCCAAAACCGGGTGTCCGGTGTATTTGCCGGACACTGTTACATTGGAAATATGGCGAAAGAGCTTGCAAATTATTTCTGCAGAAGCTGCAGAGATGAAGAGGAAATAGAGTCTGTCAATACCTCAAAACGGTTCTTCAAAAGCTTGGACAACTTGGCTGAAGTGGATTTGTGACATGTATAAATACAACTAGGGAATTCACAATGGGCCTTTTTGAGTCGTCGAATAAAATGCACTTGGAGCAAACCCGCCGTTTAACCTCACAGTTGAGAAACGTCGTTATGTTTACAAATTCGTACACGCGCATTGCTTTTGCACTAAAATAATGCAAAATTATATGGATCGCTCTCCTCATTTCTTAGGCGAAAAAAAACAATTAATCGAACTCAAACATCAAAATCAACTTACACAAATCATCTTACCGCAAATAATAAGCTCATTTTCTGAATTTTCACACTCTACTCACATTGGTTTTATTTGACATTTTCCTTTCTTTATTTTTTAATTAATATCAAATAGGAATATCTGTTCGCAATGTCTTACTGCGTAATTCAACGACAGCAATACTTTTATCTGACAACTCGATTGATGCAGTCAGTGAAATCGTTGGCAGCTAACAAGCCTGAACGCTTATTTGACGTGATCATATTTCAATTTGCTATTTAAAGAGCTTTACAGTAGTACGATAAATTTATCTAGGTACATATCTTATTATACAATTACGTGGAAATAATTTAAATAGACAGATCAAGGTATTAGTAGTTCAATGTTTTTCATTAGTTATTTATTATAAGTTATATATGTAGGTACGATAGCGTTGACATGTCTACTAAACATTATGCACTCTCTGAAGTGAATAATGAATTTATTGAGATTTTCACGTAAAGTCCATTTTATTCTTTACAAATTGCTTACATTTCGAATTTGTGTCCCCGTGTCATGAGCTACATTTGACTTGGCCGATCGAGTATAATATTGATATGAAGCCAATGCCTTCTGCACATAATCATTTGAAATTCAAATCGTTTCGTGTACTAAGTATCTTTCTATCTCTCTCTCTCGCATCCTTTGAATATAATTTCTAAGAAATTCTTCTCCACTAAATCAGAAAACAAATATACAAAACCATATTATTGTTTAGATACTTTTTGACAACATTTAACTCACGAAATAACCCTTCAATCCAAACAAACTATTGGTAGGTACCTATAGGTATACAACGATCCATAGACAAATTGATGCCTCCATGTTAATTATTGTTATTATGATTTTATTATCTATTTGTGTATTTATTAAGTCGATATGATATCTAAACACAAGAACAAGAAGTTTAGACATCATCCACAAGGGAGGAACAAAAAATTACACGCCACCGTTTAAAACGCGGAGACAAATAAACAAATGTCATCGTAAATTTGTCAAGCTCCACATTCAAATGAATGGAGGCGGGGTAAAATTACCAAGTAAACGAGGGCCGTTGTCCGTATTAGCGTTGAATGTTTACTAAGAGAAATTTTAAATGGAGCCGGGATACCTTCTTCGGTAACGCCAGACACTACAGGGTTTCTCTGGAACAACACACATTGTGCGCGATGCATGTGGAGCGGAAATCTGCGAGCAACCGTTCTGCTGCTGTCTGGTGTTTTTTTTTGTTTTTGTTTAGGACTGAACAGGTTTTCAAAGTAAAGGGCAACATCATCAATTCTCCTTTAAAGCAGCAGACACAGCGAAGAAAAAACGTGCAACTGTAGTTTCCTGTAGGTGAACATTTCATTGAGCTGTTGATGGAGTGCTGGAGTACTTTTTCGGAGCATCCTTTTTTAATTGGGGAACAAAATCCCAGATACATGCTGCAGATGGTTTTGTTTGAATTATTCTGTACCCTATAGTGTGGAAAGTGGTTTTGTCTTTAATAGTTTAATGTGGTAGACTATAAATAAAAAACGATTTGAATATTTAATAATTTGTGACAAAATCAAACTTAGATTGCTGGTAAATTGCTACGACATGTCTAGCGAAAAAAACCCTAAATAGCATTTCTTCAAAAATTAACAAGCAGCATCAAAGATACCTTTTTCCTACAATCATGATCCCTGACTTAGAAAACCTCTCTATTGTCGCCAAAGCCCGCAGTTGTTGGAGCTTTTCAGAAGGTGCAAATTTGGAATGGATACGGTGATACAAAACACGTGAATAAACCATGACTTTTTTGTGAATTCCTGGCGCCGTTTTTGAGATATATTTGTTTTTAAATAATACCGCTATTCGATAATTTTTCGAAAACTGAGTATCTATGCAGTATTCTTGGTTCCGCCCCAAGTATCCAAAATGGCAAAAACAGATCAAAACAGTTGGAGCATGTAAAGATTTGTGGTCTGTAAAATAAATTTGTATGAGGTATCAAAGAGCTAAACAAAAAATATGTTACCATGATGTTACGCAACAAATTCCAAATAAGATTATTGAAGGAAATACAGCCAGACGATCGGACGGCATTGGCGGAAAGTCATTTCCAAAGACTTCTAGCCTTTTGGCCATGTTTTCAAATAATACCCCTACGAACACCCGGATATGACTTCTGTCAATAGATACTATGAACTTTGATCTTTTGGTGTCATTACAGAGCCCTTACATATTGTTTAATTGTTGTTATGGTTACTAATAAAAAGAAGAAAATTAATGATTCAGATACGTACAATTTGTTTGTGAGTTAAAATTCAAATTCGAGGTGTTCGCCGTCTTCCAGCCCAAGGAAGAATCCCGCGATCGAAACAATATCCGGATGTTCTAAAAAAAGCCAAAAAAATTGGCTTCAAGCCCGGAACACAGGCTCTTCGGAATAGTGATGCAAGCCTCGTCCGTGAAAGGCGTGAAATTGCAAAGGGAGCCTTTTCAGCACCTCCTTAGTGGGCATCATGTCGAGCGAGTGGTAGCGAAAGAAGTGAACTCGCGTTGAGTCAATGTAAAAGAAATTCACCCACAAGAAGATAAATATTAACGAATGTTTAAGTTTGTCTACTGTAGTGAGTACACGAACGCGCCTGGGAGTCAATTAAGTCAACCAAGAACTGCCAAAGAGGGAATACTCGTCCTTGGCTTGAAATATTGTTGCAAATCGATTTTTGGGTCATCTTTACTTTACGGTGTATTTCTCGGTCAGGATTTGGCAGATTTTATGGCTAGCCAACATGAAAAAATCTTTGTGTAGACACTTTTCATTAGCACCGATAAACTAATGGAACGTAGGCAAGAGAAGACCAAAGGTTAAGGTTAAGGACCAAGTCAGGTCTTATTCCAAAATTAAAATAAATTCATTACAGTGACCAAGCGTAATTTAAAACAAACTTAACTTACACTATGTAAACGAGCAAGATCTTTCTTCTTCGTTTGTCTTGTTTATTTTCGAATTTTTTTCGGACTCCGCAGAGCAGCCGGGTGATAAAATCGTTTTAAATTTCCTATGACGAAACGAGCATCCACAACAACAACGACGATGGTGCTGGTGCTCCTGCTGCTGACGATGCCAAGCCGATTTGAATGGATGCCCAAGGCGTGATATTTACCACAGCTCATGTTAAATGCCATTTTTCTTAGGTTATAACCTCCGCCCCACATGCTGCCCTCCCCGCTTTTCTTCAGATAATTGCTGGAACATGTATGATTGAAGAATACACCTGCAGCAAGAGTGAACTAAGCCGAGCTAAGCATATAGGAGACAGAGCCGCACGTAACCTTGTAGCATTCTCACAACTCCTCCTCCTGTTGTTATTCTTGTCTTGTTGAAATCACTACAGCCAGTCGTTGTTGGTCGGATGACCAGATTGAGTGGCCATGCATAATCACTTATTAGCAACAGGTTGATTATGGGTATAGATACCCCTTTCTTGTTCTTGAGTTGGTTTTGGAATTTTTTCAAATGAGAAGGCAGAATTAGCATCTTATTGCGGTTGTCTAGTATTTTGTGTTACTCACTTGCAAAGAGAGGAAGTGGCGTAATAGACAATACCACTGATGCCAAGCGTCGTGACCAGAAAAGTGAATTCCCTCTGAGTGGGCTTTGCGCGTACACACTAACGCGCTTGACGCGTGGTAATTATGAAAACCACTTAACTCATTTATATAGCGTTCGGGATGTTATTTTTTAAATTCGGATTTGCATTCAATGTATAGAGACACAGAGGGAACCTACGTGAACGCCGGAATATCGAATTGAGGCATAACATCAATTAGCAGTGCATGGTGAGCAGCGGCCGGCCGGCGTCGGCGATTCTTTGATTGAAACCGAGAGGGAACGCCTGCATGTGGATAGGTTAATGGAATTAATTAATTGAATATTGAAAATACTGTAATCAGCAATTTGAATAATTGACGCTTATTGACAACTTTGCTGGCAAAGTATGCAAGTACAAATGGAAAACGTGAATTTAATATTGTAAATGTTTCAAAATTAACGATGGAAATGAAATTTATAGGTGTTTATCGAATTAAGGTTAATGGTTGTGGTTAATTGGTTTCTATCCACTTGATATAGAATTATTTTATATGCACGAAAGCCGCACAAAATGTTGTTGTTTATCATATCATTAACACGTAGTTTTAAATTAATATCGCTAAAAGGGTTTAACATCTTGAAGGAAAATTCAAGGTTAGGTTGGTGAATCTACTCAATATTTTTTGCGGTGGATTACTTAATGGGAAGTCTACATAAAGCTTTCTTTTGTCATACCTCTTGCATAGATACTAGTAATTTCAACTTACTAGAAACTGGAAAACACGAAAGTACAGGTGCACATACTTAAAATGGATTGGTGCTGTAGTATTTTTCATAAACGACACCGATGGTCTCCATTTGTGTCTAGTTAACCCACGCCTTGCGGGGTAGCATGAAGATATTATAATGTGTTAGGCTCACCTGCATGTTAAAAAAACAGTCTTTGCAATTGATTTAATACCTTATATGTACCTCCTACCTACTTTACTTACCATAAAACTTGGCAAGTATGTAAAGGATTTTCCAATGAGTGAAGTTCACGAACGAAGAATATTAATAAATAATTAAAATAGTTTATCAAATTCCAACTCGGTGAGGGAAACTTTTAGCAATCGATTTCATCGAAAAATTATATTCATAAAGCGCATTTTTGGTTTAACGCACGTTCAGGTGAAAAACGTCACGTGCAACAAGAAACACACTTCATCCACAAAGAAAAGCTGTATGGTCTTCTGTGGGACATTTTTCTCCGTTAATGAAAATGACCGCCACGTAACATTCAATTGAGAGCACTACAGAGACAAGTTGCAACATTATTTCTTTTCAACAAAACATTTCCATAAGCCACAAGGAGGGTGTATCAAACAACGAATTGAAAACTCAATTTGATGAACGTGTTATATAGAGAAGTTATTACTTTTTATGGGTCTACGTTAAATGCCAACAAGCCGGCGTTATTAGAAGAGCTCAGAGGCCGGCGTTTCCGTCAACATATTTGGCCGAGTCCTTCAATATTGGGTTTAACCGCTGCAAACGTGTACGTTATACCCAGCTCATAATGAACATGAAGCTTATTTATGATTGTACTTTCAACCAATAATAAAATGTTCGTGATATCTCAAACAGTATTGGAAAACGAAAGTTGCAAAAGAAACTTCAGGTAGGACTTTATTGTTATTTTTATGTTTCATTATAAATCTCACAAAAAAAAAATCAAACCAATGGATTTTAAGGAAAATACTATAGAATTGTTGATCATCGTTAAACCCTAAGCAAATATTTCTTGGCAGCACGTAACTTAAAACTTGTGACTTGTACTTTAAAATTTCATTGTAAACTAAAATGTGAAATGTCAAATTTTGCATTTCTTAGTTAAAAATTTGAAAATCATTATTCAAATTCGCATTAATTATGCATTCTATGCTAAGACTCGATCAGCACACATAAAAATGGTGAAAATCTTAGCTTGTTGTTAATAGACATGTTTTGCTTACGTTCCGTATAATGATGACAGTACCCTCAGCTTTACATATTCGTTTCCTGGGCAACGCCCCTCATCATCGGGCGTTGAACTGGAACGGCAACGTATGTTAAGCTCATTGAATTCCGATCTTGACAGCATACTTAAATGGGGTAAAACCAACAGAGTGGAATTTAATGCTTCCAAAACGCAATGCTGTCTGCTGTTATTGAAGCGAACCCCTTATTCTCTGCCATTATCCATGAATGGCACTTGCATCGCTGAAACCGAAAGACTTTCCATTCTCGGTATGTGTGTTAATGTCGCCAAGAACGCTGCGAAATGTCTAGGCTTCCTAAAGCGATGCAAGAAATATTTCACCCCTTCTGATCTGGCTAGAATCTACAAGGCGTTTATTCGCCCAAAACTTGAGTACAACGCTCATATCTGGTCTGGTGCACCAATAACATATTTGGAGCTACTTTACAGGATCCAAAAACGTGCGGTAAAACTTATTGGCGATCGAGACATCGCGAAATCACTTGACTCTCTTAGTCATCGTCGTATTGTCTCCTGCCTTTCATTGTTTTATCGGTATTTCCACAACAAGTGCTCAAATGAAATAGCCAGTTGCATTCCACCCCTACAGCAATTCAACCGCAATACTCGCCTTGCGAGGAATGCACATCAGTTTACCCTTAAGCCTGTTTTCGGACGTACTGTGAAATATAAAGATTCCTTTCTCAACCGTACAATACGAATGTGGAATGCTCTACCACGCTCTGTTTTTCCTTTGCATTATAATTTACAAACATTTAAAACCAACGTGCATCGGTTTCTCCCTTTCTCTAATCCTTCATATCCCTAATGCCCGCACTGCGTCACTTCATTATAAGGGTATCCAAAGTCCCTTTAGTGCGCGTACATTATAAAAAAAAAAAAAATTATGCGGCGATATTGAATACAATTGAGTTACCATTGAAATCTGCTATGTTAATTTGATATTCCGAATTTTTTTCATTGAATACCATAACAAGCCATAAGTTACAGAAATTTAAAACTTAAATTACGTCTTTTGAAAGATGACAAAAAGTGAATTTTGCTGTTATTATTCCCTATTGAAACAAAATAAAAATCCACAAAAAATTACTATCGCCGCTAACTATTTTCTGTAGGTGCTTTTTTTATTTCAAACGACACATTCAAAATTGTATGCTGCCAAATATATGAAGATACCTCGTTGTGGCAATCACAAGTTGTTGTACTTCCATTAAAATATTCGGAAAATACTGTCATTGGCAAATTATTTCACTAAATCTTTTCCAGTATGTTATATCTATAAGTATATGTTCACCTGTAGGTTTAGTTCTTCTAGTTAGGTAGTAAACCTAAATATGTCGAGACTATTGTAGTTTCATCCCAAATTAAAGGCTCACATTAAAACCGGAGGTCCCTGATCCATAAAAACAGATGAATTAATAATTGTTATTAATTCATTGGGATTAGTTTAGTTCTGTTCCAGATTTAAAACATTTTATATGATAAGGGATTGAGTCTTATTATTTTTAGACAGACCTCTTTGATCATTTTTATTGTATAAATTTTTGTTTATTTTCTTCAATCATTGGAACGTATCTCCATATTCTTGCAAATGTATCTGCCCCCTACCAGAGAATTGAAAACATCCGAATGCAATATTATGAAAATTGTTATGTTATTTTTTATTTTATAAAACAGAAAAAAAATTACAAAAACATTGGTTTGTGATTTTCTTTGTACTTTGTCAAAGAACACATTTCGAAAAAATTAGAGCACGACCGACTCAGTTCAAAAGAGGGATCCTACGAGCCCCATCAAAAAGGCAATGGTAATAAACGTTCCTTTCAATAGCGTAAATGATGCAGGTCTAGATCTAGATCTAGGATCACATAAATGCAGAAATAACAGCATTTGATTGGGCTCATTGATGAATTGATTCAAAATTGGGAGGCCTGCAGATATTTTTTTGAGGTCGAACCGGCGAACCCCACAGGCGGACCAGTAGGAATGCAGTCAAGTGGGAAGGGTTATAATCCCTATAATCCTGATCATAACCTCGTCGTTAAATGGAGAGAAGAATTAATTTACTTTGTAAATTAAATACTGTATTGCTTTCATTACATTATTCTGTTCCATGCTAGATTATCAGATTATCTGACGATTGGAGCTGCATAAATGATTTGATATACAGAGATACACATATTTTAGTGATTTATTAAAAGGCAAACCAAAGAAACATGATGAACTTCTATATCTATTCAGTTCTACCAGATGAATGTACATTCATATCAAACGGATTTGGAATGACCAAAAAATATTTTTCCAGTTGCTTTTCCTCTGATTACATGAAAACGTCAACGATTTCATTTTGTGCACCATGTTATGTTAGGCAATTCAAGCCTTCATGTTGTCTAACAATATCCAAATGAGAAAATTAAATTTTTGATGTCGTGCAAGTATGCCCTGATGGTCCTTCTTCTCCCCCTACTCCATCGACGCCATTCGTAAACTATTCTAAAACTGATTGCTACAATGTATTCTTGTCACTCTGTAGGACGCCACATTCGAATCTAATAATTTATTTTCAATTTGCCACTCAGCTGTGTGGATTCCCACAGACCTACCACTATCCCATCTCCCTCTGGAGTCGTGTTTCTTCGCTCAGATTGCGGTGTGGTAACTGGTAACAACAATTTATGGTCCCTATTTCTGGCGAACACACACTGCGTGTGGCTATGCATGCTGGTGCGATGTACACCCAACATCTTGGGTATGTGCGACTTGTTTATTACCAATGACACGAAATGGATGTGATGATTGAATTATTTGCACAGGAATTTCCATGTGCTTCGAAAGGGAACATTCTCCAGATGTTAAGGGATGCATTTTAAAAATACCTTTCATTCATTGAGTTCATTTGCGGGGCAACTGTTGGAAAATCCATGTTTAAATACAAATCTCCTCTTCAAACATTGAAAAATGCTTTCCATGAGTTGGGGATGAAAAGACGGAGGGAGCAACCCAAAAACAATCGAAATTCATGGCACGTAACCTAAAGGACGCCTCCCAATATCGTGTCCTCTTCAATTTGAAATTGTTTCCTGGCTCTAACCGCGCACCCGCCTGTTATCAATGAGAGTCGAACCTAACGCAACCTAGGCGCACTAAAAACAATTACCATTCGATGCGTGAAGTTGCGCAAATTTGAAATGTCTTTCGGTTTATACTCCTCCACTTGATGCGATATAGCCCCAACCAACTGTCATCGGTTGCGAGTGCCACCGCCAGGACTTTATCCTTTTCACTTTTTTCGGGATTTGTTTGTTTGTTGTCACTCTTGCTTGTTTATTTTTTAGAATGGGAAGTATAGGTATAGAAAATACTGTGGAAAGTGTAGAGGCGTGTTGTATTGTACACACACTTTTGCCAATAAAATTAATTTAAGTGAATTGTGCGGAGGTGAATATCCTTCCAATTTTGTGTTTTCCCCTTGACACATCCTTGTTTTATTTATTTTTTCTTGTCGTACCTACTTTCACGCCGCAGGGACACACGATACACAAGACAGAATGTATCTATCAATCGAATCCGCTTTCCTAGTGGAAGCCATTGGGAGTTGAAGAGCCAGCAGCACCGATGACGATGGTGAACAAATTTTAATCGACATCAAGCAGACATCGTATCACCGAATATGTGTGTGAGCATGAGCATGTGTCAAAGGAGTGATATGGAAATCAGTTTTGTTGTCGTATTATGCCTTGAGGCAAAGAGATTTTGTGTTTTAAGTCGAAACGTTGATGGTATGACGAGGACGACGACGATTATGGCGATACCTTCACCGATGTCGATGTTGATTGTTTGGCTGCACTTAAATATGATTGATGTAAAAGATTTACCCAGATTCCCCGGGTGATGTTTGCAATTTAGGTGTCTTTACGTGAAAGTCGACATCTCTTTGATGATAGCGTCGCGTCGTTTATGGCGCATATAAACTCAGTTGAGTATTGGCAATTGAAATCATCATCAGAAAGATTTTGCATGGCTCAAAATTGGAAGCTGTTGAAAACATTCATGATCTTAAATAAATAAAATGCTCGGCTGGGTCTACGTAATATGATGGTGGTACTGGTGGCTTTGAATATGTAGCGAAATCTTTTAAAAAAAATTTGTATAATGTACAATTTAGAAGCTTATATGATATAAGGAATTCGGACAACCCGTTCCCCTATAGACTTTATAACATGTTGGCGACATTACAATATTACGTTTTGCATTCAATGTCATTTTAAAACAACTAAGGAATGTTCCTGCAAATGATCAATGACTATCTTATGATAGCAATTTTAGATATAAAGTGTAGGGATAAAGAAATGTTTGGTTATAAATGTTGGAATGTAATTTTCGTGCCTAAGGGCATTACGGTTGCTCCATTGATTTTTAGCCAAACTCATTCTAACGCCGTCAACGAAGGAAGCCTTTAGCGTTCACCCCAGCTAGCTGTAATTCAAAATCGGAAACCCATATTACCTGCGCGTCTGTTGTCTCATTCCCCTTTACGCCGATATATCCGAGAATCTTACAGAGTTGTACCTAGTAAAGGGCGTATTTTTGTGAGTAGCAAAATGCATTCTTTGACGGACTTCATTTATCTTGACTTGTAATTTTTGTTTTTGTAGACACAATTGTACATGTGCAATTTCCAAATGGCTGATTGACAAAAATCCTTAAATAAAAAGCTTATTTTTGGCTCGTTACTGAGGAGAATATTTGGAACGATTGCTGCTTATAAGTGTCTGTTATTGTAATCTCTACAATACAAAGTGATTCCGGTTGCTTGGAATGGGTGAAATAGCTCCATAAAACTGAACCACCGTACTGAATATGATAAAATTTTCAGATTAATTAAAGAATTTCTGATAAACTTTTATTAATGCTTGCCAAATTAAAAAAAAAAAAAATACTAAGACACGTATTGTGTTATAAATACATTCACTGAACATGGATTCTACAAAAATTAAATCTACTTATAAACCGACCACAGTCATATAAATTTCTTGAAAAATATACAACTTCTAATAGTTTAGCATAATGACGTACTATTAATTATATACACATTAAAAATAATTCAACAAATAGGTACGATTTCAAGCCGATGGGATTGCTTGCACAATGTAAAGCTTTGAATTGCATCTAACCATTGTTAAAATATCGTTTATATCGTTTTTACTTCTATAAATGAAGCTTGGCTTCATTTTCGCAAAGCGAAACTAAAAATATCTCTATTAAGTGTTAAAAGTTTATAAAACACAACACAACCTCATAGTCACAGTAAGTTCCTTCAGTAGCCACTACGAATTTTCGTGCTAAAATCTCTGCAAAGCCTACTGCAGGCACACTGCTACAAGATTAAATCCTGTCCACTTGTCACCTTCCTCCAGATTAAGTGGCTGCTACGTTAAACCCTCCATATGATGGAGCTAGGTCTTCTATTGCCAAGCCAAAAGCACTCCTACTCCTACCTCGTCTTTCTTTACCAGTCCTCGTTTGTGAAAATTGCTCTTCTCCATCGTTCTACATACAACCCCACCCATGTCGTCTCATATCAAAGTAACGCAAGAGCTTTAGAAAAGGAAATGAAACGAGACCTGAACTGGAATAAACATACACATTCACATTTTTGTACTTACATACATATACATATATCAATATCCATCGGCACGGTGCCGTTAAAAGGCTGAATGTAGAATTGAATTTATGTGCTCTCATTAAAAATTTCCCTTGATCCCCGTCTCGTCTTATCCTTTGGTAATAGCGCACGACTGTTGTGTCCCAGAAGTGTCGGGGAGGCCAGTCAGGCGGTTGTGACTAGCAAAAGAGGAAATGACATATACAAAGCTATGTGGCAGCGCTGCGCTGGTGACGGGTAGGACGAATATTAAGGAAGGAGAAAACTTTGTGGTGTTGCTGTCGTCTGTTGGGAAAACCACGCGAAAAGTGTTAACAGACGATGACGACAACGACTAGGACTTCTGTACAACTACATTACCAATACTAACAAAACGACAAACCTATCCACAAATATACTCCACACACAGATGGCAGAGCAATGACTGAACTTTTTTTCTCTTCTGGAGGCTCTCTACAAAACGATTTATCTGGTATCCTAGGATATAAACCTATGTTTTCTTTTTCTGCTATTGTAGCTTTGTCGGTACATATCCTTTGAATGGTTAAAATAAAGTAAAATCGCAGATAATGAGATTGTAACTACGAAAATACAAAGAGTTGGTAAACTTGCCTGGTTAATTTAAATTTCAACTTTTACTGTGTTATAGCTACATAATATTCAGTGGACTACAGTTACTAAATCAAAGCTTAATTAAAAACGAAGAAGCAGATACACTTTTGCCAAAGGAAGTGCTACTTCAATGACAGCGAGAAAAGTAAACTGCAAAAGTATTTTTCCAATTGATGAGTATTTATACTATATGTAGTAACTCAAAGTGAATGACATAACCAGTATCAATTCTTCATTAGCTGCACTGCAGGAAGGCTTTAGAAAGATGCTTCTTTTGAAAAGGCCATTCAACTGTCTGCGGACATGTCAATTGCGAAACTGTCAAACGAAATTAATCAATGAATGAATCAAACAAGACCAAGCTTGTCTCGGGGCACACCCAATAGTTGGAGAGCTAGGCCTTTGGTCCTGAATATCCTGTAACTCCACACATTTACTTTAGTTTTTAATCAAAAAAATAAATGCAGCTGATAATGCATGCACTTTTTGTACTGCAAATCCATGTCTGTTTCGCTCTTAACGTGGGCAGCAAAACCAAAGTTATAAAATATGGGACCAAAGCATGTGACTTCAACAATCCCAAACAATGTAACCCTTTCAACCACATTCAACAGTTTTATAGAAATTCCTCTGGACCCCCCTTGGAGAAGAACAGAACGCATCACAACATTAGCATATTTCTTCCTTTCTTTACGAATTTCCTATATCGATACCCTAATATTAATTTAATGGCGGCAGTATTTCCATTCCATAAAAGAGAAATTACTATTTATAGTGCCGTCAATGCAATTTTATTATTCCCCCGATTGCATATCCATAAAATGCTGATACGAATAAGCAGATCGCTTTATAATAGAGAACAGGCCGGCCAACAGTCAAATGACGCCTCCATTCACAGTTGAGGACGTTTTATTACCCCAAAACAAACGCGCGTGCACCCAAAACAACCCCTGTGCTGGTGCTTTGCTCTCAGAGCGCAGCAAGATTTCCATCTCAACTCACTACTTCATGGAAAGATTTTATTGCTTCGAGGCTTGAACCTCATAAAATCATTGTTAATAAAAGGTATACTACACTGCATGGTGTATATTTATTAAACAATTTTGTTACTTTATTTCAGGCAGTACAAAAGTTGGGCAGTCATTCGTTTGTAAGCGAATGTATCAGATTATGAATAATTAGTTAATTTGTTTAGACATTAATGCGCGTCTGTCTGGCAGATTGAAGTTTTTAATTTACCGGAAAATTAATTTTGCGTTGACCTAACCTCATAAATTGTTTGTTGTGTTAAGTCTGGTGTGCGCAAGAGATGAGGCCAATACGATGACACCGTCCACACCGCACACCGCACACCGGGTGCAGTGTGCTGCAAGTGCACTTTATGATGTGCTAATGATGATGTTTGATTGATTTGTAGATAAATAGATAAACACGAATAGCAATCGAAATGTTTGCAAACACGTTGTTAAATGGGTGTTATTAAGATAGTACACATACTCGAGTAATTGCCGATTTATTTAGGTTCAAATAGATTTAATTACCGTTCTACTTGAAGCTTATATTGCGGTGTTGAGCAAAAAAAGTTCTAAGTGATATAAGTCATGCTGCCTCAAAATCCCTAACGAAATGTCTCATAATTGTTTCACAGAAATTATTTGAAGACAGGACTTTGTTGCTTACAGTTGACGCAGTTTTGCTTGAATAAATTAGGTGCTGGGTGTTTTACATGCTATGGTTACCCAAAAATACTTCTGGTGTGATCCCAAACCAAATACAAAGTACGACATTATTTCGACTTTAATATATGACGTTAGAGCTGCAGGAATTCGTAGTTTAACATTTATTCGGTAAGTGCGTAAAGGTGCGATGACGGTCATCCAAACTTGTCATGCGGATGACATCCTGTCACTGTGACGTAGAATGTAGAATTAGTAATGGATGACAACTTTAGTACAAATTATATGTCATAGTGACGTTAAGATCTCAAGATGACAAGTTTGGATGACCATCATTGGGCAAGTTACTTGTGCGTAAAGGTGCGATGACGGTCATCCGGATGACATCCTGACGTCACTATGACGTAGAATTTGTACTGGATGACAACTTTAGTACAAATTCTATGTCATAGTGACGATAGCATGTCATCCTGATGACAATTTTGAATGACCAATGATGCAATGTTTAGGTTATTGTACTTTTCAAGTTGCTAAAGCGGGGGAAACCCAGAACCTAGAAAACTAGAAATCGTGGAGACCAATGTCGTTTTTAACAGGTATCCCTACGAATGTATTTTAAATCATACCAGAATTTTACTGTACAGAAAAGAACGTTGGTGCTTACCAACCTACTAACTAATCAAATGGAAATTGAACGTAGATAAAGAACAAAAGGGAAGAGTTCGTTATTAAATATAATTAAATGCATTTTCTGCCAAGCTCAGCATGCAGAACAGGCTACTTTTATACAAGCAAGTTCTAAAACCGTTTTTAACTTATGGGGTTCAACTTTGGGGTTATACCAGCAGGTATCATACTTGTCAAAATAAATGGTTAATGGTTGTGGTATATCCAAAACAGTGATATTCACCGAGGCATAGATACACAGCGGACTCAGTTTCATGGTTATTGCAATAATGCTGTGTTATAAATTCTAAATAAAGCGAATGTAGTGCGCCGACTGCAACGGCAAAGAATAAGTGATATACTTTCATTCATTTAATCAAGGAGACAATCAAGGAAAGCAATTTAAAGCAAAATACGCTTCCTTGATCCACACCGCGTTCGATTGAAACTCTTCGACGACTGCATAGGTTCATATTACGTTTTCTTTGCTCCCTCGTACATGTCCTTAATTATCTGTATAGGTTTCAGGACCTCCTCGTTGCCAGAGCATCTTTGAACGTAATGTCGGTTTCTTCTTCGTAGTAAAAAGTCGCTCCTGGGAAGTATACCCGGGTAATTGATCGTTGAAAAGCCTTTCACAATGCCGCCGTCACCTGTGTAGAATTTGTTCGTGATCCACAAGAAGTTGTGCAGTGTTAATGAACTTCATTGAACGAATTTGCTAACGAATTTGAAGATGGCTATGTCTGACATATATGCACTACTTCCTAAATACATTCAGTGTAGATGAGGAGCCTAAAACCAACATGATCGCAGTTTTGCAGCAATGGAGTGTTAAGTAACATGTAATTAACAACCTAAGCTGTTTAGTTATAAGAAACACTATACAACTACAGCAAATATTAACGTAAATTAGTTAATACGAGTCAGCTTTAAAAAAAAGTAGAAAAACCTTTATTATTCCTCATTAGATGGTTGTGTTTTTTTTTGTCAAACTACGAGGTATTTCATTTCATGTTTTCCAATTAGGAACTTCAAGTGAATATTTATCTCGTTATCTCGATGATTATGAATTGTTTATGCGCAAGAATTGTTCCGACTAAAAGGATGCCTACATAAATCACATCCCCATCGCTATACGGCAAACAGAGAAGCAATCTCTTACCTTATCTAATTAAACTTTAATTGCAGACTACACCGTTTTATCCGGCACAGCACCGAATAACAACAGCGGCAGCAGCAAAAGTGCAAAATTATAACTCGTGCAAATGACTAAATTCCCGCTTCTAATTACCAACGCGAGTAATTTGCAACTTGTACCCTTGACTACAACATCTGCTCGCAGGCTCTGTGTTTGTCACATTTTTGTTCTTCGTGCACTACATTCGGTATCCATGTTCCATCGTGGCGGCAACAAAGTCACAGGACAGGAGCAAACAAACCCCAAGTGTAATAGCATGCTAAATCCAGTGGCAAACAAACCAAAACCACCTATAACAACAATTCACCCGAAATGTAAATTAATAAATTAGGCAAACATTAATCATCTTTTTTGCCTTCCCACTCCACAGAAACACACACACACATGGTGGGGATGCCACGCCCATTCCCTCATCAAGTCAGTTTCATGGGCAACAATTTATGAGTTCAAATGTTGTTTTGGGGAGCCGCAAAAAAAACTCATGGAACTTAGTTCGAGCACCGTTTTTAATACCATTTTTTTTTATAGAAATTTTATATTATTTTGTGTGGTTTGTTAAGTGACCTACCGCTCCCTATTTTCCCTACTTTCTCGTTTTACTAACCACCAATCACCTCCGTACATATCGTCATCATCATGGCTTAAAATAAAAGGAGACATTTTGATCGAATACCAGAAGTACGTGGGGGTAATGCCGGGTAGGCGCCACTCTTGAGATTTTATTTTTTTGTGCGTGTTTAGATTTTATTCTTTCCTGTTATTTATTCCTGCTTTCTTTTGTTCGCATAAGATAAATATATTTCTGTTTTTTTTCAGAGCTAAATAATGTTATTAGGCTTCTGTTATTAGTGCCACTTGACGTAGTTTAGTGACCACATAGATGTCTTCTTTGATTATTTCTAAAGGCTTATTCTTATATTTTATATAATTTAAAACGGATAAAATGCGAAATTTTATAAGATGAACTGTCAACACTACCTACCAAGGCAATATATTTTATTAATTTATACGGAATGTAGGAATTCGTATTTAGCCAGCTTCGAAGCGGTGAGAATTAATTGGGGATAACATATATATTATTAATTCATTTTGAAACAGCAGCCAATATTTTACTTAAATTAGAGAAAAATTTGTTTTCTATATCTTTCTATTAAAGATAGATAAATCTGCCTTTTGTGTCATGCAGGGACGAAAGGCACATTCAAAATAATTTTAGTTCCTTTTAAGAAAATGGAAACATTTTAAGCGTATTACATATCGTGTTCAATATATTTGCTCCATCACGAAGGACGTTATGGATACTGTTATTTTAACGTTTTTCCAACTTGAAGATTCCCTAGTAGACGAAGCAAAGAGAAAAATGGCCGATGACGGTGTCTGAAGTGAAGCATCGGTATCATAACTTCAGATTAGTAAAATCTGTTCCCTTGTAGAAAATATCTTAGGAAAAAAGGATAGGGTGAAATATGGATACAGGTTCCAATAGCAAGTTACACAGACATATTTACACACTTCTCAGAAAACCAAACACTAGAAAGAAGTCCTCTATTTATGATTTTTTCCATTCTATTTCCACCTAAGCGCTTTCCCTTTTAAACATCCAATTACTCTACAAAAGCCAAGGTTTTACCGTCTATTTCCTCCAAAGCTTCGAAGAAGTGTCCCTAAGAATTTCATACGACTACGTGAGATTGCCTCGCATTCCATAGAGCAGTCCTTAGGGTTATTTCGTCAATAGAATCCCTTAATATGCAGAGGGGAGGTTTTATGTTAGCAATCTCTCTACTATTGAGTAGACCTCCTATTTTTGCAAGCTCATCCGCCTGCTCACTGCCTTCAATACCGCAGTGTCCTGGCACTCAGCACAGTCTCACTCGGTTCTGATTTCATAATGCCTTGAGCATTCTCTCGAGTTTCTAAAGCTGTGTGGAAATCCAAGCCTCCGAAGACGTAGTCACCTAAAAAATTTCTTCCCCAAATAAGTGGGAGTTGAACAGAAAGCTGTCAGAAAGCATAAAACTTACTTTAGACTAGTCTCGAAATTCTGAAATTCGCTGCATTGCTTTATCAGCACACATTTTATTGTTGGTGACTTCAGGGATTTGATTACTGCTAGATAATCTAGTTTTACCATCTAACGATTCCATTAGAGTCTAAAAGCTGTTTCCCTTATAGCTATAACTCCCCGCCTAAAGTATACTACAGTGATCATCAGAGTAACATTGACCTCAGTTTAGAAAAAAAAAATGCATGCTCCAGTACCGTCTGTTGTCTTGGAACCATCCGTGAATAGTGAAATGGTTATTTACCAAAGATATCAATTAATATATTGTTTTCTTTTTTCTTTTTCATGAGGCTTACTAGTTCAGTTTTAAATGAATTTACGTGCTGATTTCATGAGGTATCTTATATTATAAAGAAATTTCCACAGAATTGCTATAGCAATGTTGTCAGCATAAGCCGTCAACCGTTAACTCATCCTAACAAATTTGGAGATGATCTCTTGGGTAGTGAGTTGAACTTTTAGTTCCTATTTAACAATAAATATAAAAAAACTAAATTGAAAACCTCATAAATACTTAATGAATCAAATCACGAGAGCTCAAAACAACTTCAATAAATAAACTCATCACATACTGCATCTTGTTATGCTATTAAACAGCGAGTATGTATATTAAACTCATTTTCGTACACGTCAACCGTCTGAATTAAGAATCTCACCCAAGTTCTCATATTTGCAACTATTTCCAATAAAAAAATCACCCCATTATGCAAATGTTAGTCATAAATAACACCTGAGAACTACTAAAGCTGAAGTAGCTGGACAAAATAACCATTCTCTGTCCCCAAAAGCAATTGACCTAAACAAAGTTTAACAAGTCAATCGTTTTCCACTCCAAAGTATGCGATAAAAACAAAACAAAATAGTTCCCGATCGTTATCCCGCGTCCACTTTGAATACGTAAATTAAAAAAAGCTTTAGTAAGATACGAAAAAAAAAACTTCAACATCAAGTCACGTTTATATGGAAATTTCAGAACTTGCTGCTAACCGAGCATAACAGATACATTTGTTGCGTCTCAACAAAACGGATAGACCTAGGCGTAGTACTCTGATTAATGGAGTAGACTTTTTCTCACATATTTTTGTCGGTATTTTTATATATTACCAAATTGCTTTGATCTGTTCACTGTGATTTATTTAAAGAAATCTATAAAAGCACACACGCCCGTGAGTTTCTTTTTGTTCAGTGCCAAAATACAAAAAAAAAACCAAAATAGTGTAACTATTTCATTTTGCTTGGATATGCTTTTTAGGTGGTCTCTAATCGTTTGGACTTTTCTGAAACGTTCAGTGGCGTTTATTATATGGGTTCAAAGTCTTTTGAAAAAACGCTGGCGTTAAGTAAACACATGTGAGGTAAAGCATCAGAATAAGGGTATGTTCATTACATAGGCCATTTAGATCTGTGCACTTTCGCCAGGCAAATGAGAGCTGATCATTTCTAAAAGCCATGCGGTATGTTAAAAAGATAATTAAATTTTAACCTTAATTCTTTACTTAAACAAAATGCACAAATGGTTCTTGTTTTCGTTTATAGTTACAAAATTTAGATTTAGGCAGATCTAAGAATTCTTGTCATACAGATGCAAGAAAACCAGCATTCGTTTATAGGTCGACTTGATAGGTCAAACACATGAACACTACAGGCGGACCAGTAGGGATGCAGTGAAATGGGAGGGTTATGATCCCAATAATTTTGACAATAGCCTCGTCAATAAAAGTAGAGAAGAAGAAGAATTTGATGACGTCTATTGCTACACAATAGCCTACAGTGATTTTGAACATGAGAAAGTTAATAAATGAGTTTCGTAAGTTGCTGTTCAACAAGGCCCTGCTGTAGGCACAACAGGCAAAACTTGTTTTTGTCGTTTTTTCGGAAAAATACAATGTTTTCTTCAATATGACGAACTTTGACTTTAATATGAATTACTTTTTTGGTCAAGTGTAGAACAATTTTACGGAGAATGCAAGTCGCTCATTTAGCGATGGAATAGACGTTAGAATAAAAAGAACTCATGGTGAATGCAAGGTTTCTATCTTCCAACGCAAAAACGGAAGGTGACTTAAGGACACCCACTTGAACAAATCCATAAGTTAAAAACAACTTCCACAAGCTTAGAATGTAATTAATTTTAAATTCTAAAGATAGGATGGGGGTTACATGACTGTTTCAATGACATCCAAAATGTTCATTTAAAAAAACATCAAAAGTTAAAATTTATCTATTCACAATCATGACAAATTTTTGGCCGTAGGGTTTTAGTGTTGGACTCCATCAAAACTCGTCTAATAAAATTACAAACTTTAAATGAATTTTTAATGACTCAATGTGAACCATCCTGCAATTGTCGTAAATTATGATTAACCGCTATTCTGTTTTATTGCAACATAAAGTTATTCCTTAAAAATGGCGATACAATTTTTTAAACCTGAGAAGTACGAATCCTTAAAAAAGATCCTAAAATGTACATAAACCCGCAATTAAAGGTTAAACTTCAAAATATACTACCTCATCACTTATTATACGTTATTCCCAAAACAATTTATTTTATATATATTTGAGTACCTTGAGTAGGTACTATGTTTCATTTTAATATTTAAACATTTTTTTAAACAACATCAGTCTGACACTGTACATACGCCACATCCGTCATTAACTGGTCGACTAAAGTAAAACACCTTGTACCTAGGTACAACCCATTTGAATCCTGAAGTCAATCTTTTAATTTATAGCGCAATTCTCACCGTAGCTGAAGCCGAGTCTTCTTTTTATGAAGAATTATTATATCTACTGCTAAATACAGCCCTGTGTAAAACTGACTCTTAGCGTAATAACCGCAAACTCCAGAGATATCCACTTAAAATTGAGGAAAAAGTCCATTTAAGAAGGTGGTTACAAAACATGGTAACCCACCATGGCCAAAGTTAGCCCTTTTAGTGCCGCAAAGAAAGGTACATAGTACATACACCTTTACACCATCATCCTTCCCATTACTTTCAGTATTGATTTTCATTTTTTATTATGGTGAACTCCTTCGTGGAATTTCTTTTTCCACGTGGTCCACGCAAAATAATGAAAACGATTCCATCGTCTGCGGCACTATTACGACACAATTCCGACGGTCGATGATGGGTGGAGGGAGGTTGAAGAAATGGTGGATATACACACTTTGTGTTTATGTATACATGTTGGGTCTTATAGAAGTGCCCATATCTTGTTCTTGTGAGGAGTAATTTAAGTGCGACTTTAGGATAGCAGCAAAACAGTCAAGTCACAGCACAACAGCCATCAGCAACCAACAGAACGTTGAAGAGAACAGGTGCGAATTAATATGTAGTAAGTGGCTCGTTTGGCTGAATTTTTCATTGCAACATTTATGTATGCAATGAACCTCTTTGGCACACAGTTAGGGAAGGGATGAGAAGACCAAACGGCGCGCCGGCGAAGTCGGGCGAGGATGGTGATGATGTTACTTTGCCGTTTGAGATGATGTCCTGACACCTTGGGTGTGATTTTTATAGGAAAAGAAGTGCTTTTTGAGAATACTTTTACGATGCGCTAGGAAGATTTTCCGAAAGGGTCTGCCAGAGTGTTGCCGCGTAGATTTCCTGGCAATTTGAGTTCATTTCTTTTATAAATTTTTTATCTAAAAGGCTGCTTCGCATTCAGTGAAATGAGATTTCCGTAAAGGGGGTGTGCTTGGCTTGTGTCAGTGGTTTTTCATTAAATTTGCATTCGTTGTGGGAAGGCAATAGGTAACCGGATATTTAATTGAGGTAAGGACGTTATATTATGCTATGGTCTTTGATGATTTTGTATCGTTAGCATTGACAAAACGAAAGACAAATCATAGTGCATACCAAGACAAATAATGTAGTAAAACTAAGTTACAAGTATCTACATATAAATCTGATAATTTTTATTAATTAATAGAACGGAATGCAAGTGCTTAGTTATGTTAGAAAATATTTCAAGTAGGAGGTGGTTCAACAACATAGGCATTGGGGTTGTTTAAGGGCTAATTCTATCCGGACGCGGACATAAAATTATTTTAAAAATAACCGCAGAATATTTTCGTTCTCTCTTAAGCGGAAAAAATATAACTTGAAAGCGGTTTGGTGTTGTTTTATATTTTGCGCGATTTAAAAATCAAAAAAGTTACTTAAGAAGCTAAAATTTGGTTAAGTGCACAATTTTGGTTATCTTCCTAACAAGTTTCCCATACAAACGTTTTTACCCATGTCCACTTGTTAAAGGCGTTTTTTTTCAATACTGATTGGATATGATACTGCTCGACCTGACCGGACGAGTAATTGAAAAACTTTTTAAAATGTAATTCATTTAGTTTAGTTTCTCATAAGCTGACAAATTTCTCGAAATCATCAGTGTCCCATTATCAGAAAGTTCAATGTACATGACTATTTGGAACTTGTTAAGGATCAAAATGTAAATATTTTTAGCACAGACAAATTTTAGAAAGCTAGACTTACAGAAAGGGACTTACAAAAAACAACACTTACACTTTTCAGAGTAACTTACTAATAAAAGACGCAATTATTAATTTTAGAAACTAGTCGTGGAACGTAACACTCAAAAGCCAAGATAAGGGTAACAAACCCTTTTGGAACAGCCGCAAAATAATTTTAAAAATGCACACTTACATTCCTTTACCTAAGGCTGGAACTGCTAGTAATATTATTACTGTCATTCCAATCGAATCGAAATCTCCATAGGGCAATCAGTGAATTTTCTTAACTCATTCTCTTCGCTAGGAAATGTCTTCTGAATATCCCTAAGCAAACTAATAAATATTATACGAAATTTAAAAACTAGAAAAGCATTGGATGTTTATATGTTTAATGTTTCCTGTTTAAAATAGTCCAGTCTATTTAATGACTGCTTGAGATTTTGTTACTTTCCATTCCTAACTGAAATGTCGTTCAGAGCAGTCCTACTCAACAATTGCATCACTTAACACACGATGTTAAAACAATCTTACGGACGCAAAGTGCTGGCATGGTTTTCTTAGACGCTCGTCCGGGCCGGAGCATTCACGTCCATTCGCTCTACATGACCCTGTACAGCCCATACAGTTCGTCCTTCGCGTAGGCGAGTAGATGGACGTAGATGGACTTTCAAGAAAGATGTTGAAGAAGTCACATGACAGCGCAATTTAGGTATACATCCATCAAAAAAATATAATTTTATTTTACCACTGTGTAACGGAAGCATTACTTTATCATAGAAAATATCTAATTTAATTTGATTATAACAAAAACTTCCTTCTACTTTGGGAAAAATCATCGTTGCCCCATGCACAAAGACCGCCACTCTGAGGGCTTAACCGCTACTCGTGTTACACATCTTTCATTCCTCGTTCATTTCACATTTCATTGTATCATATCTCTGAGGCCAAGCAGCAGCCTAATCCCTTTTGGGGTTTGCGTCTTGTATCACCACCTCTTATGTTGCTATTGCTGCTGCTATCGTGCTGCCATAATAATTACTCTTTTTTATATTGGAAAAGGTGTCTGAGAATAAATGTATGCACTTTAAGTGCACACAAGGTACCAGGGCAGGGTACCGTGTACAGTTCAGTGTTCATTGTGTTGAATCTTCGTACCATACAACTTTTCCTGCCGGTTTTGGCCACATATACTTATCGTGCATGTCGTGTCACGGCTTTATGGACAAAACAACACGAAAATGGAGAACTGAAAGTTAACCACTTCTGCTGAGAAAAAAAACACAAAAAACAAAAATCCTTAGTGCAAAAGAAAGAAGAAAATGCACAAAAAGGATAACGACGAATAAACAACGAAACTTGCGACTACAGCAGCTACATCTACAGCCAAGCCAAGGATTTTAATGTTTTTAAGGGCTTCATATGCCTAGCAGATACTCGCGAAATATTTTGCACGATGCTACGTTCACTCCTTTAATGAGCAAACAGATTGCACTTCATTTTTGCAAGATTACAGCGGCCCACATATAGATAGGTATTTTTTTATTGCAGTTTTTGTTTTTGTGTTCCAATGCATGTGCGAGCGATGCAATAAGCGTTAATGAATGGCGGCGCAACCATTCCGCATAACATATCCGGAATTCAGATACGGATTGCCAGGGCAGGTGTTGGCGCGTGCAGTGAATGGAATTGTTTTCATTTTTTGCGTTATTGTCGCCGTTTTTTGTTTATAAATCTTAATTTTCACACTACCGGTTTATGAGATGTTATCTGAACGTGCTTGTTGATTATCTGTTAGCAACAAGGAAAAGAAGAATGTTAATTAATTAAGTTTGACGTTTTTTGAAAGTTTGCACTTATGTATGCACACATGTAGGTACCTACATAAAAAGGTATGTAAATTTAAAAGGAGGCTGGTAGATATTCTGTTGGGTTAAACATAAGGCTACAGTCCGCTTTAGGCGAACAGTATAATACCCTATCTATATCCCTCCCCATGAAAAAGGCATAAAAAGCACCATGAATTTTATTTGGTTTTCTATTATAAAATCATACAAGATTTTTTGAAAAAAAAACGCCCTCAAAATGTCAGCTCTTCGCCAATAACGTCGTATGGGTTAAATGCTAAGGAGAATATTTTCTAAATATTATGTTTTACAAATTTGTTCATTTAAAAAAAATGCCCCTAAATACTTCGTATGGGTGGAATGTTGAGAATTCTATTGACTAAATATTGAGTTATTCATTATACCCTATCCTAAGGGTATATTCATTTTGACACATAGTTTGTAACACCCCTAAATATTCGTCGTAGACCCATAAAAGTATATATATTTATGATCAGGATCAAATCCATAGACTATTTAGCAATGTCCGTCCGTCCGTCAGCAATTTTTAGGCCTTTAAATTAAAGCTAGAAAGCTGAATTTTGGAACATATACTCCCTAGGGTCCCGAAATGGTAGTGTACATTTTTTTTTGCCACGCCCACAATTTAGAAAAAACCGTTTTAAAGCTAAAGTTAAAGAGATAGAGTGTTAAAACCTTTACAATATATGTAGGCACTGCCCTCCTTCATAAGTTTGTTATAAAGGATGATTTTTTAAGCGTAGTTTTTTTAAAAATCGAATAAAACACTAAAATTTGCATCAAATATTCAAAATTTTTATTGTAATCGATAAATAGGCCTTTGCCATTAACATTTTAACAACAACTTCATGTAAGTGTTGTCCGCGGCTCCGTCCATTCGGAAGGTCCAATTTTGCGTCACTTTTTCGAGCATTACGGCCTATATTCCATGAATGTGTTTTGTTATCCTGTAAGGCTTCAATCGTGTTCGGCTTGTCCACATAGACTTACGACTTTACATAACCCCGCAAGAAATAATCAAGAGGCGTTAAATCGCATGATCTTGGCGGCCAACTTTATTTTATTTTCAAGTGGGCCATAATTCATGCATTTGAGGGTTTAGTATGGTACGACATTTGATAGCAAATTACTTTAATATATGCAATTTGAGCATGTACATACATACATTGAAATCTTCCATAGCTATAGGAACCTAAATTTGATTAATCTCACGAAGACTTTCATCCAATCTATCCCAAATTGTGAAACTTATTGCCGATTGCCTATATTAGCAGTTTTTTTTTTGTTTATTTTTGGGAAACGTGTATAAGATTGCTCAAAAGAACGCTAATCTCCTTAGTGGCTTAGCGACATCAAAATGGATTGACATCTAATGACACTTAAACTGTAAGCAGTTTTTTTGTAGATTTTCGGTCATTAAACCCGGGAGAACTTAATAATAAATGACGCGGATTTTAATGTATATCTGCAAAGTACCATTGAAAATGCAAAAACAAATGCTTATACACCCATGTAATTTCTGAACCGCATATCCGATACGTTTGAAATTAATACTATTAAGTCGCAATTTCATGGCCCTAGATGTGAATCTCATTATGTTTTCCAAGTGGGTATAAAATCGAAACCAGACGTAATTTAAGACCCGTGTTATTATTTATCGACTTATTCGATATGGATCATCACAGTTCTTTAACAGCAAAAACTTTTAAAATCTTATTTGGAGCACTAATCTACAGAAGTTTTTGCTTTCAACAGTTACTTTTTATCATAGCCGGTGGACAGGCTTGTTTGTTGAAAGCATGTATTTTGTTTTATCCTCGTTAACTTCAAGACCCACTAAACTCGCCTGTTGTTCAATTGCCATAAAAGCCTCTTTCAGCCTCGATATCGTCCGCATACCCAAGTAGCTGTTCGGATCTGTTGAAGATAGTGCCTTCTGAGTTTACACCTGCTCTTCGCACTATCTATTCCAGAATTAGATTAAATTAGTCACTTGAAAGCGATCTCCTTGTCGGAATGCGGTACATTTTTGGAACATTTCGGATGAGCTACTGCCAAACTGCAAATTGCACCGCGTATTCTCCATTGGCACGCGACATAGTCAAATTAGTTTTCCGGGATCCAAAATTCGTATGTAAAGCTCCTGACGATGAATGCTAGCACCCTACCAATACGTCATCACCTTGTTTAGGGGTTCCGCTGGCAGCCCACCAAAGTCAGCAGACTTGTTGTTTTTCAACATTTTAATAGTCGTGGCGACCTCTTCTTCTAAAATTAGAGATGGAATTTTCTTCTACCACTCTCACGACATGTACATTAATTTGAGCGGACCGCCGCTTGTTTTCGTTAGACAGTCGAGACAATTACACCCGAAAATTAGAGTAAGCGCCTCAGAATTTTCGCAGGAATAGTTTAATTTTCAAACGTTGCTCGTTCGTGAACTGCACCATGATAGAAATGTAAACTATGTCTAACGTTTTAACATTGATAGTTATATACAAACAGTTTCATGTCCCTATTAAAAAACTCGATACATAGAGTTAATATAAAATTATGACGAACATCTTAAATAAATGTACGAAAATGATGGTATGTGTTTAAATTTAAAAACAAACTAATTTATTCACTATCAATCAACACTGAAATCATATTCGAATACCAACCTTCATACTGCATTATGGGAAACTGTTTGGTAGACAGACGCAAGGTACGTACATGACACATAAAATAATTATGTTTATATTAATTGCATTACAAATTGCATATTTATTGCCTCATTGGCACTGATCATAATCTATCAGCATCAATTTGTCTTAGTTTCTATAGAAACATTTTGATACATGTAATCCGCGCCAAAAAAGAGCATTTGTCATTCACGGCTTACAAACATGTCACATTACTCATTCAGAATTTACATTATAAATTTAAAATGCAGCTAAATTCAGTCAAAAATATGCACGCTCATGTCAGATAAAATTATTTAAAATTTTTTACTTGAACTGTCAAAGCGTGACAGTAGGTACTCTAGTGAGAAATTGCATTTTCCTAATGGAAATGATTTCACCCCTTCCCGATTAAAACACGCATCAGCATTTCCAACTAATCGTCTCTAATGGTATATGATATACTTCGTATGCATCTGCATTTTTCAAGTGAATCCATCTGAAAACATGGCAATATTTACTGATTTTTTTTTTCAAACAATTAACAGCGCAGCGCCATCATATAGGATTCCTGTTGGATGCAAGCTGAAAGATGAAGTCAGTGTTGCATCCAATTTTAGAAACAAACTTAGCACGTACAAAGAGGAGTACGGACATTGGTGTAACATAGTACGCGTTCGAGTATTTCTATTGGGCACAGGGTAGCATGGAAATTAACCATAAAGCATTTATCTTCGAAAATAAAACTAGAAATACACTGAATAATTGTGAAAAGAAACAACAAGAAGAAGTTAGGAAAACATTTAAATTTCATCATCATCATCGACAGGCGTGGTGCGCCGCAAATACCATTCTAAAGTTGAGATAAAAATCCAAGAGCGAGCACTCTAACTTTGTTCAGATGAGATTCTTAGCGATGAGATCATTTTGGGCTACGGAAGGAAATTGTAAAAATAACATACACGTTTATTTGTTTTTATTTGAAGCACGCACAGACGCACGCACATGTGTAGCTGCATACGGCAAACATACATTTAGTTTGATGGTAATAAAGAATCGAATTTATCGAAAACTTGTGATTTCATATAAATTCTTTCAATTTGATAATTCGAAAGTGAACGGCGCGCAGCAAACAAGCTCTCTTGGACATTTCCCCGGAGGTAATTAGTAGTTCTCATTGATACAATAGTCACAGCGGGTAGCTTCGTGTGATGTTGAAGTGGTTCAGGAAAAGCTTTCATCATACAAATGTGTAACAGATAGATCGATTTGCTTGCTTCAAATAACAAAGATTGTATTTATTGGCATTTTCACATCTGTGGGTGCAGTGGCTTAGTGGTTAAGTGCGTTGGACCACTAAGCTAGAGGTCACTGGTTCAAATCCCGACCTGTACCGCCTGAAAGTTTTTATCCGCTGCCCCGCCTCTTGCGAACATCTGACAAACATCCAATAGTAAGAAATGTCATGAGAAACTTCTCAAAAATAAATTGCCGTTCGGAATCGGCATTAAACTGTAGGTCCCCTCATTCGTGTCAAAAATATAACTTCGCACACACAATGGTTGGAGAAGCTAGGCTTTAGGTCCTGTATGGGCCGTTTACGTCTATTATTTATTTTTATTTATTTTTTATTTTATTTTCACATCTACAGCAAACGCATTAAGCCTTGGATGATGTATTGCCGTTCATTCTCATATGTGGCCAACCTCTAATCTGAGGGGCCTTTCATAGACCTTAAGATGAATGTTAGCTTTGGAAGAGATTTTAGATAAATGTTCATAAGCAAAGATATGTGAAGTTTCTGGAAGAGTATAAAAATTAGTTGGAATGGCTTACATAAGCACGAGCCTTTAAAGAGAATGGAAATGTCCGTATCTTATTGGACAGTCTAGCGACGTTGAAGCCACAATACACTATTTCAGAGCATGCAACAAGAAGTATATTCTTATACGTTGACGAGGAGAGGAAGAGAATATCCTGCACATGCCACACTCTTTTCAAATACGAAAGTTCCATCTAGGAGTCTACTTACATATTGGTTTTGTAGATCTGTCAAGTATTGACAATAAGCGAAATCAATGGTTTAACGAGTAGGCTGAAACCACCAAATCATTAAAACGAACGGTTATGAATCCTGGCTCCCGTAATCGAGGAGCGACTCTTTTATTTATCTCGTAGCGACAGATTGGTACTACATCTACGACTAAAATCAGATAAGCGACCAAACACCAACACAGAGGACAATCGACTTAAGGGATATTCAAAAATACTTGTCGCTGAATGGAATCGCCTGAATCTCGTCTAATACGTTATACTCATCGAAAGGCATGTTTTTTTCAGCGCCTAACACCATAAGGCAAGGGCTTAGTGATGAGTTTTGCTTGCCCGAACGGCGACTATTACAACGGAAAATACATAAAGCGGATTCTTTAAGAAACGGTGTTCCCCAAAGTTAGGCTTAGAATTATATGCTACAAACGATTTTACAAGGCATTACATTAGAGAAACGAAAATAGAACATGCTATGTTGTGATACGTGGCACTGTTCATAATTTCCGCACAAAAATAAAATGGGAAATAGGCACTCTGCGTAACCCAAGTTCATGTCATCACTATAAACATGTATATCAGCAGCTTCTCAAAAGCAACAAAACAATTTTAGTTTAATAATAATACACCTACTGCATGAATTCGTGATGAAAATTGCCTCCGGAAGCACTACAATCAACAAATCTAACCTTATACTTTCCTCCACTGCAAACTATGTACAAACCAGCATCTCCCTCAAATCACATCATATAAGACGTAGAAAAAGGCCCAGAGCTAACAAAAATTTCATTACATCGCCAAACAAAAAATGAACAAATCTAATATCAATGCAAATATTTTTCTAACATTCGGGCATGACTAGGTGGAGAAAAATGTAAAGCTGGAAATGTATGTGCTCCCATAAATTTAATGTGGAAATTGAAATGCGTAAATGGCACTTCGCCATCTACCATCCCGTCAAAGTACGAAATGAAAAGTTGACATAAGGCAAATGTGGCGCAAATAAATTTCCACCAAACATTCCGCTCGACTTCATCTAACACGAACCAAGAGGAATATGTATTTTGTATCCTTCGTAGGTACCTACACCACCTGCACGAGATTAAATCGACGTGTCGGCAAGTTTTGTAATTTATGTACTCGCCATCTTCAGCAGGTAACAATTTTTATTTTGAGGAACTCTAAATCAATAAATAATTCACGCAACTATGATACAATTTATAGTAGGACCTGTTGAATAGATCGATCACACCAACACCAGCCCCAGCCCACCGAAGATTGAAAGCCAAACGGATATTATCAAAATGCATCATTCATCGATTTTGAAAATGCAAACATCTTGTTAGTATCTAAAAACAGACGTGTCTTATGCCACGCCTCTTATTGAAAACAAATTCATTAGCATCGGGATAGATGGATTTCTTTGATCATATCCCCACACAGTATTGAGAGATGATTCTTTTAGGCAAAGTCGATGATCAATTGAGATTTACCAGTAGATAATCATTCCATAAAATCATAATATCTTAGCGTATAGTACCTTTTTAAAGTGAATATCTTTATCGAAAGGGGCCTATCGATGGGTGAAAATCTTTCAACACATGTTGGCGATGCGAGTACCAAAGCAAATACCATAAATACCGCACCCTGTGTGTAGCGTAGAAGCTATAGCCAGCAATCGACGGAAAGATGCTTGTTAATACAAGTTTTCTAAAATGGATGACGGTCGCAACTTGGCGAAGCATAAAATATATAAGTTCTTGCATTTTATGGTCGCAATGAATATGCTCAGTGAATTGCAAGCAATAAAAGTTCAGAAGTTGTGACCAAGTCGATGTTTGGCGGCGAAAATTAGTTTTGAAATGAATGAATGTGCTGCGAAGAACGTGACAGGCGACATTGTAGAGTGTCAGCTATTCAGTTAAAAGTCATCAATAGGCAAACTTTAAGGCCTCGTTGAAGTGGTTGCGATGTGAACCGATGAGACCACCTACCACTATAAGTTCGGAATGAGTGTCCTTCAATGAAATTTTATTCAGTTTACAGATGTTAAGTATGACAGTGACATTTTGCAAGAGAAAATCATGCTTTACTGGATATGTGTAGGTAAGGAAATTTTACATTGCATTGCATTGTTTGTGACAAAAATGATAAGTAACGTTAGATACCATACATTTTAACTTCCACCAGAGTTAAATCTTTTTCGGAAAACCGAAAACGAATGAGCCACAAAAAAACAGTTCACAATTGACTTATCATTTGTCGGCTAAATTTAAATTTTTGACAAGACATTGCTGTATATCTTCCAAGTTCAGCATTTGTCCGAAAATTATTATAACTTCTACAGCCTTGGGCTAAACACATTTTTGCTTCAATCGGTATTTATCGACTTATATATTTCTACAAAAAACAGTATTACATTAATTTTGTCTATTACAACATCTTAATGCTACCCGCAACGACTTGAAGATTACCAAATTATAAAACAAAATAACAGAAGCGCGAGTTACATTATCAAATCAATTCTCACGACTTCATGTTGATCAAGCAAAAATATGATGTTAGCTCAGGTGTCGGTGAGAAAATTCCGCAGTGAGAATGCAAGGTGAATAGTTTTTGATAACGCAACCACTTACATATAGGCGTAAATTGAAAAATAGAATAAGTCATTGGAGAAGAAGTTATTACTCTAAAGAGGCGACTGATAGAGCAAATATAACGTTTTAGCAAAAAATGTCGTTTATCGGTCTTCATAACACAAGGAATCTATTTCAATGAAATTATAATATATATATACATATATATATTTAACTCGCGTGTTGACTAAAACAGAGTAGCAGGATTACAGATATGTACAAACTGGGCAGCATGCCAAACGTTGTTTGAGGTCGAACCGGCGTATCACACACCCTCAGGCCGACCAGAAGCGATGCAGTTAAATTGCGGAAGTAATTATACTTTATCCCTGATCATAACGTCGGTTGTCGGCAAATAAAAATAGAAGAGGAAGCGTATTAAAAGTTTCTTGAGATTTGCAAATTACATTTTTTTTTTAAATAAGCGATAATTGTTTCATTACACAACTCTTTGCCCATTCGCAATAGGCACTTATCGTTCTATATCCGACCAAAACATATTTGGCTCTATGCAAATATGAACATGGCTTTAAGGGTTACCCCCTAGAACATGCAATTCAGACGAATTTAAAATATACTTAAACACGTATTCATTCAATTATTTATTTATACCTCATCACCATGAAAAATTTCAGATAATTATATATAGAGGTTTCGAAATTAAGGACTACCTATGCATGGTGTGACAATTTTTCTATTAAAACAGGATTTTATGTCACGTTAAACACTATTTTTATCAGCAACTGATATCAAAAGTTGGTAAAGATTGTGTGATTGTTTGACAGTAGATGCACAGACAACCTTAATTTGATCCTTCAAGTTGTCGATGCATCAATTATCCATGGAATTGCCACCAATGTTCTTCAAACTCAAAACCGTATGCCAAAGTCTTACTTTGCATACCGAAAGATTAATTGAAACCAAGCATATAGAACTATTTTAAATTAATAAATATTTTTTTAAAGTTCAATTGAGTCTTGTCTCTGTATTGCATCGTTTATAGTAAAGGTAAACTCCTCCAAAATGACTGCAAAATATTTAACCCCGCGAAAAGAAGTATGAAGTTATAAGTCATAAAAAATCAAATAAATGGAATTAGCAACAACACTAAACTATAAGGTATTGAACTTAAAACAACATTTTTAAAGCTTAACCCACAATATGAAAACAAAATAAGGCATAAACGCCTTATTAAGAAATAAAACTTAATAGATCCGGAATTAAATTCTAATAGTTGGGCCATTCCCTATGTTAATTTAATTCAAATCATCATCAATTGACCAACCGGAATTTAAAAACAACAATAAGCACACTTTCCCATCATTTTTAGCTTGCATAATTTATTTGACTAATTCCCGTTAAATTATCTACCTGCTTATGAATTATGAGGAAGATTTAAAAAAAAAACCATAATCACATGTGTGTATACATACATAAATAAATTATAAGCAACTCCACCAAATATCACTTCGCACCTCATCATTAGTCTTTAGGATAAGATGGTGATAAATATTAAGAACTTGACTTAAAAATCATAACATCATGTATTTTTGGGGCACACACTTTCAATGACGTACTATGATGCAAAGTTATGATATAAAAAATGAATGGAATTGAACCTCATACTACCCAAACAAGAAAGTTGCCTCAATCTAAAATGCATCATGAGAATGAATATGGCTTCATAATAGGGGCCAGGACCAATTTTACGAGCACATTAATATTAGAAACGACATGTTAAGATGATTAACATCCATAAACACAAAGAACTTAAGTGTCATAAAATTTACCGTCAATGGCAACGAATCTTGGGATACGACAGCCATTTAGATAAGAAATACAGAGCACAACACAACGACACACGAGCGTCTTGTAACTTTGCTTTTATATTGAAGTTAGTTGGGTTTACAGTAAAAACAAATTTAGTATCTCGTTTCGGAAGTTCAGAAGGTGAAATATGATTTATCGCTACTAATGAAATTGAAGTACAATTACAAATTAAAATAGTAGCTTAAGAGGGCGATTTGCGATTTGTTTAAAAATCATACCAATTTGCCGCCATACCAACGATAGTTTAATTTGCTCATAAAAGTTTAAAAAAAATTGTAATTTTGATACAATGATATATTGTTGACTTAAAACCATCTTAGATAATTTCTTCGAATGTCCTTTGACGTCCAGAAAAAATTAAATATAATCCAATATTTCTATTAAACTAAAATTGTCTTTTTAACTTTCTCGTCTACATTAGTATTTAGAGTTTTTATGGCAACATTTGACGTGGTTTTTTTTTAATTTGCTTTATAATTTTTTTAAACAACACTTATCATTTATTTTCTGAAAACTGTCTCATCGACTTTGGTCTGGTATTGGTATTTTCGATACCTACTTGGGGCGGACCAAAAATACCACAAAACCCGCTTATATCCCAAATTATGTTTTCTGAATCCTTAGAATATTATAATGCTGAAAACTTTGATTTTTGATATAGTTTTCTTTATATAACGAAATTTTGAATTGGTTTTCCTAAAACCGGACCAAAGATTTTTATATTTAAAGAGAAACATTTTTCGACAATTATTTGATCCTGTGTGCGAGAAGAAGAATGAAGAAGAAGACATTATCGGGAACTCAATGAGCTGTACTAAGATGTGGGTGCGCTCTGCCACATCGAGCGAATAGACAACAATGCTCCGGCCAAGAGGATTAACATGTTTGAGGCGATTCAAAAACGCGTCTCATGTTGCAAGAAAGTTTCGTATGATGCGGTCGTGCACTTTGTTTAAATAGTTATAAAGCTAATATTTGTTAAGTGTATGTTGGTTTAAGTTCTCTTAACATTGTAAAATTTAATAGAAATAAAAAGTTGAATTAACAATATTTATAAGACTACTAGCAACTAGACTAAAAACGACTCTATGTTCTATTTCACAGCACAATAGACGTATATTCCAAGTGTTCATTAAAATATTTCTAGCTGATTGAGCGTTATTGGAGGACAAATACAGAAACCAACAAACTTTTAAATTTATGATATAAGTACGATGAGAACTTCCTTATTTTCTACCAAGGACAAAATAAACACAATATTTTTCTATTATATCTAATTATGTATTGGGCTGGAACATAAAAACAAATAAAAAAATTATTTTCCCTCTATGCGCTCTTAATGTCCTCGCATAAACTATTCAATGGTGGAATTGTCAGCCGTGTTTAATGGATATTATTATTCATTTGGCTTTGATTAATGCTTTTAGGTGTACCCTATCCACTGTTTAGCAGTACGCTATGTAGATGGGGAACCTGTCGCATTAAGAAATTACACAAATTGTCCAAACGATAAGATACTCGAGAAATTATGTTAGTTGCAAGTTAAGCCGTTTGGGTTGCCTTTAAATAAGACATTGTAATTAAGATTTGAGGGAGTATTTTAGTCAACACAAATCGGGTGTATGTAGAATGTCATACACATTAAAGAGTATTAAGTTATTTAAATGCCACCTACGCGCTGGGTATTCCTGATCTCGATGCAAAGCAACATTAAAATAAATTTCTGTGACGCACTTTACACAAATCAATGTTTTAATTGCCTTTGATTGTGATTTAGTGGTTGATTTTGACATTTTAATAGTTGAGTTCAACTAAAGTTAAAAGTTTTATGAGACTTAATGTGATGCTTTATAGTTTTAGGTGATGTATACGCACTAAGAATTGTGGTAATGGTTAGTGAATATTATGCTTGGTACGACATTAATAAAATATATTGTTTAGTACCTATCTAACAGTTTGAGGAAATTTACAAGAGCAAAAAGGCAAACGTGTTCTTGGTGGAAACACACGAAGTGCGAGTTACAGGGATAGTGGAGAAGGAGGAATGGGTAGCGAAACGAAGAAGTCTAGGTTGAACAGTTTAAATTCGTGGGAATGACTTATAAGGTGCCGAGTTATGTCAGAGAAATCAAATTTAAAAATGTCTGTCAGGCAACACCGCATGGTCTTCAAAGGTCCTGGCAGTTATACTATATTCATTGATAGTCGGATAGTCCTAAATGCAATTTTGGCTTCTATAACAAAGTTCCAGGCAGTTCACTGCTACAGGTACGTACTCGCTAGGTAAATGGCAGATAAGTTAGCAAGTAAATTATCATAATATTCAGTCCATTATATTCAGAAACTCTGCAATGTCAGTAAAAAGGTGGAATACAAGATCAGGAAGAGAGCGAATAACAGGTAATAAGTGTTATACACTTATTAAAATGTGCAATCAGTTGCAGATGAAGCTGATTCTTTCATTTTTGTTTCGACTTGTTACGATGTAATCAGAATTAATACATAAACTAAGAGCCTTAAATGTAGCCTTAAGTACCACCCGAAATTTTATGAAAGTTTGACAGACATCCAAAAGAAGCTTCTCAACATTGTCGTTCAGAAATCGGCATTGTTAAGCGCCTTTCATCCATGTCAAAAATATATCTTCGCACACACATTTACGCCTAATATTTATTATGTTTTCTACTAATGCGACGAACAGACGTTTAATGTCAATAGTTGGAAAATCAGTATGAAGGTAGGCTCCTCGGTACAACATTCCCCTTTCGTCCATGCAACTTCTGCAAAAGTCATTAGAATAAACCCCAATCCGTGTTGCATTCTTGCCTATGAGACAGTATCCAGTTGTACAATATATTGTAGCATAGATGTGCAATGTGTTTCGAGAGATCAGTCACTTAGATATTTTCATATGAAGCTTAGACCAAGTCTATTGGAATGAGAGACTAAAATTTAGTCCTTCGGAGAAATCTGTCAATCTTCCGAAGTTCACTTAGTGATTTGGGCCGAAGATTAGAACCATATATTTAGCTTTATCACAAAGTATCAGTAGCCTTACTTTAAATTGGGGTTGTAACTTTATAAATTAACAGCAACGTAAACAAAAGTTCGAGAAATATTTAAAATTTATTGAATTAAAAGAGTAGAGGTTTTTAGCATTGCAATTTTAACCTACAGATAAGCAAAATTTGATCTGGTCTTCAATATAACCTTGCTTAACCTGGTTAATGCGAAGTGACATTTTCTAACTTTACTCCATGGATTCCATAGTGTTTTGCTTTCAATGGAATCCATAGAGTAAATCATTTGTATAAGTTATACCACCTCTAGCGAAAGTCTGACAATCAAGAGTAAGAACTATCATGAGAAGATATGGTTCGTTGTAAATTTTTGCCAAAACCTCATCCACCCAAGCTAAAACTGAGCAACTTTTAAATGCAATTTAAATTAAATCCAAAAACGAAAAGTCATATTTTAGATAAATTGATGGTTTTCGAATTGTAATTTCCAATTTTTCGTTTCATCTCCCAAGTACTTAACTCCTAATCCGAAACCCTTAATTCAATCGATTTTCCAAATTGCACTTCCTTCGAGGAATATGAACAAAATTGGAAATTACAACTGGGGTTCCAATCCCCGATGATGAGAAAAATATAGGAAATTGCTTTTTGAAGAAGAAAGTGAGAGGGGAAGCCATTATTATATATATGTACAAATCTACAAATATATAAATCGCATTCAAGCAAAGCTATCTACTTCCCTGCAATACCAACCCCACGTGTTTATACGATTTTCTTTTCGGAATATCTTAAAGGTAATATTGTGATTTTTGTTTTTCGATAATATTGCGTTTAGAATTTTTAATAATTTATTTTCGGATTCAACCGTAGATAAATAAAATTGGTATCATTCCACAAAGTAAGGTTGAATAAGAACTTTTTCCTCATGTCATGATGACCCAGAGATATAAGATATTTATAAACATAGACAAAATAAATACCTCCACTCTCTCAACCTGTTTTGGTTGACACTTTGACTAAAGATTTAGACCTACATCAAAGCCAAAACGAAAAGATACAAATTTTAATAAATTCATGAAATTCCTACTGACGCATTAAGTTTACTAAAATGTGGAAATTTGAAAGTTTAAACTGTCACTATGGCGCCAATTATGTTTGTATGGATTAAGTTAAATTAAATTGCCTCTGATTCATGATATAGAAGAGACGATTAAAATACCAAATTGCCGATTAATTTCTTATAATGAATATCGATAATCGTCAATATTCAGGCGCTTCTCTTTTGTTTGGCGTCAGAGTCACATTTAAAATGCAAATTTAGTCAATTCGCTCTTTATATTTATAATTTTTTGAAGAAGTAAACACATTTTTGTAGCGGCATACATTAATAAATAAATAAATAAATAAATAGAGAGTGCTTTGAATTGAATATACATATGTTTCTCGTCAACATGTGGGAAGATAGGTATCAAAAGGGGTTGTATCATATTTTGGCTTTATTGTGTTAAATTAAAATAGTATCCGGTAGTAACATTAGGAAAAGAAATTGGTATATGTGGGGGTGGCCGTGTAAAGGTTAATATTATGGTTTGTGACCAGAGCAGTTAAGGTTCAATTCTGTCGCCGTTGGGACGCCATCGATGACTGAAGAGACGAGAAACAACTACCAAAACTCACACTAAACATAAGGAAAGCTTACAGTCCGTTTGGGGCGAACAGGATGATACCCCATCCATATCCCTATATGCCGCAAAAAAAAAGCATTAAGAAGATGATGGGAAGGATTTTTTTTCATTCTATTAAATTAAAAAAATATTTTTTTATTTAAATATAATTAATTATATAATTAATTTAATAATAAGTGGGCGTGGCCAAAAATTTTGTATGGGCGATATATTGGAAAAAAATATTGGGTAAATATCTTGTAAAACATTTTTTTTCGGTTTCTATGGAAATTTTCGAAGAAAACACGTTTTTATTGAAAAACGCCCACCAAAAGTAGGCGTGGCAAAAAACTGAATATATAACAAACTTCTTAAGGAGGGCAGTGATACATATCTTGTGAAGGTTGTAACACTCTATCTCTCTTCCTTTAGCCTTAAAACGGTTTTTTTCTAAATTGTGGGCGTGCCAGTGGGCGTATTCAAATTTTTTTCACACTTAACCATTTCGGAGCCCTAGGGAGTATGTGGTCCAAATTTAAGCTTCCTAGCTTAATTTTAAAGGCCTAAAAATTGCGGACGGACGGAAATTGCTAAATAGCCTTAGGATTTGGTCGTCTACGACGAATATTAAGGGATGTTACAAACTACGTGCCAAAATAAATATACTTTTAGGATAGGGTATAAAAAGATGATTTATGTGTGCAAGTACATTGAACCAAACAAACATACATATTGGACGACATTGGAACCTGATACAATAAAAGATGGGCAGCTTATTAAAACCCTCGACTTTAAGTGCAGAGTAACGCAACTCTGATCCTTTTGGACCAATTGTGAATCGTAGTGCTTTCCTCCATATAGTAAGCCCGATATCCTAAGGAACCTGTAAAGATTGGAAATTTAGGCATTCAATGAAAGAAGTAACTTTAATTCAAACTGCACTGTTCGTCATGTGACAGAGACTCTGGCAGTTAAGATTTAATTTCTTTGCATAGCTTCTAAAAGATTTACTTACTTTCATGAGATGTCACAATTACATCCTCGAAGCGTGTTACTGCCTCCGGAATATCCTTCTAAGCAACAGGTCGGCCGATATGCTCTGGATCTCCAGGTTAAAAGTTGTACTGGGGTTATCCCCAACAACAAAAAAAAAACATTGTTTCGAAGCGACCAATATATTATATTATATTCCGATATAATAGCTACGGATATGGATTGATGCACTGTTAACGATTCTATAAAACGATAACCAGTGAAGTGAAGGCTACCGAAGCAGACGCGGATGGATTGGCCGCGCAGGAGAAATATAAGGAACAATGGTTTTTATTACGGTATCACACCAAAAACATAAATGTTAAGAAATAGCCAAGTTCTCTTATACAAAAATTGCTTTTGCCTTAAAAGTCAGTCACAAAAGGTACTGAGATCTTAAAATGAACGCCAAGTTTATATTGTAATTATTAAAAATTTCACAAATAATATTTATATTATTTTACTTGAGAATTTTAAAATTGTAGGAATTTTGACCGAAGCCCTTTTTCGAGGCAAACACAATTTGTTTTATATAGATCATTGTTTGCCTTTAAAAGAACTACCGACATGTAAAATTCCATAACGCCTCTTTTTTGGAATATACAGTGTTTCCGATAAATGGAAAATAAATAATAAGCAAATCCATAATAGGAATTAATAGGAGTGGGCGGATACCACGCTCCCTGGATGGAAAATTACAATCGTTAGATTTTTCCCTGGGTTTTATCCGCAAACCTTATTACTGTGCCAAATTTCAAGGTTCTACGACGATTGGAGGTGCTCCATTGTTTTGATGATATGTGAGTGATTCAGTGAGTTAATAGTGTTAATAACTTTGGGGCCTTATAACTCAGGAACTGCTCACGTTAAACAGTTGAAATTTGGTATGGAGCCAGCTGCTGTGCCCCAATAAATCCAGAAAATGTTATGTATGTAGCTTTGTTGTAAGTGCAGTTAAAGGGGGGGTAAAAATGGCCTGAGTTTCTAAATAACTTAGCTTGGCACTAAGCACCGTGGCCCTTAATAAGGAACGAAAGCAGCATTTATTTGAGTACGGATTTAATGTAGGTGGTAGACATAGTTGAGATGTTTTGAGCTTTCGAAACGTGCCTTATAACAATATCATGTCAGTCTGATTCTGATATGCGCTCCGAAGAACTTTTCTGTGAGCTTTTCTAAAAATCTTGCGAGCACTATCTGAAGTGTGACATTAAAATCGTTCGAGGAGCACATGACACCATGTCGGAAAACAGGTTAGTCGATTTCGCACTTCGCAAACCATTGTGTGCCAAAAATATACTTTTTGGCACCAATGGAATACAGTTTAACGCCGATTCCGAACGGCAATTTATTTTTGGGAAGCTTCTCATGACAGTTCTTACTCTTGGACGTTTGTAAGACGTTCGCAGAGGTGGGGTAGCGAATAAAAACTTCAGGTGGTACGGGTCGGGATTTGAACCTGCGACCCCTCCCGAAGTTGTCCAACGCACTTAACACCTAAGCCACTGCACTGCGTTGAGAAAACGAATTTAATTTAAATTTAAGAAAATCTTTATATAAAAATGTTTTTCTTTTCAAAAATCGAAATACGTAGGTTCATTCAAATTAGCAGTATTAACCAAATAAACATCTTTTTAGAAATTTCCTGAATTACTTTTTGAGTTATTGGCGGTTTTATGAATTACAGTTATTAGAATTTTTTTCAAAGAACTGAGTATGCAGTATTTTTGGCCTCATCTCAATCAAGTATCTAATGTACAGAAAACAAAACAATCAGTGATTTTTACAAAAAAAAAAATTGTATGGCAGATAGCCGTTATTTCAAACTATAAATCAAAAAATAAAAGAAAATGTCGCGAGATTTTTTTCAAAAACTTTATATACGATTTTTGAAGCAAATCCGTCGAACCGTTTCGCCATACGGCTCCCGAGCAGACAGATAGACATACCGACGGACGGCGTTGCCGAACCCACTTTTATGGACTTCTCAGCATCCCTCACACTCAATTTAAGTTCGAAATTTCCACACAATCGTAATAACTTTGTCTTCAGTTTAATAATGTATACGAGAAAGTTAAAAAATGAAAGTGGGGTAAAGTGAGAATTTGAAAGTGGACCCAAACTTACAAGGTGTACGAAACTTAATACAGCACTGAAGTCCATGCTAATTGACTCCCGCTACACTCAAAGGACTAAACATAGTGCAAGCACAGGGTAACCCTGTATTTTACAGTAAAAACTGAATACGTACAACGACCTTAATCAAAAAACTGCACCTCCACCAGTTTTACCCAATTAACTGATTTTATAAAGTTTATTGATTATTTATTTTCCGTTTTAGATGTTTTTATCTCACCGACAATGTTGTTTCTCGTTCGTTTGAAGTGAAAAAAAGAGCATATGCTAAAAAATACACAAATATTGTTAATTTGTTCTCTCTGTCAAAGCAGGAGAAGCTTTTGTGGGTGCTTTAATTTATTCGAATTTATTTCCAAGAATAAAATTAAGTTCAAACGTATTTTATTTTTACCCAATAGAAAAACATTTTACAAAAAAATATCGACAAAATCAGCAAACAGGAGGAAGGTATAGAGTATAGGTGGGAGAAACCATGTTTGGAATTTTTAATTCGACAGTTAATATAAAAAACGCCAACCTCGTGGTTATGTCCCCATTGTAATGAGCTTTTATATTAGGGTGGTAGATGTGTCTTTTTATTATAATAATATTTACTTTTTATGGTTATTAGACTTGTTTTTAATTAAGCGAACAGAAAAATGAATGTTTACGTTAAACCATTTTGGTTGTTATTATTTTATGGATTTGCTTATTAACATTTATACAGTGTGTAATAAATTTTAATTAACAAGACACACATCGATGGTTAATTTTGTCTCTGCATATTTATGAGATAATTATTGTGCTGATTTGTGTGTATAATTGAATTTATTTTATCGCCTGCTCATGTCATTAAATTGGATTATATTCACACTTCCCCAAAATAGCAATAAAATATTAGTATGTTCCCATTGTGTTTCGACAATATTTGCTTATGGTATTATGAATTTTTTAAACTAATCACATTTTTTTTTGTGTCGTATAGGATGTTCCATCTGGGAATATTTCGCAGAAACAGTCTTATTTAGGAAATTTATATACAATTCAAAAGCTGTAAGGTTTATTAGTAAACAAATGATAATATTGACATACTGAAAATTAATAATGTAAACTGAAAGTAGTTGAAATTAGTATCTAAGCAGAAGCCGTAAGAAGGCCGATAATTGAATTTTTAAATAGAGTTATAAAGCTTAGATTTATTTCAAGCCATCTTCATTTCTCAATTGGATCCGTTTACGACCTTGAGGCTCATATTATACCAAATATTGTGTCCACTTAAATATAACACACATGCCGTTTGAAAATTATATCTTCAAATCAACCAGTTCACCGGCTGAGTTAAATAGTTCGCGTTTTTTTTTGAATTTGTTATAGAACAGAATTTTCAAAAAGCTTACCTCTCCACCAGCTTACACACTCTTACCGTGCATGAATTGAAAATTTAACTCATAATTTAATCATAAAATGCAAAAGAAACTGGGTGGATACATCAGGAAAAATCGGCTAGATTTTACTTTATTATACAAAATCGCTCAAATTGTGTAACCCAGTTGCTTTTTATGCCCTAAGCTCAAATGTGCCTAGTTGGATAACTTCTCTTTTTACGAACCGATTTTCATGAAACTTTTTTTCTTAATTAACTACACTTTTCACGAGTAAAATACATTTAATTATAACATTTGGACACTCCTTTCCAGAAATGTTGGTACCATTTCATAGGCCATTTTCGAAATTGTGGGTTCGTGCCACGCCGAAACCAATTTTTTTTTGCAGATTTGAGTTTAGAGCATGGAGGTGGGGCGGTAAAGTAAAATTTTACCGAAAAATCGAACCAACCAAAGAAGTGTTGCGTAAGATTCTACAGAAAGCGTGCGAAAAAGTGTGTCCTCTTCACCAGGGTGAAGCAAGAATCTCTTTAATAAAAGACGACATTTGTTGAGGTTGGGCGATGATAAGTTCCACAGGAACACATCTCACTAGCTCTGTCATTTAAGGCACAGAACACTTGAGAATAAGATAATGAAGAACTGTCTAATATTACATCACAATTGGTTCATAAGAGCCTTAAAGTGGGATATTTAAATCTTTTAAAAAAATGTCCTAATATTTCTGTCACAATTGTTTTCTCATTTATGCGCATTTTTTAATTTTTTTTTCAGTTTTATACCTTTTATTTGTTTTTGTACACTTTAAGAAAACACAGCAATTTATATTTGCTGACTGATCCTCAGGAACATCTCTATGGTATTTTCTACTATATTTTGAATTGACAATCGGACTGTTAAATAAAAAGCTCATCGTCATTATGCTAACGCTGTAATTTAATGTACAACAAATACAAAACACTTTAATGACATGGCACTTAAGCGTATATTCAAAGCACCACTATCGCAAATCGAAAAACATACCCAAATGTCATCCTTAGGGATGCTAAAGAATTATTAAAAATGAATTAAAAAGCGGTTAACCAAATCCACAGGATTTGCATTTTTTTACAAACTCACTCACAAATTCCACCTAAACCTCTTCACAATACCTTTGTATGTATGGCTTTTTTCCTAACACGAAAATTAAGGCAGTAAGTTGCACAGCAAAAATAAAAACTGTTTTGCCCAATACCACCACCTCTCGCCACATGACGCATTCATATGGAAATTTAAGAGAAAAGGAATTTAAATATAATTTAACGCCCAGCTCATTCTTCAAATTTTCCAACGACAAAATGATGGAATATCCTTATGAGGGACAAAAAAAATTAGGCGAAAAAACCTTTCAGTGTCTAAATTTGACGAAACAGAGAAAAAAACATTCCATAGGACCTAATGGATAGGATATATGAACGCACAAAAAACACGTCATCTATCCACCCCATCGTGCTGAAACAGATGGCGCAACATAATCAAATTCAACGGTCGACACACGGTAACGACTATACATATACAACAACCCCGACCAGGACCGATTGGTTGTACAGCGCCGACGTCAGTTTTTTTGTTACCTCTCTACATCAACGTCCTATTCCTTCGTTTAATATCTTTCCTTTTTTCCTGTATCCACACGGCAAACATCGTCCAAGCGAAAATGAGTTATTCTGCAAGCTTTTCCAGCGTTTGTGCTATGCTTATATCCACAAAATAATTTAAGCTTAACATTAACTCAAATGCGTGCTGCGAAAGTATTTCATGTTGAATATCAGCCATATCTGCCAGGCCCACCACTCACTACCAAGCTATGAACCATTTCCTGCTGATGGACTGTAAGACTAGCGAGACAAAATAAAGATTAGCTTAAACTCCAATACTTTTCCTGGGTAATTTTCTTTGCGCGTCAAATTTAAAGGGAAATTCTTTTGTTCTTTTCTGAATTATGTTCTAATTTTGTTCATAAATGTGGGTGCTTTCGTTGAGGATCTAAGCAGGAGGGAATAAACCAAGTTAAGACGGAAAAGAAAATTTAGGAAAACCACAAATATCTAGACAGATTGTCTCGTTTCTTCTGTCTTGAGTTGGTTGGCTAATGGTAAACTTAAAAAATCAACCCCTGATTGCTGCTACTAGGGCTACCTACCCATCAGGTTGATAAAGGTACGACAATATTTTATATACGATAACATGAAACTCCGCTCCATGACTTTGTTATTATTTTGTGATAATTTTTCTGTTTCCTCCTTTGCGCCTTTCATGCAATGAAGCGGTAGCTAGGACATTAGGCAAACATTCGAAAATGAGGGTGACATCCATCCAAAAAAATATAAAAAAACACAGTGAGTGATGATTTTAGAGCGTGAAGCCCAGAAAGCTTTCGTGGTGACGTGCACAACGAGTGTTAAAATTTTGAGTTTCAAGGACTTGCAAGGATGCCAGGAATGCCAGGAAAATCAAGAAATTATTATGACTACTGGAGAGATGGATACGTTTTGCTAATAAAACGATTTCTTGAAGATATTTTCTCTAGCGAATTCCTTTTTGAATGTATAATGGGTATCTGAAGAGAAATAGGGCTTTAATGTGGAAAGGGATACCAAGAAAGATTGTTTGCAGTAGTAAAATGTATAAGTGTGATTATTATTGATATAAATTTAAATATTCTTTCCTAAGGAATACTAACTAGAACGTCCTATTCCTTCGTTACTTTTGTTACATAAAATTCGTGTTTTGCAGAGTAAATAACAGTTAATCGTTCGCGATTTTCCTTTTTGTAAATTAATTTGCTCCCTTTTTTGGTGCTCACACCCAATCAATATTAACCTAGAAAATATCAAAAAAAATAAATCCCAAAGCTTGTGATTAATAAGAAGGACAACTTTTCGTATAGAACTGTTTTGTTTTTCTTATTTTTATACCTTGCTTTTCCATATTAATTCTTACTTTAAAAGCCATCTGCTAAAATCCATATTTTTTAGAACATGCTTTTAACTTCTTGTTTCTAACTGCTGCTCATAGGAAAGTCTACCCTTTCCCAAATGCAACAAAAATATATATGCAGGCTTCCACTCACTTGGCACATAAAAACATCATCAATCCTTAAAACACCCTTTTAAAAATCGCTATTGTCAAAAATAAAATGCTCAGCAAATTTTATTGTTACCTGTGCCTTAGGTGTAAGTTTCCTCCACTTAGGAAACAAAAAAAACATAAACAATAAAAGATAAGTAAAGTAAGTATTTAGGGCACAAGTTCAATGTTACTCATCTAAAGTCCTCGGTCTCTCTAAGCCCCCTGTTAGTTTATGGAATTTCTGATACCACCACGCAGTAGAAAGAAGGGTTAAGTTGTGGTTTCTACATACATATACCATGGTACATTTGTTGTTATTCTATACTACTATACACTCCTGTTTTTCATTGTGGAATACAATACAGAATACATGGCGCTTAGTTCGCCTGCCAAAGGAAACTACATAGAAGGACTACGAGTAAATAGCAAAAGGGAAATAAATTATTACCTTCACTTAAAAATCTTTTGTTGTGCACTTAAAAAGGGGTTTCTTTGGCAAAAGGATATTAATTAAAGCGGATTTGTGTGTCAAATAACTGAATTGGATCTTTCAATGTTGAAACATTATATCTTTATTATGTTTTATGGTTCAAATATTTAGGCCGCGCTTCTGTAAAGTATTGTTATACAATAACGAAATTAGGAAGGCATTATTGATTATGAAATTAGAATTTAGTTTATTGGCAGAACTTGTTGTGATGATTTTAGATTGGGTATTTAATCGCGAAAAATTAGTGCATAGTCGAACAAAACTAAATGTATGCTATCAACAAAAGAACAACGCCTAATTGATAGCGGTCCAAATTAAAGTGCGTCCTATGGCATCCTCAAAGAAGTATGCCCCAATTTCTGTAGATTAACAAAGCTAGCCAAGTCGCCAATTATGATTAAGGCTTAGATGATCTACGACTGTCAAATTTAAACTGACAAATTTCATTTACACAAAACCTAATAATCTAAGGTCTTCGAGACTACCAAAAAGACCGAACCTCCATTTTTAAGCCAAACTGTTATGGTTATGCAAGGGCTCCAGGGATAACAAAATGAAAGTTTGCGAGAGGACTCTTAACTGAGATTTGTATTAAAATGCAGAATGCTAAACTCGCGAAGCCATAATAATATAATGCCATCTACTGTAAAGGCTATATTTTGCGCATATTCCCTCATATCGAAGTCACGAGTTTGTGTTGTTTTGATTTCGGAGCAGGTTCTTTCATTTTTTATTTTGTATTGATAGTTAAATCAAATTTTTAACTTGCATGCAAGAATGCTCCAGAATCGATAGGCACTAGTTCTATCGAAAGGCACTAGCAGCCGCTGGACATTTTCATTGATATGAAGGCTGACGACGACAATGCGACTTTTACCAGCAAGTGCAGCTCCACTCCGAAAAGCTCCGGCGGTCAATGTTGGATAGCATGGCGGTGGTTGCTGATGCGTATTGCGGGCGATATGCAATGACAGGGGTAAGCATGGGCTGCATTGGTGCTTGGTGGTGGACTCCCTCCAACCAAGCTTAAAACTTATAGTCTCCGCGCACAGGTTAATGCTGATGATGTAGCTTTTTGATCAGCGGGATCAGGGAATGCACTTTGCAAAAGCGCAGGCGGTGTTGGACATTATCGGGGATTGTTGATTGTCTACTAGGAATGGTCTCTCGATAGATTTAATTAAAACCGAGGTCGTTTTCTTTACGAGAAGGAGAATATCGACGAGTCACGTCACATTACAGATTTCAAGGCAATCTTATTATTTTGGAGTAATCCATACCAATCTTCTTTGAAACAAAGTACAGTTTTTAGTACAACTTGTACTGGAGTTTCAATAACACTTCGAAAAAACAAATTTATGACCCTTGTCTAATGGATATGCTATCTGATGCAATTTTAAAGATGACATTCCCCAAGTTCAATGATGCTTTCGGCCAGGATCTGAGCCAGGGGCCGTGATTCTCACGGATGGTTCAAAACATGACAGGTTTCTAGTGCTTTCGTGGAGTGTGACAAAGCCAGGCTTTTCTCCACCTTAGGCATACATATATGCATCGGTTTTTCAAGCGCAGATTTCTACTTCTCTAATGCATGTTGTGAAGAAAAGGGAGAGGAGCCAATGTATTAGTGCCTGTGCCTTACCTAATCCTATAACTATTTCTAAGATAGTGTCGGAAAACTGATGTCTAGTTTGAGTTCCGGCTCCTATAGACAAAATATTCAATGGTACGATTCTTCTGCAACATAAAGTAAGCGATTTAGCAGTAACCAACAGAAAATATCTTCAATTTAGAAAAAAAACTTGCTTGAATCTCTATTTTTACCTAAAATCGAAGTAGTTTAAAGTAAATAGGTAAAATTATTTGATAATATAGCTTGGTGAATGTGTAATATATAACTTACTTAAAATCTATGTTAAAATTATGTTCAAATTACTCACAAAAGGCATTCTTCATAATGAGTATGTTTGTATGTACTCCAGCTTACTAAAAGATTTTTGATTAGAAAGGCATCTTATTTTAAGCATAACCCTGGAAAGTTACTTATCAAACAACAAACTAAAGGCAAAAGGTAATGGAAAATACATATCAGTCTCATTTGAATAAATTGATGAGCAAAAACAAAGATTCAAACTTCAAATGAAATGTTTTCGATAGTAAATTCGCAACAAAAACACACTCATTTTAAGACGAAAAATAACGAAAAAATAAAACTCTAAACAGATATGCAGGACTTTCTATGAATAACAAAGAGAATCAGGTTCTGATTCTGAATCCACACCCTCAGTCAGCTAAGGAGAGTGCACAATTCGTGAGAGGCTGATTCCAAGGTATCAGCCATCTCTTTAAGTATAATCATATATCTGTCTCTATCTCAGCATGAGTAAACAGAAACATCCCTATAGCCTAAGAGTGACGATGACGCTGGCGTTCGGCAAAAACAAAGACCCAAAATGGAAATGGGGAGAAATTCGCACTAGACAGGAGATTCTCATCACATCTCTAACAAAACCCCCTTTGACTACTACGACTACGACGACGATGACGACGTCCCATACCACATGGTATCTCTCGTCGGTAAAGATCAAAAAAGGTCCTGGACTATAAATATACACCTATACAAATTCATCCAAACACACCTACACGTCAAGAATCATTCACTCAACCACCATTATCGTCCATTATTATCCAGTTGCAGATACATACATATATGAATGTTTGCAGTATCTGTGTTCTTTCGTCTAGCGCAAGTGAAATTTCTCTACTAAGAGCAATCTATCATATGGTTGGTTGGAGTTCGAGGAGCAAAAAGTATATATATTGCACCACCACCTCTGTCCCATCAAAGATATACCACCATCACTGAATAGGATGAAAAGCATCGCATTGCAAGGAAAAGCAAATTGCTCGCATTTAGAAAAAAAAATCACAATGTTGCATTATTTACAAATACATAAACGTATATATTTATATATTTATATATATAGTATGTACATTCATTTCATATATTTCCAAACGCATCGTTGCCATACTTCAGTAAAATTTATTCGTTTTGTCCCAGCAATCGACCGAACGGTTAACCAGAGGACTGAAAATTCCATTGACAGCTGAAGTATAAAAGAAGGAGCTAACACTATCAATACAGAAGTAGTAGCAGCAGCTGATAGTGTGTTTAAGGCACACCACCGGTTACAAACTCTTCGTCCTGCTTGTGTATGTATGCGGTAAATAATTTACATATTTTCATGTAAAAAAGTGTCACCGACAACATGCTTCGGGATTTAAAGCTGAAAGAGTCCGATATTCATCGTTTAACCCCTTTCAGTATTTGTTCATCGTTGCAGATATGCAGGACTTTGCTTTTAATTAATTTTGAGAAGTTCTCTCTTTTGTATTGTAAGGAAACACTTTTAATAGAGCGGTGAATAAAAGCGACCAATAAGCAGTTCCGTGTGGGATGTCTTTGTTGATGGAGTGAGTGGTGTCCCATTATTGTTCTGTCACTTTGATTAACCCTGAATAGGTGTAGAAGAATGCTGTCATATTGGTATTTTAATGAAATCTCTCTTAATATCGAATTGTGTTTCCATCTACATATGTATGGAGCATTGAAATCGCGCTTTCGATTTAGGTATTTATGGATTTCTAGGTATGCGTATACATTTAGTTCGAAAATTGCAGTTTAGTTTGTGGAAAGTGTATCGTATATTGAATCGTATCGTATATTGAATACAAAAAAGAGTATTGCGACTTAGAAGCTAAGTAAAAGTTTATACAAAACCAATCAAAAGTTCGACTGGTCAGACAAAATTTCAATGTTTTTTAATCGTGCCAAATTGAAATTCACTAAATTACAATGGCCATTTCAAAATTTATTATTTATTAATTAAATATTTTAAGAAAGGCCTTGGGGCCATTTTGCTTTCACAATAGATAACAGCTTTCCTGCCACTTCCTCCAGCCTATACTCACGCGAAGATTGACGCCATCATCAATGGTTACTTCGCTGTTATTCATTGGTTCCACATATTTCAATTTAAAGCACTTGATGATAACTTTTGCATTTAAGTAAATATTTGGAATATTTCAGAGTGGGTTCGCGTAAATGGCGATAGCCATTCTCTTCGCAAATATTTAAAAAAAAAACCTGCAACCTGCAACATTTTCTAACCACGATTAATACCTGGGAATAATTCTAGATAACAAACTTAGGTTTCCAAAACCACAAAAGATAAGGAGACGATCGCCATCGTCCTGTTAAAAGGATAAAGGTTCTAGGTGGGGCCTGGTAAGTCCAAAGTATAGGGTGATTCATCGTAAGGTTTGATTTCCAATAGGACTTTTTTTTGACAAATCACTCGTGACTCCTATCAAACTGCTTTGTCATTTTTGTTCAGTATCGTTTGGCAAGTCATCATGGAAAGAGTCACATCCAGTTGTTTAGCTGTATTACGAAAATCAGCGTTCTGTGAGAATTTTGTTTCGTGCGATTTGAGGAACCTACGGTGCGCATACTGAAACCAATATTGTCAATACTATTAGCAAATTTGAGTCCCAGTTTACATAAGTGGATGATACTCGACCAAGAGCTACCATTACATTCATTAAAAACAACGGTATGATGGTGGCTACTATTGGCGCTTTGGAAACATTACTCACTATGCTCGCACGAGTCGCCCAAAATTGAATTTTACGAATGGACCACCTCAGACGTACTAGTGGCCAACATTTACATGATATCATTTGCAAAAAGTTAATGCCATGATTTATATAATAAATGCCATAACCGATAATACCTTTACCTTTTTTCTGTGCTTAAAAAATTACACGACGCTGTTAACATTTTTTGCGTAGTTTTAGTTCAGTCCATAAGATGTGTTACATGTTTTTTTTTTGTGGCCATATCTAATATTTCAGATGTTAGGAGAAATAACTCAAAGTCATAAATTTTCATTTTAACTTGATATAACTTTAGTTGGGGTGACGTAAGATCCCAATACTGTAGCACTTTTTTTCCTCAGAGCTTTAGGAATATTTATCCACTTTAGTATTTTTTGGTAACTGCAAAGCGTGACTGACAAGTGGTTGGTTCCATTATATTGGCCACCCCCAGATACTTTTACTGGTAGTTTAACTGCTTTGCTAAAGCCCATTGAATTTAAAGGCAAGAAGACGTGGTAATTCGTTTATTTTCGATATGTCTTGAGAATTTGACAGTGTTTGAAATCGCTTAAATTTTGTAGTTAGAAACAGCTTTTGGAATGTCTATTTTAGTGTTTTGAACGATTAAAAAGTTCAACGGTTTCGTCTCCCACGCTTCTTCGTACTTTCTAGGAATGTTTGTCATTTATGGACTCCTTGTCCTCGTTAGTAAAATACTTTTTAAAAAAAGGTACAAGTCAATGTTTAAGATCTTACCTTTAGAATTCCAGCGATATTCCTAAAAAGAAAAAAACATAACATTATTCATATTAAAGTTCTATATAATTGATTTTTATTTCCTAATAACTTAAGAATAATACATTTTTTATTTACAAGAATTCAAAATGTTATGCAATATCGCTTAACAAATTTTGACTCTACTACTCTTCGAGGGAGATTTATGTTTGCCGTAATCAATTTCCGTCTCAAGTCCAGCAATAAAAGTCATCCAACGATATCTGAAGTAAATCGGACGAACATCAACTAAAACTGTCCGACCACCAAAAGTAACGGCAGCAGCAGCAGCACCATACTGCTAGTCACTTTTTGATTGGTATATGGTGTAATGTCATGTCTGCTATCTGCTTATTGCCAGGAAGGAAAGTTACTTTATGCGTTGACTATTTTGCGTGCCAAGGCATTCGACATATGGAAATTAACAAAGCAAATCCTGTTCCTTATTTACGGTTAACAGCATGACAGGCTTTTAGTCGGCAGAAATATATATACATAAATGTATTCTGTCACAGTTGTACTATACGTAACGTAGGTACTATGCGTAGGATTCATTGCATGTGTAGATTGAATAATGATTTTTGTAAATCTGTCGATCAGAAGTCGGAAATGTGAAAGAAACACAAACAACTTTAAGTAAATCAGAGTTGACTTCTATAAACTCTGACACATAAATAAACTACTTTGAGCTAGTTTTATGTTTGATGGTTGCATAACGATTAGTAGTTTAGGAGAATTGCTTTGTAATAAAAGTGAATGAGAATGGGTTCGATGTGGTGAAAAAAAAAAATTATTTCGTTCTATTTTAACTACGATAAACAGATACAAGAAAATACTCTAAATTAAGCGCTTATCAAGCCTGTTGAACCAATTCCTTTGCAAATTTATAGTTTTGCCAAAAAAATGTGTACGAACGACAGCTTACAAGAGGCCGAGCTTTTTGAAAAAAGTTATTCGACGACGGCAAAATGATATATGAAAAATTACTTCGGTTCTGTACGTTGGATGTTCAGAAAATTACCTAGCCGATCAATTTGAACTGCTATATAGTAAACATCACACTTTTCATAATGGGCCGGGGAAGAGAAACATGAAAACCTTTGATATTAACCACTGTGATTGCTATAGGGAACAAAAGCAATGTCTATTTGGGTGCGGAAATGTTGCGCAGACTTAGTCTTCAGGATAGACTCGGACAACTTCGTTTTGAAGGCAAGGTTATCTCTAACGCCACATTAACGGAGAAATTTTGTGAGGTCTTATCTTTTGATACTGATCATAAATATATACTTTAAGGGGTTTATGACGAATATTAAGAGATGTTAGAAACTGTGTTTAAAAATGTATTTACCCTTAGGATAGAGTATAAAGTATAAACCCCTGTAGACCCATACATACACACAGTCAATGCCATAGCTTATCTAAGAAGGCAAATCCCTGTATTCCAATATATTAATAAGACTGCACATACAGTTCGCCAAGTGTGAAAGACGAAATGGGTTCAGTGGGTTCAATGGGTTCGTAAATGCTCTGCAAAAGCGGGTTAGTTGTCCAGTGTGTGCCCTGTAAAAGTTAAGTTTAATAGAGAAAATGTAGTGTTCAATTATTAACATTCATACACCATTATGGACTTAATTTCAAGCTTACAATTTGTGCTTTAATTTGTTTGCGCCGCTTGTCACAAAATGCTCAGCGAAGACCCAAAAAAAATGTTTTAGAAACTTAAATTTGGTCAGACTTTGTTACAATATGTTTTCTTACTTGAGTTGCTTTTTTAATATGCATGGGCTATATTGCAAGTAAATACATTACAAGGAGAGCCAAAAAACATATTTTCTGAGCGCCATATTCTTTGCTTGAATAAAGTCGCATAGCTTCGTCGCGAGACCATTGTAGCTTCCAGAAACTGACTTCATGGTTAAAGTGATTATAGCTTTGTTTGACTAAAATGGTTCTTAGCGTAATACGAAAATATTTGGATTTCGAATTGTAAGGATGTCCGGAGATTTTAATGTGTAACCTGAGCTCGAGTGTTTTAAATTGTTGCCCTCTTTTAATATATTCACACAAAAATATTCAGCAGAAGTTTGTTTTTTATATGTTCTAGCTAAGAACGTCTAATAGTAATCAAGATGTAATCACAAGTCCATATAATGGGTATGATATGAATGAGACGTGCTAATATCTATTAGAATCTTAAAATTTATTCATATCCTTCAAGTTTTCGTATATTATTTCGCCTGATCCTGAAGATTTAACAAGCTTATAAAAGTTTAACATTATAAATTGCTCATACAAATTTAAACTCTCACGCGATTTGTACGTCAGAGGCTGCGAACCAAATGTTATGACCTCTTGTCGCTCATAAATTAGTTTATGGTTTAGCGCGCTAATTAATTTAATTGAATCTATTGGCCAAATTTTCCAAAAAAATTGCACAAAAAGCGGAGGGTATCATTAAGCTTAGAAATTGCCCCACGGCTTTGATGACTTAATCTGATAGACATGGAATAACAAGTAGTTATCGTTGCCGTACGTAAATGTGTTAACACGTTTATTCCACAATTATGATCCATTTATTGCTTACGGACACATAAAATTCGTCATCAAAATAGCTTCACCTCTACATGCCGTCGGGCGTCATAAATTTGCAGACTAGCTATAAAATAAAACCAGTAGTCATTTTCTGTTTTACACACGCACACAGACACACATAATGAGGAACAACACGAATTAATTCTAATTCCTCGGGCAATTAAAGCCACCACCCTACTAAACGTAGCATGGCTGCTTTCAAAATGCACAACTGAGAAGTGTAAATATTCAATGTTATGTCACAGCTTCCATTACAGTAAACATCTGATGGTGGTACTTTGGCGGGGGTACATTCGTTTGGTTTACGTACCCCCGAAAAATCAACACGATACTATATATCACAGGCGGTGGTGGTTAGGATGGACAGTAACAGTCGTGCGCTCGACTACTTTTACACATGAAACGTGATACATCAGCACGGCATGAGAATACGTATTATATAGCTATGTATGTATGTATATTACGAATTTTATTCGATACCACTTTCAACATCATGCTGACGCTTTATTACAACCCTACAGAAGTTAGGGCTTGTCTGTCGGGGCTTAAGGGATGCTGGTATCTAAATGGATATAGGGAGGGAAAAGAGTACATTAGAACTGACTGGCGCCGGAATAACAATCTTCGGAGAGATAGACATCGTTCTCTGAGGTTAGTTTTATTATTATTATTATTATTCGCCTCATCTTGGTCGATTTCTCTCTCTCTCTCTCTCCTTGTCTTTAGTTTGGTGAACATTTATTTATGAGATTTTTATCGCATTAAGTAAAACATTGTTGATACAGTGTTGCACAAACCTTTTTACTTTAATTGTGGGCGAATTTTGTATTTTTCATGAATAAATAATATTGGTAAAATTTTATTATCAATATTTTGGCGACTTAAGGAAGAACCGATCGGTATCTTGGAAAAATTTATCACTTAGATGAGTCTGGCAAACCACCTCAAAGCGCAACTAGGAATCGAGTGAAATATTTTTTCCCTGTGCGACGGTTGTCCTTAATTTATTTTAAATACGATAAATGTCATTGGAATATAATCAAGAGCAAATGAAAGTTATTTAACATACATTCTTTAAAATACATTCTATTTTAAAGACAAATCCAGTGTAAAAATTAAATTTTACGAGTCTGCTTAAGCTAATTTTCATAGTTATGACACCCCACTTATGAAAATTAGTTTCCAAGTGGGGTGACAGCACAACGATTCTAGCGATGTAGACTCGATCAATAATATACATATACTAGCGTAGCAGTGCGAGCACTCCTTCGTGTGGATCTCCTTCGCCCCACTTTGCTTAAATTCGTCACTGTTCCTAAAATTGTCTTTATTCTAACATATAGCGATTTAAAATTGTTCAAAAAGGAAGGATATATGATTTTTATACCCTATCCTAAGAATATATTAATTTTGATGTAACACCCCTTAATATTTATCGTATATAACTAAAAGTATATATATTAATTATCATGTCATGTGGTGACGGACACCAATTTTTAAATTATAGCTAGGAAGCTGAAATTTGGAAAATATACTCTCTGAGCTCCCGAAATATATGTACATAGGACGTGACCTCATTAACTAATTTGCCATACAACGTTTTTTGCCACGCCCACGTGTTGGGGGCCTATTTTTAACACAATGTTGTTTTCTTTTAAAAGTTCTTTAGAATAAAAATGTATAACAAAATATTTAGACAATACAATTCGCACATTTTGCCCATATAAGGTTTTTAGCCACGCCTTGTTTAAAATAATATTTAGAGAATATTCTCCTCAACATTTAACCTTTACAACGTTTTTGGCCATGCCCACTTCTTGAGGGCGTTTTTTAAAAAAAATGAAAGTGTTTTTATGATAAAAATGTCATCGAACGTGTTTTCTATGCTTTCTTTTCATCGGGAGGGGTATGTATACGGTACTATACCGTTCACCCCAAGCGGACTGAAGGCTTTCTATATATTTAAATATATATTATTTGTAACCCATTTTGGTCGGCTTCGAGCTCCAGTTGAGTTAGAAACGTGAAATGTTAAGTACTATTTATTTTTGGTCACAGAAGCTTCTAGTTTCTGGGAAAATTCACCTTGCGTTTTCGCAATTGTTCTTACATGCAATATGAATTAACTTTATTATTAAAAATATATTAAATATATTCTGAGCACTGTAAAGTCATTAAGTCAAGATTGTTGATAGAATAAAAAAATCAAGATATTCATTATATCTTTTACACTATATTTTTATTAGTGTAATGTATGCACTGTATTTAGAAAGGACAAGAAACACTTAGACCTAGTCCAGTGTACTTTAGAGAGTATGACGTGTTAAATATAAGACGAGTACTATTTTTTAAAAAAACAATTGTTAACCTAAAATTATTAAGATGTTGTCGAAATTCATACAAAATTGCAGGAACGCTATTTTTAAGTTGACTTCTGCTGTATGCGTTCTATAGTATTAAAGTTTGAATCACACCAATGGCCCAGCTTCTAGTATGTATTTTGATGTTTTTATATTTATTTGTTTAGTTTAAAACATTTACAGAGATTACAATGAGGTATCTATAATGACGTAAATGTGATCATGAATGATTTATTTATTGATTATAATTTAATATTTAATTTTAAAATTTGATTTCGTTTAGCATGAGAGTTAAATTTGAATTGAAATTGGATTAAATGCTTAGATTAAAATGATAAAGGAGAAAAAAGAGAGAAATAGAAAAGTTAACAATTTAGGCAACATCGTTTAACTAATATAGAAAGAACTATAATAGAAATATTTAAATACAAAGTCATAAAATTAATATATTAAATATTGAATATTATAAAGCTCTATTACATTACCCTATACACTAAATTACCACCCAATTAAGAAAAAAGAGATACACTGAAACGGTCTACAAAATAAAGTCTTCTAACGCCAAGAGGGAGGGAGTTCCATAAGCGTGAACAAAAACTTGTCGCTCGGTTGTAATGCATGTTGCACGCAGAGGGATTATAATTATTGTACGAGTCAGGTTTGACAAAGTAAGTTTTTCCAAATAGGTATTCTGGACTACGTGCAATTATGATTTTATGCAAATATTTTATAGCACAATAGTCTAAGAATTTGTCCATCGTTTAGCCAAGAACTTAAATTTTATATGCGGATATACGATCCTGGCGCTTTAAACCAAACACATAACGAGTAATATTGTTAAAGACGACATTAAGCTTTCTTCTAGATTCAACCTCAGACCCAAAAGATATAATTGGAATAATAAGAGATCTTACTAACATTAATCTTGTTTTGACAGAAGTATAATACTGTGACTATTATAAGTAACGCAGCCATCCATATATTTTTCCTACTACAATACAAACATGAAGGTCCCATCTTAAGTTGTGATCAAACCAAACACTCAAGTTTTAATCTTTATTAACTAATTGTATACATTTGTTCCCTAAAGATAAACTAGAGAAATAAGAAGAATCATTTTTGGATATTAGCATGCACATAGACATTTTAGGGTTTAAACATAAACTGTTTCTTTGTGACCATTGAAAGACGCTTTCGAGGTCACGATTGAACTTGAATGTGGCATCTTCAGTATGTCCTTTTTCAGAGCTTTTACATCTAAAAATCGTCGGCATACATATGTACAGAAGAATAGGTAATGCTATCGGGAAGATCATTGATAAAAATAGAGATTAAGAGTGGGCCCAAGATAGATCCCTGTGGGACACCTATAGGTGTGTGCTTTAAATCTAACGTCGCATTACCTGTCACAACTGCTTGAGTTCGGTCGGATAAATACGAGAAAATCAAAGAAGTTGCTGAAGACGAAAAATTGAATTGATTCAAAAGTTTTCAAATAAGTTTAGAATGATTTACTGTGTCAAAAGCTTTAGAAAAATCTAATAACGCTAACAGCGTGATATGGATTTTTTCCTTGGACAATCTTAAATCATCCGTTACTTTTAGTAGCGCTGAGGTGCAACTATGCTGCTTTCTAAAACCGGATTGGTGTTTCCAAAGTAAAGCGATTTTCTGAAGATGATGCGATGTTTGGACATGAACAATTTTCCTGAAAACTAATGTACAGAGACGGTAATATTGAAATGGGACAAAATTCAGGGGGCGTTATTGAAGTTCTCCTATTTTTAGGGACAGGTATGTAACATGCATCTGAATTTTTTTTCGTTGAACCATTTTGAGCTGCTTATAAAGCATGAGAGACATCATTGTAGACATAAGCTCCTAGATGAAGATTTCGCTTCTGAGAGAGAGCAGGACATGCATAAAGTAGGTGGATACTTGTCTCTCTCTCCTCCTCATCCATGCAGCTCCTACAAAAGTCTTTTGAATAAGCTTCAAGCGTGGTTCCATACCCACCTATCAGACAGTGTCCACTGATGACACCAATTGCATTTATATCTTCTGACAACTTCTTATATTTAAATCGTATATGTTGAATAAGCATTATATCTGTACTGCATGGCTACTAGATATGGTATTGATTTTAAATGACAAGGTTTGAGAAAACCCATCATTTTGTCTTATAAGTTTAGAGCCAGAATAGAAAAGTTACTATTGCGAAATAAAATCAAATTTTTTTTTGTTTTCCCTGCAATGTAATGTCTAATATAATACAGAACATATTCAGCGATTTTTTAAGCTGTATTTAAAATTTCTGAAATCTTAGAATATTTATACCTCAAAATCGGATATATTCTCTTTAACTTGTTATAACTTGAATTGGTGTGGTGTGCCGTGTTGGTGTCTATTTGCTTGAGAGACAGTCATTTTTCTACCTAAGATAATTTAATAGTATAAACGAGAGAAGAGTAGACTCCGGCTTCAGACTTTTGAGTCAAGAATTGCATTTGGTATTGGAATTTTGTCAAGTTTTATCTACTTTCGATCAAACAGTTTTGATTGGTTTATAATTTAGCCGATTGCAAAAAAGAAAACCTTAAATATTTTCGTGATGGAAATTTTCAATACAACACAAATTTATGAGTTCTGAAGATGCACTCCCTTAGACGAACGATCATAGGTTTGAGGTTTCCAATAAACAGAAGGTACTGTCTAATAATAAAGTCAGGTGGATGGTAAAGGGTTTTTTCAATTTAGCACTATTGAAACTGGAATATTCATCCTTTTATTTTGACAAGATGCAGAGAAAAACTATTTTGATTGGTAAATAATAAACGTAAGCACACAATATTCTGGAAAAGCTGTTTTATCTGATTTTATGGCAACGAACGCAAATATTTTTACCTTTGTTTCAAATGCTACTACTTTTGCGGCTGCAGCTCTTTGTGACGTAATGTGAATTTTTATCCATACCCACCACCATATTTTAACAAATTAAATGTAACTGAATAAATAGAAATAAGGGTATTATTTGAAGTATGTACAAACAAAAATTTTAATACATATATGTAAGCAAGCGCAATTTTGCTAATGTGCAATCAGGGAAAAAAAACACAGACAGACATATAGCTAAGTCTATATTGCCTACAATTTGATTCGTTGATTATATAAAACAAAAATATGTTCCATCAATATTGTTAACATCGTTTACCTTTGGTATGACTAATAAAACCATTATCTCATTTCTTTTGTCGTTTCAAGAAATTTAAAATAAAGAACATTCCAATTTTAAATAAACACATCATCATGATTATACTTTTCATATGCATGGTAGGTAGTAAATTTGTTTTTTACATATTTTATTCTGACTGAAAGATATTCAGTCTAATCAAAACATGCACGCGCACAGATCCCTGCAATTCAATTTAGACACTACTTTCGTGTAAGCTTTCAAAGATACACAAATATGTGTATGTAAAACTATACGTACCCTTTAAATGCAGATAAATTGTAAAATTCTTACACATGAAGGAAGGTCTTTTCGTATATGGTTTCCAATATTCATATGTAGACATAAATCAACAGATTCCCCTTCACTCACTTGCACCGCAAATTGGTTGAATTATACTTCCTCATATACGACTGGCACTATGTATCATAAAACGCGCATTTAGTCTTGTATCCTGCATTTACAATTTCATACAACCCTTGTTAAATTTTCCTCAACTTAATGAAAAATTCATAAATAAAAAACGCAGAGGAAAAATATTCCGCAAGAAACTTTTACTTTGCGTGACTGCACTTAACAAACGAATGAAACGGAACGCCGCCATCCCGAAAACTTGTCAGACATTCACTTATGATATGACATGCTACCTAGAGTACCTTCCCTACAATACATACATACATATGTATACCTATGTAGAAATATTTTGTGGAGTCCTTCAGAAACGAAGTGAACGACTTTTTAATCACATTTCTCCCCCACCCGTAACTGGGAGGCTATAAAAAAATATAACAAAGTTATGGGAACTCTACCCGATTGGACTCCCCGTGTATGACATATGTTGGCGAATATTAAAGTTCGATATTTGTGTAATTACCTCCACCGTTAGAAGGGTGGTCTTCGAATTATCTATGTGCACATTGAACTTTGCCGGACTTGTAACTTAATCAAATATTTAGATCACCCACGGAAGCCTGTTCGAGAACGTACGAGTAGAGAATGATAGTCAAATGCTCTTGGGAAAGTTATTATACAAACCCTTTTGATCCGAAACTAAAATACATAAGCTTATGCGATATAAGCGTTGGTTCGCATTCAGAGAATCATAAATCAATTTTATAACTTTTTGTTAGACAATATTTTATCTCACGACAGACACAAAACATGGAAGCAAAATTTATTCCCAAAATGAGCAAGAACTATCCTCAGTATCAGGAAATGAAAGCTATGTATGTAAGATGTAAGTAACAAAAAGGTCTGGGGAAATGCCCCCGATGTTACGACGTGAAGAAACAGTGTGTTTGACAACACTGCCGTCGCTTTTGTTTCTGTAATATAAGAAAATATCATGTGAAAACGGTATTCTGTCTTCGAGAGCAGTTCGAAGACGAACAAATTCAGAAACATTTCCGAGTTGTCCGCTTTTTGCGTTAAGCAACACATAATGTTTCAATATTGTGTTTGGTTAACAGAAACCGTTAGGACTTTTAAATATTATTTAAAAGATACAAGTGCTTAACACAGAGAGGGCACATTATGTAGCTGTAGGATCCTAAAAACATGTACACAAAAAGTGGGCGTGGGCAACAACTTTGTATGGGTGTTATACTAGAAAAAATATTGGCTAAATCCCCGTTTTTATTCTCCATTACAGAATTTCCAATGTATATTAGTCTATATCAAATGTTAAATGATATCCTACGTGAAGGGTAGCTTTCGTCAGCTGACCTCTTTGTGTTATCCGAACAAGCTAGTTACTTAATGAACTGTCAACACATTTACGCGTGAAAATACGAAACCAATTAATCGAAAATCGATATAGTGCTGCCAGTTGTAAAGTCAATATATCTCAGGTCTCTTTCACTCATGATTTCGAAAAAATAAAAATATATATAAAATCTTCTTCCGGAATGCGATTCGGTAGATAGAGAATTGTGTGGGCCAGAAAACTAACCCAATTGATGAATATCCACAGGACAATAAAAGAAAAGACAATAAAACTTAACTCGCATTTCCATAACCCTGTTCCGCACCCAACGTGTGTGACATATCACCAAATCCACTATAATAAATTCGGTTGCTGTCAGATACAAAATTATCTCATATACTTTTCCCTTTGTATGGCTATTCGGAACTGGAATTTATGTTAGCTATGTCCGCGTGGTTTCTTATTTGCGTGTGGGTTGATGCTTTTCGCTTCGTAATGGGTCAAATCTTTCTCTTGCTTGAAAATATATAGTTGCTTAAGCATTTAATTTTCCTTGAGTCAGGAGATTTCAAATTGGGTTTTATTAGTTTTTGGATCTGTGTAGTTGAAAATACCACATACACATTTTTTTTTTTATTTATCTAACCACAGTAGATGTGTAAATTATTTTTAACTGTAAGACAAGGCACCAATTGTATGCTTTGTTTGCTTAAAGTTTAATAGAACCTATTACTGATAAAAATCGAATGAGCCAAAACTAAAGAAGAAGTTAAATCCAAAATTATTACTTAATGATATTTTAAGTTCATGTGCTATTTATTGGGACCTAAACGATTCATCTGAAAATCTGAATCTGAATATTGCATAGCAATAGCTTAAGGTTAATGTAGTTTACCCTATAATTACCCTCTTTTTTCGTTTCATTCTGAAGTTCCGACGATGATAAAATCGTATGGCTCCGGTTGGGCCGATTTTAACAAACTTAAAAGCGATTATCTGTGGAAGTGGGGCTCTCTTATTTTTAAGGTATTTATACTTGAAATGCTATAACTATTAATGTTATGACTTGACACGTAATAAAGCGAAAGTCGTCTAACAATTTATGTTTGTGTCAATTTATGGGCCGAAAAACGTCACATGTTTTTAAATAAAAAAAAGTGAATAAATATAAGACGGAAACTGCCTATACAGGACCCAAAGCCGCAAGGCTTTATTGAGTGTGCAAAAGCTGCTTCTGGTTTTTCAGACCAAGCACTCAATGCACAGTGGTGCTCACAAGCAGAAATCATATTTTTTTGTATAGTGGTTCAAAAAACTATATGTTACTCGTTATAATTTCTCATTAATAATAGGTGGAGTAAATCTTTGTTTCCCGTTGGGTATTGCACCTGTACCTCCCACGTATCAAAACGAAAAACAAAATTTAAACAATTTGTTTCCAAAATTATGGTTCGAGTGCCTAAATGATCGAAAGCTATACTTTTACATATTTTACATGTTTATATGTTTTTAATCTTGTTGAGATATTAAAAAGATGTGTTTGGCGATAATGGACTTTTAAATTAGCTTCCAAGGTCTTGTGATTTGACCCCTTTTGATAATTTTGTTTGAAGTCGTTAGTCTACGCTGCCAAACCAATAACATTCCACATATTGGAACAACATTATCTATGTCTCTTGGATCTAGCCGTACAAGGTATATACCCAAAATTGTGTTTAAACAATAATTGCAGAATTTTTTCTCTCGATTTCACACAAATTAAAATTAAAATGAAATTAAAATTTTCTTCGAAATGAAACAGTGAGTACAAATGTTACAAATCTTATTAAAAAGGGGCTTTACTTGTTAATGTGTCAAACCCTAAATCAGCTTTTCCAACGGTGTGTGTGAATAGAAGTTTTTGATGTTTCTCCGCCGTTCGGCAACTGTTGATAGTACTGGGGTGGTTTTGAAACTGGGACTCCGCGGTATGTAGTCAAACGCGTTAGTCACTGCACCCATCACAACACATGAAAATCGACAATGAAGGTCTTGACATTTTTATAGAAGGTATATCCGCTAAGCCAGTTTTTATACCTATCCTAAGGGTATATTAATTTTGACACATAGTTTGTAACGCCCCTTAATATTCGCCGTAGATCCATAAAATTATATATATTTATGATCAGGACCAAATCCTAAGACTATCTAGCAATGTCCGTCCGTCCGTCCGTCCGTCCGTATGCAATTTTTAGGCCTTTAAAATTAAGATAGGAAGCTGAAATTTGGACCACATATTCCCTGGGGTTCCGAAATGGTTAAGTGTAAAAATTGTTTGAAAACGCCCACTTCCACGCCCACAATTTAGAAAAAACCGTTTTAAAGCTAAAGTTAGAAAGATAGAGTGTTACAACCTTCACAAGATATGTAGGCACTGCCCTCCTTTATAAGTTTGTCATATAAAGTTTTTTGCCACGCCTACTTTTTGTGGGCGGTTTTTACTAAAATGCTGTTTTCTTCGAAAATTTTCATAGAAAGCGAAAAAAAATGTTTAACAAGATATTTACCCTATATTTTTTCTAACATATCGACCATACAAAGTTTTTGGCCACGCCCACTTTTTGGGGGCGTTTTTTTTTGCAAAAAACCTTTTTTTTTTTTAATTAATAGAATGAAATAAAATCTTCTTAATGCTTTTTTCTTTGGGGCATATAGGGATATGGATAGGGTATCATACTGTTCGCCACCAGCGGACTGTAGCCTTTCCTTATGTTTTCAAATAAATTTTCTGCAATTTCTTAAAGACCTTTCAAATAAGCATAGTAAATTACCTAATACGCTTTCCCAAATCTGATAATCTGTCTGATTATAGAATTCAGATGTGTTAGTAGGTCCAAAAACGCGCGTGCATCGTAGTCAGTTGAAGAAAAATACTTTCATGGAGGCAAAGCTTGCTCAAGCTCTAATTAATTAAAAGAAATGTTTGTTTTCCCTTTTGTAAAGTAAGTTACAAAGCTTTGGCGAAGAGGAGTTTACAAATTCAAGGAAGCATTCACGTAAAAAACAATGTATGTGGTCAACAATCAACGGTCTTGCATAAACGTGTAAGAGAGGCCTTAGAACTCCTGGTTATGCCACAACAACGGCAGTTTATTGGCCTTAGTGACGAAGTGATTCGAAACATGGGGGCTTGTATGAAGGCTTTGCAAACTCATATATAGGGTCCGCCATCTAACGTTTTTTGCCCAACTAGTGCTTATTTCGCGAATGGTAACACTTAGCTCATGTCTGATTTGACAGATAATTAGTTTTATCCTTCCGCTGAACGAATATGGTTGTGTATACGCTTGAACAATGCGACATAATTGGGCCATTTTTCTTCGGCAAACTAAAGGGTTCGCCATCTAACGTTTTTTTTTCAACTAGTGCTTATTTCGCGAATGGTAACACTTAGCTCATGTCTGATTTGACAGATTATACACCGCTATACCGCTGAACGAATATGGTTGTGTATACGCTTGAACAACGCTGGGACATATTGCGGCATAATTGGGCCATTTTTCATTTTTTTTTAAATGAGCAAGGAGTGGCCGTTACAGTCAATGGCGATCGTTATCGGGCCATGTTGAACGAATTTTTGTTCACAAAAATTGAAGAGGAGGATATTGGCAACATTTGGTTTCAACAGGACGGCGCTACGTGCCAGACAGCCGAAGCTACACTCGATGTTTTGCGCCCTGTTTCAAAAAAAAAGTTATTTGGCGGACCCTATATTTACATGAATTACATTACCCGGTCTTCGATACGGATATCTTTTCTATTGAAATAGCAGAAAATTACATGGTGTTTGAAATTAGAATTTATTTTTTCAGATAAGTGCTAGTTTTCATATTTTATTGTCATAAAAAAATCCCTTCATTGAGGCCCTATTGTAAATTTATCGAATTCAGGGAAACGTAGAAATACGTGTTTGAATGTTTTTGTTGTGTAGTCTTTATTCTTAGTTTCAAGTTAATCCGAAAAATACTCAGTCGTAAACCCTTCAAAAATATGCATATTGTTATGTTACCCCTAAATTTTCTAATAACTTATCATTTAATGTTTTCTTCTCTATGAACGTCACTTTGCATTTTGCGTGTTACTTACGTGTTATATTTTCAGAGTTAGGGGAATATAGCCGTCAAGTTTCATAACTCTACTATCAGCGGTTTGGCTTTGGTCTGTCAGGACAAACTATTTAAAAGGTTAGAGTTAATTTAATGGCTTATCAAAATTAGTTATATTAAGTAAGCAATAGGTACATTAAGTTTTTGTTAGTATTGAAAAAAGTAAACAGCATTCAATTTCTTTTATACAAAACTAATCTCTAGGTACATAAGTCAAACTTCTCTTTCTCCAAAGACATGTATCATATACCTATCCAATGGCATTCAAAATACATATTATCTTCTGTTTTAAACAAACAGAAATTCCTCCGTCTTGCACCATAAGTCACAGTCAGTCAATTACTGGCAACGGATAAGATACAAAAACTCTATTTACCTGGATCGATGCCAAGAAGCATAGAAAACGAGAAGGAGGAACACAGCCCCAGTCGCAGCCAGGCCCCAAAAGAACAACAAATTGGCTAACAACAAATCAACAGACAGGCGCACACCGAATGGACAAACATAAAACTTTCAATGGCAACCAACAATGTTGGATATATATGTATGTTTGGTAAGTATGTATCTACATTCACGTTGTACAATGCCACATACTTCGGAATGAACTTGGCTGCAGAAGGGCCAGTGCCTCGACTATACCACGGCTGGCTGTGGCTGATTTAACTACGAGTTATGCTCTCGGCAATTGTATGAATAAATTCTACATGTATGTGTGTGTGGACAAATAGGTATAGGCTTAGCCTGGCCAAATGCAATTTTCAAAGTTGCACTTTCCTGTTCCTATTGGCAATGAACGTGTTGTTTGTGTTGTATTGTCTCGGCTAGTAAATGCATGCAACCGGTTTTTTACTCCCGCTTTAACGCGAGGTCGTTGATATCCTTTTTTATCGGCACGTCACGACTTACTCTCTCTTTTGTTTGATGGTGTAAGTGTCGTATTGGAAAATTGAATGTAGTTTTTAGACTTTAGAGCTAGACGATGTGTGCTGCGTTCCTTTTTTTTGCAGATTTTCCTTTTTTATGAACTAAAATTACGATGCAGACGGCGCAGACAAAACATAAAAAAAAACTCGAGACGGGGTTAATTGATAGGTAGTCTACAAACTACGATTATAAAAAATAAAATAAAAGAATAAACTCATGTCACAATTGAACTCCTTGTGCAGGATGCAAAGTGTGAATCAAAGTACCTAAAACTTCTTGAAAAGGGTGTCGGTGTAGAATATCACACGACGAATACGATTACAGTCTAAAGAAGAGTATTGTTGGAAGGTGTACAAAGAAATATGGGAAAGGGAAAGTGAAGTGGATCCATTAGGTGTGAATTGAAGGAAATCACACAATGCACGGGCAGAAATTGAGTGGCGTAATGGATTTAGCGCAGCAGTAATACGACGGGGAGCTAATTATCGAAAACAATTAAATGGCGCTCGAATAGTTTTAACTCGGATGAGTGTCTTTTACTTTTGTTTTTGTTGTTGGCACTTACTGATGCTTGAAGCAGAGTAAATTACAAAATAAGTAAATGGACAATTTTAAGGAATTAGGTGATAATAATTAGAAACTTAAAGAGTTTTGGTAATCGAAGAGGATGTTAAAATATGAAGTAACTATGTAATATAAATATATACAATATACACTCTCATCGAAATTTTCAGTAACAGGTAAAATATATTTTTAATTAATTTTCTCAATTTTTGATTAGTGAAGTAATGCAAAGATAAATAATAATGTCATATTTCATATGTCGTGAACATTCATGAACGACTTGAATCCGCAATCACTCAAAATAATTATGAGTACTTCGGCTGGATGTCCTAGTTAAAAAAGAAACGAGGGTTTTATTTCAATTTTTGTGTATTTCAGTTATCATGTTGAGTCGACTATGGCGTATACGTACCAAGTTTCTCACAACACGAAATAAAATGTTGCCGCTTAAATAACATCTAAATCCACTTTCATTGACTTTAGTGTGTTGACTTTTGAGCACGGTAATGCAGGCATAATTTCCCCAGAAAAAAAATGCATCAGTTAATAAAAATCGACTATTATTGTTAGATCTTCAAGAAAAAAAAACAAAAGGTGGTGCAAAATGCATCACCCAATAAGAAGATACCGAAAATAATATAATCCAAGAGCAGAACTAAAGTTTTTCATTTAAAAAAAAACAGCATAGTGTGATAACTTTTTAAAATAGGGCGAGTATCCCATCAACTCCATTCAGTGTTTCCACTTCTCCTTTAACCCTAAACCGCCATTTCTTTAAGTTACGCTATGCTGATGAGAAGGTCTCACCTTTATAACATTGAATAAATTTTTAACATCGGCCAGAAATTAACGATTTTGGAAAATATTTTCTATTAGAGGTGGAAGAGTACACATGCTCAAGGAGATCGAAGAATCTCGCGATCTCCGGAAGATTTATAAGAAAGCCAAGCAACTGTCCTTAAGACCGGTAAGCTGACTTTTCAAAACAGCCAAGTCACAAGCAAGCAGAATAGTAGAAGTATTTTAGCAGGGTCAGATCATGTAAAATTCAATCGATCGGACGATATCGTTTCAACGTTTTTGTCCTATATCTTTTTTCAGATATGAAAAAGAGAAAAATGTCGAAGCAATGTCAGCAGCTTTTAAACTGGCATAATGTAGAGAGAGTGACGAAAACATGCGTCCAGTCAATAAAGAAATAGTCCAGCCACCCGGTATAGAAGAAGTTTGCGTAGCTTTAGAAAAGTTAATGAACAAAAAGGCCGCCGGCTCTGATGGCCTAGTAGCACAGCTCTTCATATATGGGGCTGATGTCGGGCGCAAATCATTCAAATCACCATTCAAGTTTTGGTTAAGGAAAGCACGTCTGATCATTGCACAATCAGCCCCATATTTTATGGCTTGCAAGAACTATTGAGGCATATATCTGCTCAAAATCCTATCCAACGTACTGTGTGAACGTCTCAAACTTTTGCAACACACCAATCGGCACGACCATAGACACACGTTTTCACACTAAGACAAATGCTGGCAAAGACCAACGAATGTCAAGTCGGAACCCATCGTCTTTTCATAGACTTCAAAACCGCATCTTTAGGAGCTCTTTCCTTTAGCCTTGAATTCGGGTTCCCGTCAAAACTTATACAGTTGTGTCGCGTGAGAAAACATGCTGTTCAATGTGCAGTAGCTTTTCTGAACTCTTTCAATTATTAACCGGATTCAACAAGGAGATGCGCTGTCGTGCTATTTCTTCAATCTTGTTCTTCAGCAGATAGTGCGCACGCAGGACATGTGTCAACAAGGAAGACACTTTCTTTAACAGATGAGTCCAGCTACCGATGATGGCTATTACGGCTATTGAAGAACAGGCGAAATTATTTGGCCTTGAAGTAAATGATGTAAAAGCTAAATACATGTTATCTACAAATAAACAAGCATAAACAAGCATTGACTTCAACTATTTCGAGGTAGTTAAGAAGTTCATCTATCTTCATCTCGGTGTGAAGATCAGCTCTTCATCTTAGGGGAGATCCGTCGAAGACTTACTTTCGAAAACCGCTGCAACTTCGGTTTGGCGAAGGAAATGGGTTCAAAAGCCCTGACTTGAAGGACAAAGTGCATGATCTATAGAACCTTTATATTGCCAGTTCTGCTATACGGCACCGAGTGCGGTAAGCAAAAAGGGGCAGTTTATACTGGGCTCCTTCGAAAGAAAATTTCGACGGATATTTGGTCCTGTGTGCGAGGAGGGCGAATGAGGGAGAAGATACCACCGCGAACTCTATGAGCTGTAAGAAGATGTTGATGTAGTAAAAAAGCCAAGTCAAGCTCGGCCACATAAAGCTCCAGCCAAGATGTTAAATATAATTTCGGTGTGTGTTTTCGTACTTTTTTATTAAATACTTCGAACAAAAAATTTTTAAATGAACTCTGATCGGGGTTTCAATCTTGGTGATTCTCGGCTTAGAGTGTTTCTTTGGAGCCATATTTCTTGAATGGCTCGAACTTAAAAAAGAACTACTCGAAGATCACACCCGCGATTAAGGCGACCAGTGAACCTATTTCTAATACAATTAAAGGTAAGCTTCTTTTCATGCACATGTACGTATTTATGCATAAGTAGATATGTTAAAAAATAAAGCAAAAAAATATGTTAGCACTATATTCCAACTTTCAACAATTCCTGTAGCGAAACTGAATTCACTTAATGATTAGGGAATTTCGTTAAAACACTCGTCTGGGTACCGAGAATGTAGTACCAGAACCAGACCGTTTGCTTTGGGGAAAATGTTTTTCGCCATCAACATCGATCGATTGGTGCCATTCTTCTTTAACATGGTAAAATCCCTGTCTCGATGAAGGACTGACTACGCTGATGGCAGTGTTATAATGTGTTTATCGTATCCGTCTATTGCTTTTACTATACAACATGCTTCATATAAATGTACTAACATTTTTCCGTTTCCAATCAAGATGAAATCATGTAGCATGCTGTTGAAGTATAGAAACCACATTTTATTACCATGGCAATTTTGCGTCCTGTACCAATACCAGTACTTACAACAACAAAAACAGCAGCAACAAATAATGTACTTCATGCAACATATTGCTATTTCTTGATTGCGAACATAATAACGAGACTGACGCTGACGACAGCCGCCCTATGGCCAGACAATTCATCAATATGTACGAGTCGCGGACTAGGTATGTATATCGATAATGGATTTTCCATAGAGTACGTATGTCCTACTCCTACCCGACAACTATGCTGTGCATGTATTCGACTCTGACATGTTGCTATATTCTTGACGAGTGGCTGTTGGGTCGTTTGTTGGGGTTATGATATTTGATACATGCGGACTTCCACGCAAAGCCACACGTATATGACTCACAATGGGTGGCTGGTGAAAATAGAGGTGATGTCTGTGGTGTAAATATTGCTGCAATTAAATTGTTCAACTGATATTACTGCCAGTAGAATTGAAGAGAAACCAAAAAGCGATAAAATCGAAATAAAATATTGAACTTAAAAAAAAACCCGTAGGCGAGAGACAATGGGCACTTAACACTGTGACGATGTGGTGGTATAACACAACCAGACGGCGCATTGAAAAAATTATTTTCGTAGTGAGCCAGGTCGGCAACGGTGTTGAATGGATTTTTACAACCAGAGGGTGCGACGAACACCATTGACATATTGATGGATGCAAATATTTAAATACGCCACAGATTTATGAAATTTAATTTAATGGAATATTTTTTTTTATAAAATATGAAGAAGTAATTACATTTTAAAATAAGTCCGCAGGTTATTTACCTAACTTCTTTTCAAATAAATTTACGTTTTTATGCAACAATCAGTTTTGCCTGCAGAAGTAAAGGTATGTTTTTTTTACTCCCCAGTAAGAGCTCAGTATTAATGTTAACCGTAAAATTAAAACATTTGTTTTCACAAAAAACAGGACATTCTCTTCGTATTTTTTAAATATCTATGTATGTATATTTTCGTTTATAAAAGAAGAAAACGTTCTGGAAAGTAAATATTAGGCGTAAAAGGCTTATACAGGACCCAAAGCCTACCCTGACAAGTAAGCATGACTAAAAAAAGGTATTATGAGATATATTATAATAAGAAATAATTGTTTAAATATGTTTTTATTTACAAACAAATTACAACATTAACAACATTTTGGTTTTAAAAATACCTTTAATTCGAAACCCGTTGAGTGCGTCGGTTTCAACATTTGTGAAGACCATAACCCTTAATTGCGTCAACGACTAGCTCTAAAATATTATCTGCGTTCGTATTTGAAAAGTGTTAATACCTGATCATTTTGGGATTTTAGAAAATCTATGTTATCTCTTTTATCTCAAAATTAAAGGCGATTGATATATCAAAAGTAATAGGAAGTAGCATTAATTAGCATGCGTATAAAATTAAATGGTACTCAATAAATGAACTACAAGTTCGACCTTTCGACCGTCAAATATCTGACACTCATCAAATAAATGCTAGTTAAATTTTTAAAAATTATCTCCTATCTATTTGTTTACTGACCCAGGTCGTTCTACACCTCCAAACGTAGAACTTGAAGGCAATGACTTTCCATATTAATAATGGAAGTGTTATTAACAACCCTTGTTGAAATTACTTAATATTTGGCGTCGCAAAGAACACATCGAAATGTGAAACCCTTAGTTTTCTAAATCGATTTCACTCTATCTATATGAAAGCACCTAGAGCCTAGATGCTGTGTCGAACATTCACAGAACAATCGTTAGATATGGTCCTTGATATTAAGGTGTTTTGCTAAAGCAATCATATATTTTTAGAGGAATCACATTTTAATTAATCTTGTGACAATCATAGACACTAAAGTAGTCTTAGATTTATCATAATCTTTCACCTTTCTATTCACTTTCAGGAAGAGCACATATATACAACTTTTCTTCCATAATTTCTACTACTTCTGGTGTTACCCGCCGTATGATTGGTTAGTCCTTTCAAGTCCGGCAGTTTTGTTTTTGATAATTTTGATAAGTAAATCAAATCGGAGAAGCGCTGATGCAATCAAGTTTTCAATGCAAAGCAGTTTAAATTCAACACTTTACTCCATTGAATGATCACGCAACGTCGCTACTGCCTTATCAGAGGCCTTTGTGCGGGCACCCGCAAAATTGCGAAACGTTAATAGCATCCCATTCTACCGTGTCTCTGTGGGTCTTTGATACTATGAATGTTGTTATATCAATCATATATCAACGGATGCAAGTGATTGAACGATTCTCTGTGTTAGGACTAAGTGAAACGTTATAAACTCTGCAAACCACTGAAGCAATTTTGTCTGTCAATTGAAAGCGGCGCCTGAGTAGAGTATATCCTGTGATTTCATTTCTGTTCGGTTGTGCTTTCTATTGACACAGAGTGTCAAAGTGGTCGGTCTGTGGCATTCTAGGAAAGGGTTTTTCTATTGATTGTTTGGTTGAGAGCCGAATTTAGTAAATTAATTTGGTTTCTCGAAAAGGGAATTATAAATGGTGTTTTCGTTTGTTAATTTTAAATTTTGAACATAAATTTGATTTTTCTCGTGTACAACAGTTTTTTAAATTATTTTTGTTTTAACTTTGAATAGTGAAGAAATTTCGTGTCTGTGTAGCAAGAATATGTGTAGCTGTTAAATTTCAAAATAAAATACTGTGTTTTATGGCTGGAATAAGCAAACATTCTCTTCATGCCAACCAATTGGAAGAATTGCAACTTCTTTTCGCCAAGGAAATAAATTTCATGCTACCAAAAAGAAATTCGATTAATTCTTAAGACAAACAGTGATTGAAGAACCTATAGGAAAAAAATTGACAGCAGCTACTTGAATTGATGTAAGTGCAAGGGGGTAAAATCAAGATCTGCAAAATTGATGAAGAATAAAAAATTAAAATATTTTGTGCCCCCTAAATTAGTCAAAATGAGTGTCTTGACAAAAAAATTGATTTATTTGCCAAAAGAAACACCATAAGCGTATACCTAACCATATATATTTTACTTCCTTTTTGAACAGGAAGTGTCCTGTTTTTAGATTGCACACAGATAGAGAAACAAAAACGTAAATATAAACTATTTAGCTTGGTTTCTAGTAACCCCATTCGACATGGAGGGTTATGGATCTTAACGGTGGATGCAGTATGCCTAAAGTGATAGCATCTCCTGGAGAGTGCAGGCGTACAAGCTCCATGTTCTATAGAGGGGGATTGTGCGATAAGAGATTGCAATCGTATGCGCAAGGTGTTATTGGGGTGTCATTAATTGTGCACATGTGGAATTAATTGTTCCACTTTGTGGAAAGTGCGTAAGTAGAGATGTAATTTAAAGGATAAATCCAAAGAAGCGGTATTGTAGAAAATGGGATCATAAGTACCCACAAAACAGCATTTACAATACCTCCTGACTGGAACGAGCGAATATAAGCAGAATTTAACAACGGAATATTAATGCAGCGCTGATTATCAATAAATTGTACGTGCATTCTTCTGATTGTGATCTATGCTTAAAGATAAATTAGATTATTATTACAATATTACGTAGTATTTTCTAGGACGCAATATCTCTAGATATAACCCAAATGATGGGAAAGGCTTGGCTTTAGGTCCTGTATGTATCAGTTTACGCGTTATATTTAAGAAATCCTCATCACTTAGGGCTTTCCTTAAATCTTAGGTAACTGGGGTACAATTTGGAGATAGGCCCTTACTCAAAACTACTTTTTTCTTAGAATATGTTCACAAATCATAAACCCAAAATATTGAACAGGAAGTCGGTAAGATACTTTCTATTTAGCACTTAATACGGTTAAACAACCTTTATATTTTAATATTCTTATTGCTGAGCTTTATTAGTGAACATAAAAACAGGTAGGAAAAGTAATAGTGTATGTCTCAGAAACATATAGTAGTATTTTACGTAAAGAACGTACTTAAGTACAGCTAAACGGAGGCCCGAATCAATTCCTTACCGTCGCGAACATGGGGGAACTGATTCGATGATCCTCTTCGCGGTTGTATCTTCTCCTCCATTCCCCTCCTTCGCATACAGTGCATACTATCCGTCGACGAATTTTTCATTCCAAAGAGCGTAGTATATAATCTCCTTTCCTGCTTTTCATCCAGCACTCGGCGCTCTGATAAATTCTCTATGAATATTCAATACACAAAATTTGTGTAGATTAAATGTTTTGAAAAATATGCAATTGATAAAAAAGCTGAAAAACGTTGTTTTTTAGTTTTTACTTACGGAATCATAACTTTTTTTTTTTTGGCTTATAAAATCGCATGATGATACTAATATTTTTTGCGTTTTTAAACAAAATAACTCTAAGTTATATCACTTAGAGTAGTTATACCTCGAAAGCAGACATTTTCGTCTTCATTTTAACTAGATATAACTTGCGTTGGGATGTATACTTGAATACCACTTTTTTTTCGTCGGATTTCCATTAATTTCGCATTAAAAATGTTACTTCATTACTATGACATTCTGATGTGACTTATACGTAAATATAAGGATACTTCAATTTAAAGTAAGTGTACCTATATTTAGCCGGCCACTGTATACGACATTAAATTAGTCTTGTAGAACATTTTTGTTGTGATTTGGTTGAATATTTTTAAATTTAATTCAGATCGAATTCTGTCTCTAACTCTTTTTAATTTCGAATTCAAAATGTGTAATTATTTACAATCTAAGCCTTCATCTGTATTGAATATAATTTTGTAATGTTGAACTTTACTGCACAGCGATTTTTAGTACTTATTACATATTGCTACGAAAGTCGAAATTGAATTCGAGATTAGAGAAAAAAGAAAATAGGGCTTATTAAATATCATTACAAATATTACACAGGGTTTTCAATAAGGACTTAACAATTTCTTTTTTATTATAAAGCAACCCATTTGAGATATCTCAAAAACTTGTATTGTGTTTTTATGTATGGAATCCGACGTCGTTCATGTCCACCACGAGCACGTGGTCTAAAGGTTTAAAATCGTACAATGTATGCGGACCTTTTCTCGATATAAAACTTTCATCGATTTATTTGCGACTTGTGGCACCGTCTTATTGAAACCACATATCATCAATATTGGACCAATGAAATATCGTTGCAACATTCCTTGGCAGCGATCTTCATTTACTGTAAAGTGACGATCATTTTCATTAACGAGTGAAACCACGAGAACATTTTGTTTTACTGAATATTTTTTTACATTGACATTTTGGTCATTGGTTTAAGAGAGCGTTCAAAGTTGTCGTGTTCCAATTTCAAAGCCCTACAAGCTAGCAAATGGACATTAGAATGCCTTCTTAAAATGCAAGGAGTAACCTTATGGCACTTTAGTCCTTCTAAAGATGTTTTCTGTACGTTTTTATAGTGATAATTTATAGAATAATATTAATAGTAATTTTCTCTTAAATCGATGTATATGCTCCAAGAAAAAAGTAATAAAGTTAATTATGGTCTAAATAATATAACGCGCTGTGACTAAAAATATATATGTAATCGCACAATATTGATTTTGATTTCTTCAAATTCGATTGTCTCTGATTCATAAAATAAACTAGATTTCTTAAAAAAATTAAAAAATTTACAGATAGGCCGTAAGGCAGAATACCAAACAAGTCTGAGGACCCATACAATCGTCATGTAAAAGCATGAATACGCAATTTTCACTTTAGATGAATATTATTTCATCCCAAGAAAGTAATTTGGCACCACTTCCTGCCCGTTTCACTAATTTTATTTCATGCACAAATTTAATATAGACTTTTTTTTACTTACACACATTTATGTAATGCTCTGCTCGAACATCCCTAAAACGAAAACAAAAGCACACATATATATATAAGAAATAATCAATTAATAAATTCTCTTTACAATATAAAAATAAAATAAACTTAATTGTTATAATTACGACAATTAAATGTCACAAATTGTCATCGTTATAAAAATCAAAAAGAGCAAACAACATATGACAGTTTTTATCTCAAACAAGAATTCCAAATCCAGACACCCGATTCCCAAGATTATCATTATCCATAATTATTGCGCAAAGTATCTAACAAATTGAGTGCTTGTCTCAGCCTCATATGGGAGCCGTTTGACACAAACTGCCACTCGAGATCCGAAACATATTAATCCATTGATTTTTGCTAGTAAAGTGCTAGTAAGTGCCCATTTGTGGTGTCCATCAAAGTCTTATTGGATTCGTGAGGGTACTCGTCGGATTGGATCAGATGAAAAAAAAAGAAACTTGTCGATACTTTTCGTTTATCTCGTCGCTTATGGTACAACACGGTCAAATGCATTCATCGATTGACCATTTACGGACGAAGCCAAAGAGAGTAGGTAGGTAATAAAAGGAAGGAATTTGATCAATCAAAAGCTATTAGCCTATAAGAGATGGATGCTTTTTAGTTTAATGTACACGATTACCAACTATTTGTGTGCTATATTGAATATGATCTATAATGTACGCTTTAAGGTTCTATATCGATTCATGCCATACGCAAGTTCGTTTTTTTAACCTAACCATACATTACATTCACGTTTGTATACACTGTGGCTATATTCACTTCTTAATACTCCCTCGGTTCTTGTATCAACCTCCATTTATGTCATTCAAAACGACTATTTTTTATAGATACATAGCCACCTTGAATGACATTTACAACCAAAGTTTACTAGTTTAATGCAACTTAACTCTTCCTATAGAGAGCATGCTTCAGAAGATAAAGTTACTGTTAGATACTGTTGAAAAGAGTCTCCAAAGCCGCCTGTCAACACACTTTTCTTGGTGTTGAGCGATGTCTTTGAATACTAGAGTACACGTCATATGCTCTTGACATGACAGCATTTAAGACTTCTCTTGCAGAAGGTTCATTTCAAAATAATACCGGAAGGTTTTGTTTTCAAATTCATTTGTGTTTCTCAAGCCATTCTACAACAATTTATTCATAAACATAAACAATTATGTTTCATGTCACAATTATGGATGATTGATGGAACTTAACATCAAGGCAAATAATGTAACATACGAAGCAATGAGACTGCAGAAATCGATAGTTAGACATCATATTTGTGAATGGAGTTATGAACTGAAAGCTTAGATAAAGGAAGCAATTTGTTTGGTTTATAATAATGAATGCTATTTAAGTATGGGAAATTATCAACATAATTGCTTGCTAATGAGTTTTTTTTTCCTGAAGTACCTCAGACTTTTGTTGTGTCTCTTTTGTAAACGTTTTTATGTTCACAATGTGGACACAAATCTAGAACATGTACAAAAACAATCAATCAAATGTATATATTTGTCGTGATGTAGGTGACGTATATGAACATATTTTTTTTGCACTCTTAAATTGAGAGGATAATATTGTTAAAATGCTCTTATATAATACGTACATTCGCTGAAATACGTGTATACGGTTTATGTTTTGCATACTCTTTTCTTATGGCGTATTTATTTTGACCCATAGTTTGTAACATCCCTTAACAGCTTTCGAAAATCTGTCGTAACATTTTGGAACAGATTTGTAAAACAAGTGAAGTAAATCGACAATTTCCGCAGATGATTTGAAATGGAAGGAAAAAAGTCAGAGTGCTGTCATTTACATTTACTTTCAAGTACTTTGGCTTTAATTTTGCGTCCTTTAATTTTGGGCTAGAAATCTGAAATATGGATCCGCCTGCAGAGAAAAAAAAACGTATTAATATTCTCCTTAACATTTGATCATGCCCACTTTTTGAGGGCGTTTTTTCCAAAAATGCTCTTTGTTTTAGGAATTTATAATAGCAAATGAAAATAAATGTTGAAGGGAAGGGATATGGTATCAAACTGTTCGCCATAGGCGGACTGTAGCAATTCTGTAAGTTTTTATCTTGGAAATATCATTATTAAAAATTGGGAAAAAAACTGCACCCAACAACAAAGTAGTCAGGTGCTGCCGCCTGCCAAAAGAGAGTAGAAGTTTTCTATTCCTGCGGGCCACCCACTACCTACATTTTAAATTTGTTTTTTTTTTAAGTATTTTTAAAACTTATTTCATACATATTTGGGGATTTATTTCATATTTAGTTTTGAGGGCACAGGGCCAAAATTAAAAGTTGAAGTTGGTCCGAAGTCACATAAATTATGTTGTTAATTCTTAATAAATTTTACGGGCCCATTTTCATTTTTGGTTAGGCGAAATTTTTAACTGTGACCGACTTTAATAGGAGCGTCAAATTGTTGGGCGTCATTTTTTTTCATTAAAAATATGTCGAATTTTTGGTCCATTATTTAAGTAGCCGATTAGTATAATAAATTGTTCCGATGACTATACGAGCACACAGACCACATCAAAATATGCACTATTCAGAATATAACGGCGTTTTAATCTCATGTGGATTATAGTCGATGCAAATGCATTGGTTATTGACATACTCAAGCCTTATCACTGATAAAATATTTTCTATAAAACAGCGCATCCAATTTGATGATCGCAGTTGATTTTGGGCCATTCACCGATTTGCAAGCGTTTTTCATTTGTCAAGCTGTTCATGATGAAATGGCAAACCAAACCGAACATAAATGACATTAGAGTTGCCAGATTTTACCACAAATTGTCAGATTTATCTCTATTCGAAAAACCAACCTCTAAAAAAACACCCTTTACTTGTTTAAGTTTTTTGAAGCTCAGAAAAACTTAATCATCAGGAAAGCAATTTTCATAATGTAGACTAAACTTTCCTTTTAAAAAAGCTTCCTAAAATGTCAGTGCTCAATGAATTTTTTCTCTTTTTATACTTTACTTTTAACCTTAAATTGGATTGGAATGTCTAAAAAGTCTAGAATGTTGCCTACTTTTTCACATTCGTCACTGTTTTAAAAAATGTTCCATCTATTATTGATTATGTGTTAAATAATAGCCAGCAACAGTGATTAGACTTTTTTAATAAAATGTATGATCAATTTTCATTCAGACAAACTTAGGAGCATTTAGTTTGGGCTATAGGTACATGGTAGCAATGTAACGAATTTAAAAAAAATATATATATGTATATATGTAAATATGTATTTAGTTATTCTAGATGATGAGACCACACATAATGCATTAAATTTGGATCTCAACGGCATTGCTGTGACCTTCAAAGTGCTTACCGAGGATGAAAATAATATTACTTTGCGATAATGGACTTCTAGTAGCAGAATGTAATCCAATAACTTTATTGTTCTATCCGCACGCCCACATAAAGTGTTATTTGGGACGTACAAAGCGCAAGGAGAGCAAAATTTTATTTAATGGATCTATTTTCCATAAGAATGGATTTCGAGATGGATTTCGTTTTTCGTCCTTTCATTTTATTGTTCGATTTTTCTTTTTCTTGTTGTTGGTTTTTCTTTTCTTTTGACGACAAAAGCGGAAGTAAGAAATGTGTTGGTTATTTATTGTGCCTTGAATTGCTGTCGTTTGACTTAAGCTAATAGCATTTTTTTAGGGGTTGATGAGGCCTCTAACCGAAATCGGAGCACACTCTCCACTCATAGGGATATAAAACAGTGCAATAATGTTTATTGAGGGAGCTTTACTTGAGTGGGTAAAATAAATCGTATGTACTTTCGGAATTTGGGCGAAACGCTTAAGGTCAACGAACTTTGAGGAGATGTTTTTAATCGATTTTTGGAAAAATGCCAGCCATGGTGATGACAAATATTTTTATTGCCATCATGGAATGTGGATTAGATGTGCTTTATTCTTGAATTATTAGAATGGCTGCTTTTAAGTGGCTGGGTATGACTTTGTGAACAAAAATTGTTGGCGTTGGGAACTGGTTAGTGATTTTTATATGTTAAACTGTAAACGCAAATTTTTGGTTTTTTGTAGGCTAAATTATTTATTACGCTAAAGGGCAGATGTAATTTGTGTAACTTAATATAGCAGATGTAAAAGGCAACATAAAAGAAGACCTTTCATTTGTGCAAAAAATATTGTGATACCATATTGCAGTACATATTTAAATTTAAAAAGTTCGTATCGTTTGCTCATTTGTTTGTTTGCTCGATTTCGTATGCCAAAATTGGAGTGCAAGTCCCATGGGAGTTTGGCTTATATAGCACTGTGGATTACTTTATAAAAGTCGTTATTTTTACTTTATAAGTGCATATTTTTAGCACTTTTCTCGATTTTTTTAAAAATCCGGGTACTACTTATTGCTATTAATAAAGGGTGATTTTTTAGCTGGTTTGGTTTTGGCAACACTGGTTTTGACAGCTGACGTGTGTTTAGTACCTTGTGTCACTGTCAAACAGCTTCAGTTTGGTTTGCAATTTAACCATGGATCGTCTTACAAATGAACAACGCTTGCAAATTATTGAATTTTACTATCAAAATTCGTGCTCGGTTGGAAATGTTCATCGCGCGCTGCTTCCATTTTATGATCGGCATTCTCGACCTTCTGAGCAGTCTATTCGGAAGATTGTGACCAAATTTCGCACCAAATTTACTTTGTTGGACATTAAACCACCAACACGTTTACGTACTGTGCGTATTGAAGAAAATATTGCGGCCGGATCAGCTAGTTTGACAGAAGACCGCGAAATGTCGATTCGGCGCCGTTCCCAGCAGTTAGGCCTTTGTTACAGCACTACGTGGAAAATTTTGCGGAAGGATTTGGGCGTAAAGCCTTTTAAGATACAGCTGGTGCAAGAACTAAAGCCAGCCGACCTACCACAACGCCGAATTTTTGGTGAATGGGCTCTTGGAAAGCTGGCCGAGGATCCGCTTTTTTATCGAAAAATTGTGTTCAGCGATGAGGCTCATTTTTGGTTGAATGGGTACGTAAATAAGCAAAATTGCCGCATTTGGAGTGAACATCAGCCAGAAGCATTGCAACAGCTACCAATGCATCCCGAAAAAGCCACTGTTTGGTGCGGTTTATGGGCCGGCGGCATTATTGGGCCATATTTCTTCAAAGATGATGCGAATCGCAGCGTTACTGTCAATGGTGAACGCTACCGAGCGATGATAACAAACTTTTTTTTGCCCGAAATGGAAGTTCTTGACTTGCATGATATGTGGTTTCAACAAGACGGTGCCACATGCCACACAGCACGCGAAACAATGGCGCAATTGCGAGGCGAGTTTGGTGAACAGTTAATTTCACGTTTCGGGCCGATCAATTGGCCGCCTAGATCGTGCGATTTGACACCATTAGATTATTTTTTGTGGGGGTATGCCAAGGCTAATGTGTATAGGGACAAGCCCGCTTCGATTGACGCACTGGAAGCCAACATCCATGCATTCATTCGTGAGATACCGGCCGATATGTGTGAAAGAGTATGCCAAAATTGGACTCAGCGGATGGGCTACCTGAGACGCAGCCGCGGTCAACATTTGCATGAAATTATCTTTAAACATTAAATTGCAAGGTTCAAACTATCGATTCAAATAAATATTTCATTCATTTTTTCGAATTTTTTGTGTTTTTTTTTTAAAAAAAGTTCTAAACCTCTTAAAAAATCACCCTTTAGATACTAATGCACTTATCTCTTAAGGATTTTCTATGTGCACCTCAGTTCGATCGATTTTTTTTATGACATGTAACAATAGGTTTGTTCCAACACCGATTTGTGATTTTTGTGATTTTTTACTGCCCATTCTCGAACATTAACTAATCACAAATTTGTTTGAGTGTTGGAACGCTTATTGCAGTTCTCTGACTACGTGTTGAAAGTTGACTCACGTTGAAAGTTAAGTCTTTTTTACAACTCAATCGTGTGTGGTTGTACGCTGAAGTCATGCAAATATAGATTTGGAAAATGAAAACGTAATGTAATCAAAGGAATGCTCTTTACGATGTCCTTTTTAAGGCTTCAATAACCTATATTCATGTTCCAAGCACATATTTGGGAAATGTCCTAGACACCTAAAAGAGGACATCAAAGAATGCAATTCTTTAAATCTTCCGTAACCGGTCTAAACATTGGAGGTTGACTCTACTCTGGAATAATTTTCTTCGTATAATATGCCCATTAATTGTCCATAAGTTGAACAATAAGTCAGTAATATCCTGTAAAGGCATGGATTTATATTTTGTATTTATCCGCAGAAATTTCTATAGTTTGTGGGTCAGCAAACAGAGAACTTAAGAGACGATATTAAAGGCTACAACATAAGTTTAACTTCCCTCAATTAAATGGCCAAGCGAAGTAGAAAAAAAACCAAAGTCTAAATCACAGATGAGTAATTAACCAAATATTCAACTAAGGATACCCCTGTACTCTTGAACCCTCAAATTTTGTTTAAAAATAACCGCAAAATTCTCTATTAAATTTCCTATCTCTGAATACGTGTGAACCACAGGGGGTACTGTTGATTGTGAAAAAATATGGTGTTTGTAGCCCAGGGGAGGGCGAGGGAGCCAAAAATCGTCTCAGTTGACTATCTTCATAATTACTCATCTGTGGTCTAAATTAAACTAAACTGAACTGAACTCTGAAAACTGTCAACAACAAAGCTATTTAGAGAGAGTTTTAACGACCTGCGCATGTCCTCTGACTGTTCTGACTGACTATCACAAACAAGTTTTATGACTGGTTGAAAACATGTTGGAAGTTGGAACAGCCTTATGATAGTTTGAGTTTGCGTTTGTGTCGTGTTGGAATGGCAAAACTAGACTGTGCTGCCCATGCTCCTGATAGTTTGCTGATGGTTTGAGCTTGTGTTCGAAAAAACCTAATCAATCAGATAGTAAACTACGTATCTATATCCCAAACCGGGCAACCCTGTATATATAGGGTGCTTTATTTAGAGGTTTAGGACTTTCCAATGGAATAAAACATAGATGATTTTTTTAAATTGACATAAAATTTACTTTATTTGAAAGATAATCTTCTGGTATTCTAATTTAAATATTATTTCTGGCATATGACCGCCACGGCTGGCTCGGAAATAGTCTAATCTGGCGGTCCAATTTTCCATGACTTTTTCCAATATTTGTGGCCGTATATCGGCAATAACGCGGCGAATGTTGTACTCCAAGTGGTTAATCGTTTCAGGCTTATCGACTAGCAACTTCACATATCCCCACAGCAAATAGTAAAGCAGCGTTACATCGCACGATCTTGGAGGCCAATTCACGGAACCGTAACGTTAAACTATGCGGTTACCAAACGTTTCCTTCAATAAATCATTTGTGGCACGAGCAGTGTGACATGTTGCACCGTCTTGTTGAAACCACAGCTCCTGCACATCATAGTTGTTCAATTGATGGACAAAAAAGTTGGTAATCATGGCTCCAAGGCGGTCACCATTGACTTAAACGTTCTGGCCAGCATCGTTTTTTTAAAGAAGTGCGGACCAATTATTCCACCAACCCATAAAGCACACTAAACAGTCAGTTTTTTGTGGATGTAACTGTGTCTCAACATACACTTGAGGATTATCATCACTCCAAATACCGCACTTGACAACTGACAAAATGGCCAGTTAAAATAGTGTTGTCAACTTACAGTTCTATACCTTTAAAAAAACACCCTTTACAAGTATGGTGCTCTAATAAATTTATCAAAAATTAACCACCCTATTGAACTGAAACGTTTGCAATCTATTTGCTATGAAGCGAGATATGCATGTATATACCAGGTTTGCCGATAGATGGCGCTGGACGTCAATTTGGTTTATTTTTACGTAGTATATATAAGTTTATTTTTTTGTCTTTTAGTAACATTAAAAAACTAAGAACTCCTGGTTTTTGGTCCAATATGCAATTTTTCTGGTCCTTTGTAGCAAAAGAATAAAAATAATAATTTGCAATCCCTCGCTTTAGTGAATATATACAACAAGACAAGATGTTTTGAGAAACGCGCTTAAGCGTCTTATGAACTTAAGCAAGTAAGCAGAATCTTACGACGAAGTGGACATTGAATCTTCGCTAAAACTTTTCATATCATCTTTCATTTAAAATGAGACATCGCTAATGGGTTCGCGCCAGTACTTTCGATGTAGTCTGCAAGATTGTTGAAATCGCTGAGTAGACCAGTTACCAAGCGGAACGACTGGCTTGTGCAACTAACTGCGAGCAAGCTGGGCCAATAAAACAATCGCCAATGGTAGCTTTCGGTAACGAAAAATGTACTGTCAAATGTTCACAGCGAAAATGCATGTCGCAGGTCATGTCCGACTTATTATCATACGTTGTTTAATAAAGAAGAGCCTCCGCAACCTGATCAACACTGATCAGCAAATACTCCACGGCACCGCTCTTGCCAGAGCCAGGGACAGTTCCGGGAGGTTAGTCTGAGAGAATAGATTGTGATAACGCATCGCATCGCAATTTTATCGCTTAAGCATGCTTTTAAGGTGTTACCGCTGGTCGCTCTAGAGGAACTGTTGAAATCCCGTTATCATTTCGGCTAACAACGATCTCCCACCATATTTACAAGAAGAGACTCGCGGTGGAGTATAGCAAGTCTCTTATTTCAAAAGTTCTATTCGTTAGGTAATTTGCATCGATTTAAAATTCTAAGGCAAAATGAAAAAGGGATTTGATTTTAAAACGATTATATAGGAGAATTTTCCTAAAAATTCAAATTGCATTCTGTAATGATTCCTGCAGTTTTTTTTCAATTAAATCAATCAGGCAATTCATATTTCTTTACAAAGTCGATAAAAAATAAATAAAATAAATATATTAAAAAAGCTAAATCTCTACAGCTTATCTAAAATTGCTAAATCGATTACCCTGTGTACTCTCTATATTGAGATTTACTCGCCAAGTAAAAGCATGAAAGAGATGCCTACTTGTACACAGTACACTGTGTGTGTTCACCCATTGTTATACGCCCGCTTGACAATGAATTATTTATATGACACTCATAATTTATATGCTTCCACCATACACTATAAGATTTGAAAGAACGTCATAATTTAGAATTTAAGATTGAGCCACTTCCAACGCGCGACACTATACATTGTTCACAGTGGTTTTGTGGCGGTCCAGCTCCAGCTCGAGCTCTTTTTCACTTTATAACTCTATAACTTTGAGATCCCACATATGTATGCGCGCAGCGCATAAAGAATATTGCGTGGGTAAACATGTAGTAAATTATAATACTCGAGATACTTGAATTCAATTGGTGACATAATGCACAACGTACGCCATTGTGTGGGGCGTACTGTGTTGTGTTCTTGACTTGGAAATCAATTCAATTCAGAGGATGGTTTGATCTCAAATGCGAGAGAGGACTTACACTGCGGTGGAGTGAATGCATGGTGGTTTCAATTGTACATAAGTTATTGTGTGGTGAAAACAAAAGTCTCATAAATTAATTTCCTAGCGATAATAATTTGACAATAGAAACTAATTAAGTTGGGGTAAAATGTTGTTTTGATCATTTCGTGGCATAATTAGAAGTTACGATGCACTCATTGAGCATTTCATTTAAACAAATTGCAGGTTGAGTGGAAGATTGCTTTTCATGAATTGTTCTCATGATTGAAAAAGTTTCTTTGTAGATCAACTGCACTCAAAGTTAGGACAGTTTCAAATGAGGCAGCAGCTGCATAAGTTATTGCAGGCATTTTCCCTTTATATAACCTAGCAGATGAAAGGTTATATAACTTAAAATCGAAAGCAAGCAAGGGAAATTTTAGACGCTGTCCAAAAAGGGAACACATATCTATGGGCAAGTAGAAGTCATGGAGAAGTTAATAACCGCAAATTTTTCGGATCACTTTTCGTTATTTGTTAATTATCAACTTCATTTACAGAAGACGAATGTAATCTTTAATGATTTAATTAACATGAGTTGTGATAACAATTCAGTTAAAAATTTGAGAAAAACAATTGATAAAGATCAATTAATTAACTTTATCATATACCTGTCATATGCCAGAAGAAAGTGTGTTCAAAATAATTAGCATAATAAGTTCTTCTTATGCTGAGAGGAAGGTGCATTCCAAATGCGATTGGCATGATCGAAAAAATTGACACTCTGTATATGTATATAATAACACCGCGGGAGAACTAAAGTTAAGGACTGACTAGACTGTGCTGGAATTAGAACATCAGGTGGTGAAACATCGGAACCTACGCTTGGTCTTCTTCCGGAATTTCAATGGAAAGACAGCTTTAGAGAATTAATCTATTAATCTATATTATCTAGGCAGTCAACTCGAAACTCAGCTTGAACGCTTCAGGTAAATTGATAATGCCACCTTAAAGAAGATATCAGAAAATAAACAAAAGTGGTTTGACAGCGAATGCTTGAGAGTTAGGAACCTATCTTTTGTATATTTGAAACTAGTAAGGAAGTCCAACAATATTAACTTTAGAATCTTCTACGCAACGGCAAACAAAAACTTCAAAGTATGATAAACTTTGTATCATTGAAACATCTTTAGAAACATTGAAAAAATAAACAAAGCGAAATCCTCAATGAATTTTGGAATGCGGTAAGGCTAGTGAGTGGAAAAAGGATTTTACCTGCCATAGCTCAACTTAAAAATCAGTTTAAGAACCTGCTAAACACAAATCAAACATCGCCGTCGTTTCAGTATGCAGCACCTTTTATAGTTAATGAGTATCTAGATGCACCAATTTCCCAAGAGGCGGAAGAAACGATCATTGAAAATGGCAAAAAAGGTAAGATAGAATACAGATATAATACTTTAAATATCTTACGCCAGAATTCTGGCGACTGCTTCCTTCGGAGTATAACAGAATCCAAAGCCTTGATGATCAAAAAAAACTATAGAGGCATCTCATTTTTCAATATAGCATCAAAGCTCCTTGGCTCAATATTGTACAAAAGACTCAGTGAATAGGTCGAAACCAAGCAGATCCTAAACGATTTTCAAGCGGGGTTCAGAAATAACCACTCGACAGTTGACCAAATCTTTTCGCTAATCAATATTGCTGACTATAATGCAAAGAAAAAAGCTGTTTCTTGTAAGAAGTACTTTTTCATTCATAACAAGGATTATATCGTCATTAGAGCAATTTACGAAGAAAATATTGCACGAGTATGCAACACGAAATCTATATCGGAAGAGTTTGCTGCGAGGGGCACTAAGTTCTAAGTATCCTTCTTTTTATTTTATACATAAATGACATAGCTGATTCGGGTATGGGTGGTATTGTCATAAGAGGAAAAAATATTCCAGGAGTATTGTGCGTAGACGCCATAGTTTTCCTAGCTATAGACGGGATGCAGCTGATGATAAACAGGCTCCAACTCTACTGCAAAACATAGAATCTGTCTGTAAATCTGTCCAAATCAAAAATGATGATGTTCAAAAACGGCGGTGGGAGAACTGCAGAAGAGAAAAGTAGACTTTTGAAGAGGAATTAATAGAAATAAGTATCTCTAATCGTGCTATGTGTTGTGTGTGGGAAGTTGAGTTCTTAAGAATAAAGTTTCTCACAACTTAAACGAAAAAACCTACTTCTTATCTGACAACACAGCTGAAAAAAATAGCTTGCTATTTAAAGTAAGAGGGAAACGCCGTAGTCTATAACTACATGCCACATCGACTAGAGCTACCATTATTGTGCGACTTTTGCAATCGTAAAGAGCGTGAGGATGTATTCCATTTCCTGGGTGTTTGCCCAGCCACTCTTAATTTAAAAGAAACGATCAACATTTTGAACGGTGAACGAGGTTGGCACCTTCCCTATAAATATTGCTTAAGTGCTTTTCGTTGCAGAAAATGCATAGTTCGGGGAACTTGTTAAAGACTTTTCCATACTGAAAACATACCTATATTATTTATATTAAAAATGTCAGTCTGATAGACGGTCGTCGGTCAAACCATTTAAATATTAAATTGTAAATTAAAGTTGTATTACTTTTTTTTATTTATAAGAAAATAAATAAAAAAAAATATTGCGTACAAATCCGAAGCATGTAGTATTTAACTGACCAAACGAAGTAATAGCCAAAACATCTGCCCACCTAGCAAAAAATGTAGTTTTTGAAAGACTTAATGAGTATCTACCTCTACGACTTTCTTTAAGATTAGAAAATAGAGCATATTAAACTAAAATGTAAAACAGCATTTTTTTTCTATTAATGGACGCTGAAAGACAAATGTACTTTTGTGCCAAATGGAAAAATCATAATGTATCGCTAAGAAAAGTACGCAACATGAAGATCCCAACAGCAAGACAGGTAATTTCTATGTTAATCAGCCTCTCACGATGCGGCAACTGCGAAATATTTTAACATCTTAAAGTAAATTCAATCAACGTCACCACTTCCTGATGCCAATCTAATTTTCTGTTAAAATTCAAAATGCTTCACAGTTTCATATACATACACTACCTTCGCTGAAAAGCAAAACAAAAAAAAAAGAGACGCATTTTCGAAATTTCTTCATTCTCCATAGATCGTTGTCACCATTTCACATTAAAAGCAATCCGCTTCTACTTGACATCGCAATTTGTCTAATGACATTAACCTCACAATCAACGTTAATTTAATGTAAATTTCGACTCTAAAAGGACTTGCCTTCCAACTCTTGATACAGGAAATCTCTTCATAAACATAAAAATAAACACAACCAAAAAAAGATACAGAAGAAGAATCTAATGTAAGTGAAATTTTTTTTTTCCCAATTTTATTATACCTTCCGTGTGACTATGAAGAGGCCAACGAATTGGTAATGAAAGAAAACAACGACGAGTAAACTAAAATAAACAATAATAAACACAATTCTCGTTACACAGACATTTAATTGGGAATTATAATCAATCAATCAGACTTATTGTTCAATCGATGACAATTTCTTATATTTGTCTGCTCATCTGTATGTGTGTGTACTTAAAGACTCTACAAGTGAAAGATTTTAGCCCGCTCCATCATACACAAACAACAACAAAACAAAAAAACATTCACAATGCTGTGTTGGTCTAATACGATTAACAGAGACTTAACTCGTTCACGGTCAAGACAAGGGACGGACTACAGACAACAATGTTCTATGAAAAACAACATGACGAACATGAAGAAGACGATGATGGTCTTTTAGATAGGTAGGTGGATGACTTGGTCTCGAATCCACGGCATAACAGATAGACAACCGAACGTAATTTACTATGAAAATAAATAATAGGCCAGTTTGCATCGGATCGAATATAGAAATTAAACTCAAAAACAACAACGAAAGCCTCACAAAACCGTGGGGAGAGCAAAATAAAGTATCGTTTGTGAACCATTTGAGCAGCCGCGAGCTCGGTCATACAAGCAAGTATTATTTCGTTGCTGTCGTTCACTGATTAAGGTAAATATAATGAAGTTTCAATTGCGAACGCTCATTTTGTGGCTTAAAATCGATTCTTCGTCTTAATTAAACGTGAAATTGTAATTGGAAACTACAACAATGATCCATAAACCAGTTTGTCATTCGAACATAGATAGACTGTAAAGCTCGGTAAAAGTGTAACGAATACTTGAATCCGATCAACCTACTTTGCGAGTAATACCCTCGTCGCCCACCACTTATTTTTTTATTATTATTAATTCACGGCGAATATATTTGCTAAATAAATTACAAAACTCATATAAGGCGGGATAATTGCTTCTGGTCGTGTATCTATAATGTGAACCACAAATTAGTAATCACTGTTGTTAACTAATATCTACGTATGTAGCATGACTTTGTTAACCGCACAGCACAGCAGAGCACAGAAGAGAAGTGGCTTTTTTCCGCCATTTGCACTGAATGAATTAATCGGAATTAGTAGTTTGTGTGCACGAAACGTTTGCACATTAAAATGCATTAGACAACGGATAATGGGCATTAAAGATGCACGTGCATTGACTTTTAGTCGCAATCAGTTTGGCATTGACTACTGAAAGTATGTTATGAATTTGCATGGATGTCATGAGAAGCGCCTGACAAGCGGGAAAAAGCCTGCTCTTTAGTAGACATGTAGCGTACTTCCCAATGTCTTAGTATCTTTGAAACGTCTTAATTAAGAGCCTTTACATCGTCCATGTAACAATGCTATGACCGCTTGTTAGGGTTGGATAAAAACATATTATCGACACATCACATCTGCGCATTTCTTTTTGTTACGACATTTTGTGACGATATGCGGGTGCTCTGAGTTCGGCAATAGTTAATAATTTTCTAATCAAACTGCATTTCTTATCGTGATAATAACAATATTCGTCTATTTAAATAAATTATAAGAAATGTGGTCGACAACGGTTTTTAAAGTAACTAGTATTGGTTGAAGTTTAATAGTATATGCTTTGTTATGAATCAGCTATTGCATGAGATCCAGGAACAACTAAAATACAGTAAAGACTTGTTGATTTTTCGAAGTGTTTCATTGAATTCTTTCCCGAGATTGCGATGTCACTAAAACCAACGATACTATTTGCAGCCCACCTGATCGATATTTCAAAAGCCTATTCAATTACTCGCCGGAGATATTGATATATATTATTAATAAAACACAGCGTGCTGTCACTGGTGCGTTTGCAATATAAAATAAAACGCGCAAAAATTGGTTAGCGGTGAGCTAGGACAAAAAATTAGGGATAATCAACATTGACGAATTGGCAAAGCTATAACTTTGAAGCATTACTATAGTAATGGGCTTTTTCTACGTCGGCTGTGCTATCACATCTGAATACGACATTTCTTTAGAAATCAAACGAAGAATAACACCTACCAATCGTTGTTTCTTTGGGCCGAGAAGGCAACTGTAAGGCAAGGCTCTCTCCCTAAAACCCAAGGCAACTCTATAAGACCTTCTCTACGAAACATATAAGATCCCAGCCCGCAGAATCTTCTACTCTAATCGAGAGGGACGCAAATGTGGAATGGGACTAAGTCAAAGACCACGCTAATTGAAGAGATTCATGTAAAATTACAGAACGTAACATCGTCAACCAAAAAAATCTGGAAAACGCAGAAAAATAGAAAATTGGTGGATTATTACAGATATGCTGTTTCCTTTAACTGCACGCAAAGGCTCTGAGAAACTATCACCTACCCTTTTACCAGCTACAGTAATTCATATCGAAGTTCTTTCAAGTCAGATTCACAATAACACATATGCGAAAATTTTAAGGAACCAGCACCGGGTTACTTGAAAATATTACCCGAATTTATGAAATTCATTGAAAATTTCAGAATTATATTACCACATTCAAAATATAAATAAAGGAAGAAGTGTTCAGTTCGATTCATTTTACTCTAAGATTTTTGTCTAACAACGGACCTGTATAAATAAGAAGAAGCACTAACTAATTACCGTTTCATGATACCTTTACTCTCATAAAAAAGCCCATTAAAATGTAAAATTCCCATCCTGACAACTAAGTAACCATCCGTGATAATGAAGTGGCCGCCAAGTCATTTATAAAAAAATTGTCTCAAACACAACATTTGCTTAGCGCACGCAACAAAAACATGAAAAGGTGCCTCTGTACGTATTTGTAATCAGATGAACTTCAACTTATTACCAACCCCCAAAAATGGACTTCCAACAAGCAATTTATGACTTAAACGGCTTAATACCATCGGTGATACATTCTGCATATTAAATATGAAATGCGAAAGCAATTGCAAAGCAAAAGCAGTCCCCCTGGCAAACTACGAATTCGGATCCAAATCCGTAAAGCCATTTACAGCGCACGCACGTACTCAGCAGAAAATTGTAAAGTAATTTTTATTTTTATTTTATTTTCCCCCTATCGAGTGAAATGAGAAATTCAGATTCTATAGCACGTTATGTCGAGGATGCCGAGGATGCCAAGGATGTTGGCGACGGCGACGAGGATCGATTCGATGGGTGCAGGCAGGCAAGCAAAGAGCCCTTGGATTAATGTCAACCGCAAGAACCTCAAGTGGAAATCGAAGACAAATTGAAAAAGAGAGAGGAGCATGTAACACATCTTATGAAACAGTTGTTTGGTGATGGTACATTTGGAAGGGGTCATCGGTTATTGGACTGTGAATTGATGCAAGACATGTATTTGTACGTCATTATGGTGCTACCTATGTGGGGTTGGAGAAATATTCGTTTTTTGAGTGGGATTAGCAAAACATATTTAAAATCTCATCAAATGCAGCCATCCAACAGGCATAAACATATGTACGTGGTTGCATGATAATCCGATTATGAAAGGATTGATGAACACGCAGGGAAAACCCCAGAAGTTGTCTCTGTGCGTGAGCTATTTTTAAATAATCGAATAGAGCCAGATGCTGCTTGTCTTTTGGTGATATTGATTGCCCGTCCGACACTTGAAGTAGTCCTGGATAATGTTTAATGATATACTTTTCGCCATTATGGAGACATTGGTGTGGATTTTCGAATGGATTTATTTGTGGCTATGAAAGTATTAAATTTATTTAGATGGATGACAAAAGCATTCTATTTTCAAACTCAAAACTAAAGTTTGTTAATGACATTCAGAAAAATTTGCACGTATTTTACCCCCATATCGCCTAGTGAATCATTTACATTCACATTGGAAAAATGATTACCATGGTCTTGTTTAGAACTTAACTTTTGTAGAGTCCAAAAAATTGCGCTCGCTTCTGCTTATAGTATGTAAGCATAGCATGACGTTATTCTCGCGATATATAAGAAAAATATGTAAAAAATGTCTTTTTTATTCAATTTGAAAAAATCTTAGCTTTTCAGCCATTGAGTGCGAAACCGTCCAACCGGACTTGACTTAATAAACAATTGTTGAACAAGGTGACAATAGCAGTAGGAGACTGGTTAACGGTCATGAGGAGATGAAATACAATATTGCGAAATGTATTACGCCTGCCAAAATGATTGGCTGTATAACGACGAAAAGCTGCCATAAAACAAAGGAGGAGAAAATCATTCTCCATACAAAGAAGAGAGGGTACGACAGTCGCCCAGCTCAAGGAGATAAGGTTCTCGCGATCAAAACAACAACCGGAAGTTTTATAAGGAAGTCAATTTGCCTTTGAAAACGGAACTCATGTTCTTCACAAAAGCGAAGAAAATCTAGCCACCTGGGGTATGATGTATTTAAACAGAGTTAAGGAGAAGTTAAAGGGGAAGAGGAGAACACACGTCCAGTACCGCATCTCAGTACAGAAGATGTTGGCTTTACTCCAAAAAAAAAGAAAGACCGACAAGGCCGTGGTCTTCTTTTTCCGGTCTACCAGCAGTTCTTTACATTTAGTGCCATGATAGACGAAGCTAGTTCGTAGCCTTAAAGTAAATGAAGACACGATTAAATATATACTATTCACAAACTAACATCTGTCCAGCTAGTACGTGGTAGTTAAAGAGTTTGTTTATCTCGATGTTAATGTCCCAGTAATTGAAGTCACCTTGACACTTCATTTGTTAAAATTAAGTTAACTGCGAGCTGCTCCATTTTTATTTTAATTTTTGTCAGCTAGTCGGCAAAGTTTCGGCACTTCCATTTTTTCTGAATTACCGATGGACAAAATGAAATTCTATTCGAATAGACAATTTATGATAATATGCAAATGCGATAACTCTGACGCTGCAAAGTCGCAACATAAGTGCGTCATTGTCACTGAAAAGGGACAGCACACTATGTTGGCAATCATAGAAGATGACAACTTTTATTTGTCCGGGAATTTTAATTGGAATCAATTACAGAGAGTGGAAAATAGACTGACAGTTGACAGTGGACCTACTGCAAGCAACGAAGCAAACAACTCTTTAAGTGTCTGAAATCACACTTGGGCCATTTTTCTGTCTCTCTACAAGTTTATTTTCCGTCCCATCATCATTGCTGTCATTTTCGTCGTCGTCACCATTATCGAATTCAATCGCAAAGAGGATTTACTATAAAAGGAATTTAATTATACCTGTCAGATGTAATTATGTTCAATTTCGTTCGATTTTTTGTTACACTTTTTGTCCCTACATTTTCTCTATACGTTCTTAAAACAAGGTAGCGAGAGTGGTGTTTTGTGCGCCCACTCGACATTTCAACTTAATTAAATTGCCATCGTAGAGGAACCATTCAAACGTACACTGTATTTTACACAGTTGTGCTCGTGCTTACATCAACCCTCATTCTGCTACATCCTCCTGGTGTGGAACCACCCATCCAGCCACCTACATTATCCACAAGCCACCCTGCTTTAAGCCACTTAAGTGAAAAACTTTTAATTGGTTTTACTTTAGAATATGGGCAATGCGAATCAATTTTCCAGCAAAAAAAAAAACATATATATTTTGCATGCGCATATAAATTAGCTGCTGCTGTTGCCGTTCTTGCGAAACGGAAATTCAAGTTGAAGCGTTCTTAACTTGTTCTGATTAGCAATTGAGCAGTATGATGAAGCGCGAGGCAATCAGAAGGGTGGAAGCAAAGGCAAGTGAGAGAAGACGTTGCAACAGATGTTTCTTATGCTATTTATATATACGGTCTTTACTTTCCTGTTTTTTTTTTCTTAGTGAAAGAGAACAAAAGTGTGCGAGTGAAATATAAGTAAAGTTGTTTTGCTGGCGTCTTTTCCTATGTAACTTGTTACAGGAAGTGTGAAATCAAATGATTCCTTCCGGCGAAATTGTATTTTGTGTCTTTTCGATTCTTAGATTTGTGCGGTATTTTGGATAGAGGGACAGGAATGAAATAATGTCTCAAAACTCTTAATAACAAGATGTATATCGGTTAAATGGAATGAACGGTTTTAGTTCTTAATGCACTTTATTAAAGTAACACCAACCCAGAGAAACGTCAAATGGTGGTCATCAAATTCGCACCATCAAAGCACAGCGCCGCCGAAGGCAAAAGCTCAGCTCGGTTTGAATGGGATATTGTTATTTAAGCGTTGTTATGGATAGACCAGCATTTTTCTAAGCGTCCACAAATATTTTAACTTAATCTCCGTCTTCAAATGCAGATAATGATGAAAAATATATTTATCCAACAGAAAGTGTTTTCAGAAATTCAAATTGTTTCTCAAGTCTGCATTTAAGTTAATTATTGTACTAAATTTGGAAAGGGGTCATCGGAGAACAAGAATCACTGAGACCAAGTGTTCCATTGTTAACATCGGAGCCTAAATTGCTGAACCTGGCACTTTTTTTAAGAAGGGTGGCTTTTGAGCGCCTTTTTCGAGTACTCCTTCCTGATCACCTATAATGGAACAGGGATAGGCTTAAGTTCGAGAGATACTGATGGTTTACTCCCCGCGATCGTGACAGCAAATATCCTTTTAAGGAAAAGAGTTAAAGGCGCTACCCTGTACATATGTTCAGATAGCCAAGCTGCCATTTAATCCTGATCTGTTACTACGATGCCCTCTAAAATTGTGGCAGAGGCCATAAGCAAATTGAACAAGTTGGAAAGATAAAACTTAACCATACTCTTACCTATGTTCTCGGTACTACTGGTAGACAGGGTAACAGAGCTGATTCTCTTGCCAGACAACGCTTTTGTTGGCCCACAACCATATAGTTCTACAAAAGTGAAATGATTGAGCTTTTATGTCTAAACTGATCTCCAATCATGCACACATTCTAAGCCGTTGATCGATGGTCCAACTGGCTCCACGTGCATCTAAGAGCTATCAGAGTTAGCAGCTCGAGCCTTTATGAGTGCTGTCTGGAAAAAGACGAAATAGCATCACACTTTATCTGTATCCTTAGCAAACACTTCCGTGAAGATAATCTAAATCAAATTGAGGTCAACAATCCGTTGTTAACTTACAGTTGTGTTTCAATGCAACACAGATGTGGCTCATTCATTTATTGAGATTATCTTCATGGAATAAGTTTTTCTCAACTTCCCTTCAAAGTACTTTATACTACAACTATGTTATTCTATATTTATATTTATATTAGCTGCCTTGTAGAGCTTCCCATTAGAGGCACCTTATATCGAGATTTCGTTTTCGGGAGAGAGCAGGGCATGCGCCAAAAAGGTATAGAGTTGTCTCTTCCTCCTCCTCATCCATCTAACATCATTCTAAAATATTTTGCTACTTTTTTATACGGAATTTGTACAGAGTCTATAATAATGGGTGGCGAATATACATTTCTGTAACCATTTTTGTCCATTCGCTCGCTGTGGCCGAGCCAGTGTGATCGACGGCTTTTAGCTTTTCGGACTACATCCAAATCTTGCTACAGCTAATAGAGTTCGCGGTTATATCTTCTCCTGTGCGCTTCTCGCACACAGGGCCAAATATCCCTCGAAAAATTTTTCTTTCGAAGGAGCCCATTATTAGCTCTCCTTTCCTGCTTATCGTCCAGCAATCGGCGCCGTATAGCAGAGCGGGCAGAATAAGGGTTCTGCAGAGCATGCACTTTGCCCTTCGAGTTAGGAGTTTTGAACCCATTTGTTTCGCCAAACCGTAGCAGCGGTTTCCTAGGATAATAGTTCGTGGAGTTGATATTTACTCCGAGATAGATGAACTCCTTAACTACCTTGAAGTTGATGCTGTCAACAGGGACATATTGACCTCATTCACTTCAAAGGCAACTAGTTCCGCCTGTTCTTCAATAGCCGTGAATGCAACTACCGCAGCTCACCGGGAGCGTCCCATGATGTCTGATGATGTGGTCAAAAGGATGGTGAATGCGATTATATGTGACCACAAGCGTTCTCACTTTAGCATAACACCATCAAAACCTACTTCATACCTCCACTTTGTGACTGCTGCGTGCCTAGTACCTCGACTGGAGATGGGGTAACCAATCCATGCGGAAGGTTGTCGGTGTTAGCTGACGAGAGAGGAGTGCAGGAGTGCCAGCTCACTAAGGCACTTCTCCTGTATCCGACTTATTTGAAACCCAGATCTATAGAGATCTCCAATACTAAACCAGGGTGTTGGAAAAGAGTTGGTGGCGGACGAGCCCTTAATGGGACAACTGCAGCACTCACATCCCAAAAGAGGGTTACTGGCTCGGGCGTTGTGCTGTCGGGGTAACTTCCCGACCATGTCAAAAATATATAGTTATGATATTAATTTATCAAATACTTTCGACATAATTAGTAAAAGCGATATTGATCTGTTCGATTTCTTATCGCTACTACTTTTCATTTTTGTGAGACAAACAAATTTATGAGATAAACGAACAAGATTAGTCACCTCAATTAGTCAATCGTATCCAGGAGCTTTTGTTTTTCTAATTTTAACACTATTTTAACTGGTGGCCATTTTGTCAGCTGTCAAGTGATTTATTTTTAGTTTGGTTTGGCATTTCAACATGAATAGACTATGGAATGTTTTCGCACCACATTTATTCTAAAGGATGATACGCATCCAGAGATATCGTACCGTACAGAAGAAGTAATTGCTGCTGTAGAGCGTAGCGTAGAGAAAGACGCAAATCAGTCTATGCGCCATCGTGCACAGGAATTTAATATGTGTCCATCCACTTTATGGAAGATTTTGCGGAAAGATCTTTGTTTGCGTGCTTACAAAATCCAACTCGTGCAAGAATTGAAGCGACAGGATCACCTAGCAAGGCGCAGATTCGGTGAATGGGCTCAAACAAGATTTCCGTTGATCCCAATTTTCATAAACGAATTTTGTTTAGCGATGAAGCTCAATTTTGGTTGAATCGAAACAAAACTGGCGGTCATATGCCAGAGATCATATTGAAATTATAATGCCAGAAGATTATCTTTCGAATAAAGTAAATTTCATGTCAATTTTAAAAAAAATCATCTTTGTTTTATTCTATGTGAAAGTTCTAGACCTAAAAAAAAGAACACCTTTAATTTAATATTAAATAACACTGTTCAGCTAACGATACACTGTCAATTTTAAAATTATCTGGTATGATGGCAGGTAAGACCGTATCCTAAAATCGTTAATCATTTCTAATTCGCTCGGCTTTTTCTTCTAAGTCTGACAAGTATTTGAAGTTTAAACTGTCATGACGCAGCAAAAAATTTAAGGTTCCGGTCCTTCGTTCAGTTGTACATTCCCTAATGCACCGCCAGTGTTATACATGATCAACGGATTCAGCCTATTCTGATTATTTACATATGAAAATATGTCGTGACGTGCAAATTCCTCATCAGATTTGCTGCGACATGGTGTGCTTCCGTTTCAGACTTTCAGACTTCAAATTTACAATCCAGTTAAGTTATATTTTTGTTTCCCCTCAATCAGCTAATCGAAGATTGAATACCTGCGCAGCTGGTTTACTCTAGTGATAAGCAATTAATCAATCAATCAATCACTTTGGACACATTTCTCGCTACTCAGAGACTGGTTCCTTCTGACATCAATAGATAAGCACTGCAAAGTTAGTGAGCGGGTATGAAGAGAATGGCAAACAGACGTGCTCATGCTATTGCATCTATGTATAACAAACAAGGGATACGTTTTGTGCTGCCACCAGGACTCCGCATAATTTTAAAGAATCCAAGAGTTAACTGCTACCTTATGTGTGAGCGAAGCACACATGACAGATGAATAAGCGCTGACGACGATATTCTATGATTAATTACATGGAACGATCAACTTTTTCAGCATGTGAAAAAAAAAAAAAAATATTATAGCACCCCTGACATACTGATAGATATAAGCATAGAACTTAGAGAAAGGCTGTACTCTTGGATACCGAATACACCATTTCGGGTGACATATCACAGCGGGTGTGTGTGTGTGTTCTTTTTTTTCATTGTATGCATTGAAACTTTTGTGGAAAAATGTTGTTTGTTTGATGTTGGAACATTTGTTGGCAGAGACAAATAATGTTAAAGGGATTTTTAGTGATATATTTTTCACTAGGTTGGCTTGTGGATATACGAGTATGTGTAATTGCATGAAATGTGTTAAAAAGTGATAAGAATGACAAATAGTTTTACTTACAGAGTAATGGGTACATTTAAAAATAGCGTATAGGTACCTAGAAAGAAAAAAACAAATGTTAAGTTTTGTGTTTTGTTTTAATACAAATTCTTATACATATATACGAAATTGATCTATTAATATAAACGAAGTTGAGTTAAAAACATATAAAAGACTACTGTTGACTGTTTTATTTTGTATCCGCACGTCATAAAAAATAAAAATGGTGAATTATTTGGTTAAAAACTCCGCTACAAATTTTGAGCAGTTACTTTTCAATTTTATGAAAAAATAACGATGGCATTGCCATTTTAGCACTGAAACATATTTCAAATAAATAATAACCAAATTCTATTTTAACTACTTCCCGAGCTTCAACGTAATTTGTTTAGAGACATAGGAGACGATACCAATATCTAATCTGAAGTAAATGACCCATAATTAAAAAAAAAAATAGTGCAAAACACGAAATAACGACATATTCCACCTTACAGTTTGGAGTTTGTTAGCTGAGGGTGATCTGAATGCAAGAGATATCAGGAGTTCGCTTAGATACCTCCATTATAAGAAGAATTTTTTAACGGTGACTGAATGATGATTATTATATCATTTTAAATTCTATTTCTTACAATTAATTTAAGACCTTTCATATCAAGGAGTAGAAAACAAACAGCATTCAGCTTATTGAAAATACATATAAAAATATGCAAAAGCATAAAGTAATAAGAGATGTCTTAAGTAAATTGCCAAAAATAGAATTTAGTAAAGAGACTTGGGTACGACTCAGGCAAACAACAGAGAGCAAAAATGAGTAAGCGTTACTTTAAAACTGGTTCAGGTCCATTTAGGGATGATTTTTCACTACAGTGTTTCATCTCCTTGTTCAGCGATTCTTAGTAAAACTAATTAAAGATTTAAAATAAAATACAATGTTTGGTTATACAATGATCTAATGTCACCCGCGAGAGGTCGGACCGACCAAAACTAAAACAACTTGACAATGCAATAAAAACTAAAATAACTGCTGGTTGATCGCGGGCGACCTATATATACTTATAAAGTATACTTTTGCTTTTTCTCCATTGCCAAACGATTTAAAAAACCGGGGACCCCACGCTATATATAGGGTCCGCCATTTAAGGTTTTTTTTCAACTAGTGCTTATTTCGCGAATGGTAACACTTACCTCATGTCTGTCTCATTTGACAGATAATTAGTTTTATCCTTCCGCTGAATGTATATGGTTGTGTATACGCTTGAACAACGCTAGGAAATATTGCGACATAGCGACATAGAGAAGATGCCGATTTTGCCAAAAAAATCATCTTTTCAGGTGAAGCTCATTTTGATCTTGGCGGGTATGTAAACAAGCAAAATTGTCGCATTTGGGGCACAGAAAACCCGCACGCATACATTGCAAAGCCGATATAGCCAAAACGAGTCACTGTTTGGTGCGGATTTAGGTCCATAGGCATAATTGGGCAATTTTTCTTCGACAATGTGCCAGGAGTGGCCTGTACAGTCAATGGCGATCGTTATCGGGCCATGTTGAACGAATTTTTGTTCACAAAAATTGAAAAGGAGGATATTGGCAACATTTTGTTTCAACAGGACGGCGCTACGTGCCACACAGCCGAAGCTACACTCGATGTTTTGCGCCCTGTTTTTGAAGATCGCATTAACAGCCGCAGAGCTGATGTCATTTAGCCACCGCGGATAGCGATTTGACACCGTTGGACTATTATTTGTGGGGTGCCGTAAAAGATAGTGTTACACCGACATGCCACAGACAATTGACGCTTTAAAGGACAATATTCGTGAAGCCATTGGTGAAATACAGCTGCACACAGTCGATAATGTGCTTAAAAATTGGACCGATCGTGTAGGCTACTGCATGGCCAGCCGAGGCAGCCATTTGAATGAAATTATTTTCCATTATTAACCAGAAGGATTGTACTTTCAAATAGAAAAAGAAATTTGAGAAAATATTCAGCATTTTTTCTTTTTTATAGCATTTTCAAAAAAAAACATAAGGAAAGGCTACAGTCCGCTTGGGGCGAACAGTACGATACCCTATCCCTATGTACCCCAAAGAAAAAAAGCATTAGGAAGATGATGGATAGCATTTTATTTCATTCTATGAAATTTATAGAAAAAAATTATTTATTTCAAAAAACGCCCCCAAAAAGTGGGCGTGGCCAAAAACTTTGTATGGGCGATATATTGAGAAAAATATTGGCATAATATATTCTTAAACATTTTTTTTCGATTTTTATGAAAATTTTCGAAGAAAACAGCATTTTAGTGAAAAACGCCCACAAAAAATAGGCGTGGCAAAAAACTTTATGTGACGAATTAATAAAGGTGGGCAATATCTACATTTCTTGTGAAGGTTGTACAACTTTATATCTCTAACTTAAGCCTTAAAACGGTTTTTTCTAAATTGTGGGCGTGGCAGTGGGCGTATTTTGAAAATTTTAACACTTTACCATTTCGGAACCCTAGGGAGTATATGTTCCAAATTTCATCTTCCTAGAATAATTTTAAAGGCCTCAAAAGTTGATACGGACGGACGGACGGACATTGCTAAATAGTCTTAGATTTTGGTCCTGATCATAAATTTATATACTTTTAAGGGTCTACGACGAATATTAAGGGGTGTTACAAACTATGTGTCAAAATTAATATACCCTTAGGATAGGGTATAAAAAAATATTTTTTGAAAAAACGCCCCCAAAAAGTGGGCGTGGCCAAAAACTTTGTATGGGCGATATATTGGAAAAAATATTTGTTAAATATCTTGTTCAACGTTTTTTTTGAGTTTCTATGAAAATTTTCGCTGAAAACAGCATTTTAGTGGAAAAAGCCCACAAAAAGTAGGCGTGGCAAAAAAAATTTATATGACAGACTTATAAAGGAGGGCAGAGCCTACATATCTTGTAAATGTTCCAATACTCTATCTCTCTAACTTAAGCCTTAAAACGGTTTTTTCTAAATTGTGGGCGTGGCAGTGGGCGGATTTAAAAACTTTTAACACTTTACCATTTCGGGACCCTGAGGAGTATATGCTCTAAACTTCAGCATTCTATCATAAATTTAAAGGCCTCAAGAGTTGATACGGACGGACGGACGGACGGACGGACATTGCTAAATAGTCTTAGGATTTGGTCCTGATCATAAATATATATACTTTTATGGGTCTACGACGAATATTAAGGGGTGTTACAAACTATGTGTCAAAATTAATATACCCTTAGGATAGGGTATAAAAAGTTACGTGGCGGTCCCTATACATATATCACTTACTAGTCCAACAAACTTTGCAACTAATAAGACACTGCACTCACTCTTCGAAGAATTAAGAGCCAAAAACATTTTATATTGAGTCATGTTGTTGGAGGAAAGCTATGTTCACTTTTCGCAAATTTGATTTTGGGAGCCTGTCTATAAGTCCAATATAAATAATCAGTCTTACAATTGACGCTTTAAAGGACAATATTCGTGAAGCCATTGGTGAAATACAGCTGCACACAGTCGATAATGTGCTTAAAAATTGGACCGATCGTGTGGGCTACTGCATGGCCAGCCGAGGCAGCCATTTGAATGAAATTATTTTCCATTATTAACCAAAAGGATTGTACACTTGTTCACTTTTCGCAAATTTGATTTTGAGAGCCTGTCTATAAGTCCAATATAAATAATCATTTTTTAATTTTTTTAACTCGAAGCCGGGTCTTGCTAAGAATAATAATAATGTTAACATATAAAAATTTTCGTTCCGGGTATGTCAATCTAAAAATCGATAACCTCAGACACCAAACTTAGGCAATATATTTTAAGTTTAGAAAATGAAAATTTGGACTGCAATGATAAAAATGATTGAATCCATTCAATGCCTGCTATTTTTTCCCTCGTCAAAATGAAGAAAACCTTTTTCTTTGATGAAAAAAACATAAAGAAAGGCTACAGTCCTCTTGGGGTGAACAGTATCTTATTCAGGTTTATCAGTAATTCATCAAAATATTCGTAGTTTATGTAAAAATTTCGATGTTTTTCTTGCTCATCTCTCTGAAATATGGATAAATGAATTTGAAATTTCTAATTTTTATATTCCCAATTTTACACTAGTGGCAACATGCAATGATTCTTATTCAGCTGGTTGAGTGGCGGTCTTTTATAGGAGTGACATTGTGTGTGATGCATCAAAACCCAATCTTAAAAGCGACGATTTAATTTGTTTAAATTTTGATTTATCTGGCGTTCATTACAGCTTTGTTGGGGTGTACAAATTGCATTTTTATATAATATAATCAAATTCTATAAGAAGATTTTAACATTGATCTTTTGTCTTATTCATCTGATGCTGATAACTTCCTGGCTGTCTTATCTTCCTTAAGCTTTAGCTCTTTGGTGAATAAACCTACCAGAGGACCTTTTTCCTTGGACCATATATGTATTTATATGATTGCATAGGAACAATGTTTTTACTTATAGAACAGTAGTATATGACCTCAAGATAACTGATCATAACTTAACCAATATTCTGTTTGAGAGTTGTGTTACAAGGAATAAGCAGTCTTATGCAAATAAATTTCAAAAAATTGACTTTTCTGTACTAAATTCTGCCTTGACCTCTGAGTTTTGGGAAGAAGTTTAGAATTCAAGTGATCCATCAATTGCTGTTGATATTTTTCTGCAGAAGCTTTAATTCCACATTTCGAAGTTTAGCCTATGTGTCAACAAAAATAATACAAAGTTAGTGGATGAATTTTTCACTACTTAAAAAAAAATAATTTAAAGAACAAACTTTGTGTTAGAGTAAGGAAACATCCTTACAACAGTAGGCTAAAAAGATGTCATGATAAACTGTGCAATGAACTAAAAACTGAAATTCCACGTTGCAGAGATAATTATTATAGTTAAAGACTTGCGGGTATTTTAGGTAACTCTAAACGAAATGGGAAGTTGTTAACCAGATCTTAAAAAAAATAAGCCGAAGGCTGATGTTTCTATAAAAAATGGTAGTAGTTAGTTAATGACCCTTCAGAAGTAGCTAATTTATTTAATGTTTATTTCTGTAATATAACTCATAACATCAATAATACTCCCCTAAGAAGCTCTTGTCAATCCTCTGATGGTATTATTAAAGATTGATTTAACACCGATAGCTTTTTCTTTGAAAATCATCTAATGATATGATTTCCAGAAAATTTTTTGAGAATATTTCGTACTATTTTCTGATGTCTTGATGTATATCTTTAGTCTTATTGTTAGTATACAAAAATGAGTATTTTGTTATTTCGTTGCACAAAAAAGTAAAACTACGAGTCTCAAAAATTACCGTCCTATTTCGCTTTTAACAGTTTTTTTCAATTGCCAATTTGGATTTAGAAAAGGTATGTGGTGTGGCCAACTTTATCATAGCTTAAACGAATCTGAGAATGCAACTTCCCTATTAATTGATATAACTAAGGCTTTCGATATAGTGAACCATGTTTTGTTACTCAAAAACTGTATAGTGCAGGTAGGTTTTAGATGGCCAAATAACAGTCTTTGCTGATGACCCTTCTTTATCCTACTCTGAAAAATACTATTTTAATTTGTTTACTGCTGTCAATAATGATTTAGAAATTCTGCGCAAATGGTTTTTTTACATAAACTAATTATTTTCAATATTTTGGGCTCTATATGTAAAGTTGTCCTAAATATAATTTAAATTATTGCTCTTTAAGTATTTGGGAATAATTTCGGATAGCAGCTTAAGCTGGAAAGATCATACTTCGCATTTGAAACAATACCCAAATAATGATTTGAGACTGTCGTATCACCTGAGCCTTCATTGTAGTCAGCAATATTTTAAAATTAGTTTTTAATGGTTTGTTTAAATCTAAGCTACAATATGGGTTGGCTTGTTGGGGTTGTACTCACAATAATAAAATTTGAACCTTTGCTTACTAAGCAAAAACATGCGATTCGGATCTTGTGTAGAGCTAACCGCAGAACACTCTTGTCTTTTGACTATTGAATGTTCCTAACTGTTTCATTAAAATTTAAAGCTCATTTCATATAGTTTTTTATATAGTAGTAATAAGAAGAATGTTGAAATAATATAATGGAATATGAAATAAAGTTTAAATGAATAAACAAATAAATAAAAAAAAAGTATAATACCCTATCCATATCCCTTATATGCCCCAAAGAAAAAAGCGTTAAGAACATAATGGATATCATTTTATTTAATGTTATGAAATTTATAACATAAACGCGTGACCAAACATTTTATACTACAAACTTGTAAAGGAGGGCAGTGCCGACATATCTTGTGAGGATTGTTATACTCTATTTCTCTAACTTTAGCTTTAAGACGGTTTGAACCATTTCGGAGCCCTAGGGAATATGGGGTCCAAACTTCAGCTTCCCAGCTAAATTTTAAAGGCCTAAAAACTGCGTACGGACGGGCGGACGGTCATTGCTAAATAGTCTTAGGTTTTGGTAATGATCATAAATATATATACTCTTAGGGGACAACGATGAATATTAAGGGGTGTGACAAACTATATGTCAAAATTAGTTTCCCCTTAGGATAGGGTATAAAACCATAAATAAATACAATTTCAAATGGAGTCAAAATAAAAAGCACAATTTCTGATTAACTTTCTAGAAAATATCACATTTACTTCAGAACAACCGAAATCGGTAATTAACTTCAACCGTCGAAAAGATCGAAACGGGATTAGTTTTCTCTAAGACGCGTGATGTTCTCTCTCTATACATGGTATTACAACGCTCCAAAGTTGAGTTTTTATATTAATGCTTTCGAAGAGGATTATACTAATGGAAGGGAAGGTATGGGAGTATATAGAAATATAAAATTTATGGAGAGTCACCGTGCCGAAAAAAGTGCTAATCGCAATGATAAGGCTTAAAGTGGATATATTTTGGCATCATCATCGTTATCATCATTGCCAAAAATTACTTGCACTTTTATTTTTTAATATTTAAATTTGACATTTCTTTAATTTGTCATTTGCATTGGATTTAAGTCTGCTTTCCTTTCAAAAAAAATCGACAAAGTATGTATGTGCATACATTTTATATGTAAATATACACAGTTGAGTACACACCTTGACAAACATAAATTAATATTTCCTATTTCATTCACAAAACCACTTGAATGCAATTGGAATTCGACCCATCTAAGCCTGTCAAGCTCTTGAACAAACACTAAATATCACTAAATCCTTCCCAATATTGTTTATTACTTGCAACTATTCCAAAACAAAAACATGTTAAACAAATAATCGTTAGACATGCCCGCATTGTTCTGTTCCAGTGTCATTTGGAAAATCGTTAAAGTATCTACGAGTACCTAAATGTACATTCTCACACATTTCTCTCTTTTTTTGTTAGATTATCAACACCAAAGCAACCTCAATTCAATCGAAGGCAATACTCATTAATCAATCTACGACAGCAGCATTTTTTTTTTACAATTCTCTGACATTGTGTTATCTTAAGTTGGTAGAAAATAAACATAAATAATATATAGGAGCAGTAGATGGTGCACAAATATAATATCACCCCCCCAGCCCTACACCTTCCGTTTCATGAAAGCAGGCACACCCCAATCTAGACAGAGAATAAAATACGAAGTGAACTTACCTGGAAAACAGTCGCAGCCCCAGCCAGTCAGTCACTCAGGGTCGATTTGTTTGCTTAAAAATAACCTTATCGGTGAGTGAGGTGCTGCTGCTACCATAATTTGTTTTGTTATTTGAGTTTTACAGTGCATGTAGCAAAAGTTCGTACTTAACATTTTTTTGATGGTAATAAAGACAAGTCAAGTTTATAGAATTTTTTTTTCATATTTCAATCAGGAGCATTAGTTAAATGTACTGCAATACCATTTACTTAGAAACGAAAATAAAGTATTGTAAGTTAAGTTTGCAATATCTCGAATTCTGGGTGTTCTTTCTAAGAAGTAAGTTCAGATACTTCAAGGCTCTCGATGTTAGTAGGGTCTACTTTCACTGTGACTCAAGTTACATCACATTGTAATAATTGTTTAAAATGCTAAAACGTCTGATCTTTACAACCACTTTGTATATTTTGTAGACAAAATTGAAGATCGCAAACAATTCTGGTATTACGTGCATTTTCATTCGTACAAAAGGAATATGTGCGTGTATATTGCTACTAATCATTGGCTGCATATAGCTTTTAAAATTTTCACTGGCCCTTCGATTAATAAGGAATATATGTTCGTTTAGCGAAGACAGAGTAGTTACAGCAGCTTAATTAGTATTGTGGCAAATCATGTCTGGTAAACACAATACAAGGCAACCGGATTTACAAGGTGGCGCAAAATGAAACATCCAATTTTGATTTTGAATTACTTTTTTACTTAATAAAAAAAACGATTTTGAGTGATGGAAATCTTTGTTTGGACCTTTATAATTTTTTCTGTTTCCATAACGTTCCGCAAGATTTCCGCCGGTGATTACTGTTCGCATTTCTGTTGAATATTCTCCTTTAACTTCGCAACTTCAAGTCTGGGATGGTTAAATAGGGCGATGTTGATGGCCATGCAAAATCGCCAAAACCGGGAGATTACGCGACCAGGAAACGCTTTCTTCACAATATCTGTTGTGGCTCGTGCTGTGTGTGCGGCTGCGGTTGTTGAAGCCACATGTTCACCAAGCCCAGCTCACGCAATCCCGGCTGTAAGAAGATCATGGCGCGGTATAGCATTCGCCAATAACATTGACCGTTATGTCCTCAAAAAAATACAGCCCAATCACTCCTGCCGCGTGAACGCCGCACCACACAGTGGCTATGAGCGGATGCCATAGCTCTGCGTGCATCACACGTCGATTTTCAGTGCCCCTAAAACGAAGATTGTGTCGTCGCAAATGATGATTTTTGACACAAAATTCATTTTTCAGATTGAGGATGGCTTGACAGTAATTCACATCCGAGTGACGGTCAGCAGACATTGTCTGCTTGCATACTGCAGCTGTCTAGTTCACAAATATTATTGAAGTACGCCGCCCTTTGCAAAAATCAAAACAACAGAATAGGGTGATTCATTTTACGCCACCTTGTACAAGTTTATTATTGAAATTTGGACAAAACAAGCATGGGAATAAGAAGATATTTATATTATATCATAAACGGTTTTCAAGAAATCACCAAAAACAGTTATTTTTCATATTTTATTTATTGAGTTCTTTTGAGTTATAATATCAAATACATTATACATGTGAACAGTGAAGTATATGTAACTACAGAGTTTTTCCTACTTAATACTAAGAACTTTGGAAAATAGCCATTGGACACGTTTACACAAACAATCATTTTATGATAAGGGTCTATCTTCAATGTGGGTCCACCCATATGGAGTTCTTTGAAAACCGTTAAATAGGTCCGCACAAATAGGTTCGTTAATAGTAGCAGAAACTTTGTTAGGGACTTTTTTAAAAAAAAATTGCTTTGTATTATTGTCTAAATTACGTCAAAAACTAAATATATTGTAGAGAGCTTTCAACAGACATCCGAATTTTAGAAGCTTTTTTCTTAATGTGTAAGAACTATAACAACTTAAATAAAAGTCAAACTGAGTCTGTTTATATCCCTGTATATGAAAGTTCGGTTTTTTTATGGGACACTACTTACAACATACACTGTATTCTGGTAGCACTTCGAAAACACACAATATATTTACGCGAACGTCATCCAGTTTGTTAGTCTAACAGCAACGAGGTGATAAATTTTCTTTAAAAAAAAAGTATCAACTGCGTGAGCTCTCCTATCAATGCCCAACACTGAGCGTATCTTGAAGTATATCGAATTTCGTAGGTAGCTATGCATCTCATATATAAAAACAAAACCATACAAATTAGCCACAAAAATCTGCAGTTAACATCTGATCAGAAGAAAGAAAACAAACAAAAAGAGAAGGAGACAAAAGACAACATTTTGATAAGACCTGTCTCGATACCGTTCAAAGTGTCATAATGCAGGCCATTTATTTGTTTCATTCTTCACTCTGAATTGTGCGTGGAAACACACATTAAAATTGTTGACAATTATATTAGAACAATGCACTCAACTTGTGCTGTCACGTGGAGGTGGTGTAATACGATCTGTCACCAGGCTTAGAACTAATACCATCAACAATGACAATAAGAGCAGACAAGATACGTTATGGTATGTTCGTCATTATTCAAGAATAGAAGGACGGATATTAATATGTATAGTTCTGCCGAATTTCTTTTTATTGTATTTTTTTATATGACAAAACTCTGCGGGTCGATAGAATTTAGCATTGAAATGAGTTGACAATGGCGAAACCCATCGTAAAGCTCTGATTTTTATTAAGTAAGGAGAAAACTACGAAAATCATTTTTAATGGCTATGCTAATTTGTGTGTCTATGGATCCGCGACAAAGAGAGAGAGCGCGCGCCCGTACGATCAGTTGCCTTCATTTAGTCGAGAAATTACAATACATATGAAGCTGTGACTATGAGGGCGGCAGAGTACCTTTGATCGTACAGTTAGCTAAATAGGTAGATCAAAGACGCTAATTAAAAAATGCCGACACTAACTGGAGTTGTAAATTATGTTGTATATTAGATACAATATGCGTGGTGAACATGCAATGAATGATATGAACGCGTCCTTTTTTGCCGCCTTATATGGTAGTTGTTTTGATAGCGTCGCATATAGAATCGTGTTGTTCTTGCGCAATGTTGTTATCAAATGAATGAAATTGTAGATCAAACAAACGGTTTGTAGAGTTTGATTAAACTGAAGTTTTTTCTTTGCCATTGTTTTGCTATTTTTTTTTGTTGAGATTTCTGCCTTACGAGGTGAATTAGGATAGGTACAACTTTTTGAGTTGGAGCCGGAAAAATCGTCATATGTCAAAAAATCGTATAGAGCAATATCGCCTTTACCAATTACGTATTTGAATTTTTTTATTTAAGATATTGGATTAGTTTAGGTTCTTTTAAATATGTTTTATTCCATTTTAATTAATTTACAAAAATAAGAATTTTAATTAAAGTGAATACATCTTATTATCGAAGAGTATCGATAAATACCTCAGCATCAATTCCGGTTCGGAATTAAGCACTCCGCAATCGACTTGGTATATCAAGTAACCAGGGATATATTAAAGTACGGCATACGGGATGTAAGGTACCCAGATGGACACAATGGACCCAATTGATGGTCTAAGCGAGCGGTGGCTGAAGTCACAGGAGCATCCACCAACCTACCTACCATGGCATACAGGATTGAAATAGAAGCTATAATACAAAATATTAAGTTCTTATGTAGCGTGCATACTCTGAAACGAAGGATCCAAAGTCAAAGAAATCCCGGAAGGAGTTCTGTGTCCGATTATTTTTTTAGTCACATTTTATTTTTGCGCACAATTGTAGCTAAGCTTGAGGATGATACCGCTATATTGATGGTTAGATGGTTGCATCAGCTTTTAAGTGGTCGAAGACTTGGCCTTATTGGGCTAAATGATACAATATGCTACCCATTTTTATAGACTCCGTACAAATTCCATACGCAAATAGCACGTAAAGAAACGGGCAGAGCTCTTTATTACATGCTAGCTAAGCCCGGATTTAACATTAAACCAAGTTTTTCGATTCTTTTCTGACACAACATGCTTTTTCTTGTGAGTGGTGTAACCACCCCGAATCTCCCAGAAAGCAAATCATCACTCTTCTCGAATCTGCACTACACTTTGCAATTTCTATGTAAAAATACTGTGACCAAATAAGAACTAACAGAAGTAAACCCCACTATTACACCATGTATCGTAACAGTACATTTTCAGCGCAACGAAATTTAACATTTGAGGAAAAAATGAATTCAATTCAATTTTTCTGTTCTTTCCGAACTTTCAACATTTCAAATGACAATAAAAATGCTTTATAGTGTTTTACACTGTCTGGCGCTACGCCGAGTGACATTTTTCAGAAATTTTGTCAGCACTTATAAGTTACGTGCTGACAGTATTAATAGGATCTTAAGCTCAAAATTTCGAAATGTTTAAAATTTTGCCTGAAATGACGAATTTTAGCTTTTTTGCTAACTAATTTATTCTTTAGTTCAATTTGTTCTCTCAAATATTGTAAATACATATTTTCTTTTAACGTAGTTTTGCAAATAATCCAGAAGTAAACGCTTTAATTAATAAAAACTGATTTCTCACTAATTTACAATTTAAGCTTTTATTTATCGGTAACCTATTAAAAAAAGTCGCTGTTCCTTTATTCTCTTCAGTAATATCGTGCCGCTTTTCAGGCATCCTTACTCGCACTACATTTAGCCCACAGATGAGTAATTATACAGATTTTCGACTCCGCATACTCCTGTCCCTTTAAACCCGCAAACAATTTGTATGGGGAAAAAATCCTCTCTCAAATGTTCTATCTGTGAATACGTGTGAGCCAACCAAATAAAGTACGGAGGCGTTGATGGGTCAAAAATATGTCATTAGCGTTATCAGTTTTGCAAGAATTCCAAAAACAGCTGTGTTGGGTAAGTGCTGCGAAGTATTGAGTTAACGTAATGCACGTTTAAATGATATTTTAATTGAAATGTTTATGAAAATAAAAATAGTTATATAAAAATATGAAGTTGTTGCAATTAAATGGGAATATTTTGTATGTTTATAAGCAATAGTTCTCAATGTTTTACCTGCCATAAAATAAACATACTTGGGTTGCTATATTTTTTCCATTTTGGTTAATAAAATGAGATAAAATGCATATACTATTTTATTATTGCATGAATATTACTAAAATAGTAATGTTTGGGTGTAAAAAATTTATAGGAAATAGTTTTGGATTAGTTTTTTATATGTATTTAATTCCTTGGTTGTCTGCGAAGAAATAATTTTTAATTCAATTTTAAACACAAAATGTAAACTTTACTATTCCAATTCCAAGATAACTTTATTATTTATTTCATCATAATAATAATGAATAATTTCATCATGCTGAAAAAATTTAATAACGTTATTATCTTTGAATTGGAATAGTGAATACCAGTGAATAAAATAGCAGTGAATTTATCAAATACTATGTTAAATTGTTGAAATGGTCAGTTAAATAATCACGCGTTACTCATTAATTTTATTCATTGAGCATTTATTTATTTTACCTACAATTTTAGTAATTTTACAGAATATTTCATTAACTCACTGCTCAAATATTTATCGCACCCTCCATTCAAAAATTATTTAATTTTAATTATTTTACTCGACATTCGACAAATCAACCAACAAAATAATTTAATTATTACAGATAATTTAAAACTGCTAAATTAGTTTAATTAACAGCAAACAAAATATGACACTCCTAATTTTATTTTTAACTTGCATAACTGCTAAAATGTTTACGAAACTTCTTAAAAATCTTTAGCCAAAAAAAAAGTTTGTTAGCTAAAACTAAAATAACACATAATAATTGAAAACCTTCAACGTAATTTTATTCTTTTGCAAATTCACCATAAATTGTCGCATGTTATTGGACACAGCCCAGTTTGACTTTTAATATGTCAACATGAGATTTTTTCCAAAATGGATTCTTAGGCGCAGAACTGCTATTGTGTGCGTGAGGTGGCTCAATTTGATTTGCATGTAAAAACATATACGAACACAGTACTGCGCCTTTTTGAAGCAAATAAAAAACGATTGTCGGGATAGCCAAAAATCCTCTCAGTCGACTATCTGTATATTAACTCACCTGTGATTTAGCCTCCATTCTACATTGAAATATGGGGAGTCCCTACTTGAGTCTAGATGGCGCTATTTTTGTATGTCTAACTTGGATTTATGTCACAACTATTATGGTTTTTGTGTTATAATTATTGTAAAACTTGTAACCCTTGTTGCTTTTTCAAACTATAGGCAAGCATGCAACAATGCTTGGCGTTAATTCAAATGACTTTTGCAGTAGCTGCATGAACAAGAAAGAGAACGAGAGGAAAAGTTACGGACCCTAAAGTACATACATCAGTTATTCATTCATGCTGATGGAGCCATCTTAATCTCAAGAATCAAACTTCTCTGAAACAAGCACTTGAGTCCTGGTGGATGTTTTAGAGGGGATGTGGTATCGTATTAGCCACAAAGAGAGCAGCCAAAGTATCTGTACTATTTCTGTACTCCGACCCACAGCGACATATTCCAGACTTTTATTTCTATGGAAGTCTTAGGTGCGAAAAGTTGAAATATTGGGCATTACTGACCTTTATACTTTTAAGTACCAGTACCGGTATACGTGCAGTATCCAAGACCTTGAACTTTTTCTTGTAGTTAAAAAATAGTCTTGTAAAGCACTTGGTTTTTTGAAAAATGTCCAGTAAAAAATACTCTTCAAATTACTTCCCTCTAAGTACCTTCCACTATGTAATGCAACACTGGCCAGTACATTTTCAAGTACTTTGCAAGCACAAATGTGTTTCAGTTCTTTACACTCCGCCTGAATATAAATTAAATCAAAAGAGATTTATTTCTTATAAAAAAAAAACTTTATTTTTTGATCTGGCAGCAATTCTGCCTAAATTACAACTGAACAGTTTTTACTTAAAATCTACATCTTAAATACTAATCCAAATCTAGCGGCGGCTATGTGTTCCCACAGGTACTCAAGCATTACACTTGTCGTACGTGCGGGAATGTGTCTATTGTGCAGTTTGTGCGAATGCAGGTTTCGGGTGTCGGACTCCGTCCGCGCTGGACGGAGTATGATACTGTTTGCTGTCTTAACTCTTCCCCATTTAAGTGCAAACGTCCTCGTTTGTTGATTAGAATAAAGGTATTTGGTTGACCTTGGATATTCCGGCTAACCTTGGCAGTGGTACTTCGCGTTCTCTACCGGGCTGCTGCACTGATGGCGGTGAGGGAGGTTCGTCTTCAATGCGTACTGTTATGTTGTTTGAGAGTTCTGTTGCAGATTTTGTTCTCCTGCATCGTTTGGTGACGATGGCCAATAATATGAAGATCATTAGCGTTGAGAGTCCAAAATTTCCGATTTGTTTTTTTAAATTTTTAGATTCCAAAATTTCTATGAGTTTTGTATTGTTGACGTGCAAATCTTTTATTAATTCTAAGGAAAGTATCTCTTCAAAGACATCTTTATTTGAGAGGGGTTGCACAATTGCAGGAAGAGGTTTTGTTGCGGACATTTCTCTTGAAGAATATGTGGTTCTGTTGATTATTAGAGACGTGTTGTGGAATTGGATAATAAACGATCCTGATAGGTCAATCATGTCGTCGCTGATCTGAATTGTTCCGTTAAATTGGTTTAAAAATATTATTCCGCTTGATATCTCCTCGATCGTTGGTACATGTAAACTGTTGCTCTTCGTACACAGGGATGGTTGGCTTTTTATAAGGTTCGGCAAGCATGTTGAATTACTTATATCTACTATATTTTTATGAGTACAAATAGAAAGGTTATTATATGTCTTACATTCATTTTTTATTCCTAGTATTTTTTTATTACATTTTAGTATTGACTTAAAATCTATTCTGTTTATATAATTACCCTTTTTTATTGGCTTAATTATAAGTTTTTGACATGGTTCTTTTTCTGTAATTGGTAAATCTATGATATAGGCGATAGTTGTTTCATTAATGGCAATTTTTATTTCGCTAAATTCTAATGCTTCTTCTACACTTAGATAAGGCATATTTTCGTTTCTTAAGATATCTCGGATAACATCGACTTCCGAGTTTGACAATATGTATGAGTTTACAATTCCGGCTTTAGCCCATTGTACAGCGTAATCTATGTTTATTATCTCTGTTTTAATGACATCTAATTTACTTTTTATATTGAGGAGATTTCCAATCATGCCGGTAGTTTTGGTTAATTTAATCATTTTGTTGGTTGCGTCTGTTAACTGATTAATTTTCTCAATTGTGGCTCTATTAATAATTAACTGATTGTTGTTATTTTGTAATAAGTTATTAATTTTCCCGTTAAGCATTAAGAGATCTTGATGATCGGGGGAGCCTCCTACCCACTTCCAAGCACTCCCAATAAAGTCTAAAGACCGTTTAATTCTGTTAGTTGGCCTAAGTCGATTAATGTGGTTTTGAATTTCTTGTATGTCGTGTACGAAAAAGGGGTATAGTTCCTTGATGTGGCTAGCATTTTCTGTTATTGTCGTGTTCGTATCGTTAATAAATTTCTGGTATATTTCTATGTTAACTATGTGAATGATTTTGAAATGACCCTCCTGTACTCTAGCCATTCCGGAATTTAAAGTTATGAGTTGTGCATTTGTATAATCTAGTATCTGGTGTTCGGTCCTACAGTAACGTAGCTGTAATAAGAGTCTGGAAAAAAAAATTAGAATGAAGAATCAATTCCTTATTTGCTTCTTATATATGATTTTGCCGCTTTCTGTTAGAACGGTTGTATTCCTATCTTCTTTAACTACTTCCTCCTTATATCGACTAGAAAGCTTTGTTCCTAATCTTTTGTTCTTCTTTACGTAAATTACCTGTCCCGGGGAATATTGTTTTGGTTTCTTTCTTTTTTTGTTATGGTATTTTAGGTCGATTTTTTGTTTTCGTTGTAACTTTTCTAAGTTCGAATGCCGAGTCCTATCGTAATCTTCAGGGCCGAAGTTTACATTGCGGCCAAAAAAAAGATCAACTGGTTTTTTTTCCGTAGTAGAATGAATACTGTGGTTGTATGCGTTGACTGCTCTTTCAAGCAGTTCCTCAAAATTTCGATGCAATTCGTCGTTTTTAATGCATCTCATAATTTCTACTAATGTTGAGTGGAAGCGCTCTACCTGGCCATTTGCTTCGCTCCTGTATGGCGGTGTCGTATAGACATTGATTTTTAATTCATCCTTCATCATGAAAAGTATTGCGGAAGAATTAAGAGAGGGTTCGTTATCGATAACCACTGATTTGGGTACACCGAAGAAAAAGAGTATATCCCTTAGAGGTTTTCGTATATCTTCTATTGCTTTACTTTTTAATAATTTAACTCTTGCATATTTCGTGAATTTGTCAATTGCGGTTAGAACCGCTTTTTTTTCTGTGATAAATATATCAAAGTGGACAGTGTGTCCCGGGAAAGTTGGTAATGGCGTTTCATTAAGTTTAGGTTGGTTTGGATGCCGTTCGTATTTATTACTCTTACATATGGAGCAGATACTGGTAATGCGGTTAATTTTTTTTGTCATGGAGGGGAAATAGTATTTCTCGAGAATTTGCTGCTTATTCTCCTTTGCATTCCTGTGGGCTCGATTGTGTGTTTCTATTATAATAATCTCTTGGTCTTGTTGGCTCAAGACATCTTCTACCTGTAACTGTGAGAATCTTATTTTATAATTACTAAAATTGCTGGGGTAAATGTCTTGTATCATACCCATGATATGTTCTTCGGTTTTAATGGCATTTATAACCGAAGGGTTAAGGAATTTCTTTAAAATTTCCTTAAGTTTCTCCGGGGTATATTCTGTTTCTGTGACTGTGTGCCGGTGATATGTTGGAAAAATTATTTCAAATTTGTGAGCAGAAGTTGTACCCGTTTGCAAGAGTATTTGATTCTTGAATGCGTTGATGGGTACCTCAACGCTTATGATGAGGCCTTGGGAAGAGCTTTCATCGCTATGTTGAGTGGTTTCGGATAGAGTGTTAATGTAAGATACCTGTGGCGCTCTAGATAAAGCGTCCGCAACGACATTCGTACTACCAGGTTTGTATTTTAGTTCGTGACTATATTCTTCGAGTATAGCCTTCCATCTTTTCATCTTGCTGTTATTATTTTTGTTGCTTAGTGCAAAAGTAAGGGGTTGATGGTCAGTGAAAATTCTGACTCTGCTGGGTCCGTAAAGGTAATTTCTAAATGAGCCTAATGCCCATACGATAGCTAACATCTCCTTCTCGTTAGCTGCGTAGTTCTCTTCTGCTTTGCTTAGCGTTCTAGAAATAAAGGAGATAGGTCTGTTGTCTTGTTCGAGAACAGCACCGAGTGCATAATTGGACGCGTCAGTTGTAAGGTCAAACGGTTTGTTGAAATCAGGGTATGAAAGAACTAATTCTTCGGAGATTAGGGCATTTTTTATTTTATTAAACGATTCGCGGGCTTCTTGGTTGAGTTCTATTTTCGCTTTGGAAGATTGGCTTTTGGATACGCGTCCCTCTTCCCCTCTTAAAAGAGCTGTGAGGGGTTTCGCAATTTTTGCGTAATCTCGCACAAAGCGTCGATAGTAGCCTGATAGGCCAAGAAAGGATCTGAGTTCCTTAAGAGTTTTTGGGGACTCGAAGTCCAAAATGGATTTAACCTTACTAGGGTTGGTTTTAATACCTTTCGAAGAGATGACAAAGCCTAGAAATTCTACCTCGGATTTGAAAAAATTACATTTGTCCAACTGGACCTTCATATTTGCATTTTCCAAGGTTCTAAAAATTTCTTCGATATGTTGAGCGTGTTGGGTCTCATTTTGGCTGAAGATGATAATGTCATCTATGTAGACATAACAGATTTTTCGTCGAGTGCTCGCTGGAAAATAGATGGAGCATTCTTCAGCCCAAATGGTAAACGCGTGAACTCGTATTTTCCATAGTTTATGGAGAAGGCTGTCTTTTCGATATCGGATTCCTTAAGTGGAATCTGATGAAATCCGCTCTTCAGGTCTAGTACAGTGAAAAACTTATTTTTCCCTAGTTGGGAAATTATTTCGGTAATATCCGGAATTGGATAACGGTCGGGTATCGTAACAGTGTTTAATTTTCTGTAGTCGATCACCATTCTATATTGTTTTGCTCCGGTGGAATCGGGTTTTTTTGGAACGATCCACACCGGGGAATTATAGGGAGACCGTGAAGGTCGTATTATACCATCCTCAAGTAATTTCTGAACCTGTTTTTCAACTTCGGATTTCAGAGACATTTGAAATGGGTAATGGCGGGTATAGACGGGATCTTCGGTGGAGGTCCTAATTTCTGCAACTACTCTAGTAGTATACGTGAGTTTTTCTTCTGGTTCGGAAAATAAATTTGGGTGTCCATTAATGGCTGAATTTAATAGATACTTTTGCTGAGGAGTTAGATGATCAGTTTTGACATCTATGCAATTGACAGACTGCGATTTTAGCTGCTTGACCTTAATTCGAACTTTATTAAGTATTGTCATGTAACTTTCTTTAGTGTGAATTATTGCGGATAACTCCTTTAGGCTATCGTTGCCTAAAATTCCATGAAAGGTTTTGAGAGTTGGTAAAATGAAGAATTTGATATTAATATTGTTTAGGCTAAATAGATTTAGGAATGTGTGATGCGAAACTTTTACATCGCCGGCTATTGATTTGGCGTAAAATGTTTGGTTGTTTGGAATGGGCCTTTTTACTAAGTCAGGTTTTATGTAATTCTTGCTTGAACCAGTGTCAATCAAGAATTTTAGAATTTCTCCGCTTTGGGTCTTACATTCGAAGTAAGGCAGCGAAGAATCGGTTAGCCTAAAAAATGAATGTCGCTATATTCAAAATATTGCTCGATTGGGAGTCGCGATTCCGATGAGTGTTGGTCACCAGGGGAGCCGGTGCAAGTTTGGCCATTTTCATCATAGGTTTCTACGGCTGGATCTCTAACTTCTTCTTCAGCTTGCTGTATTTGTGGATGAATAGTTAACTCTTCTAGTTTATCTACAGTTGCGTCGATATGGAAGTTCGGTTGTTTAAAGTTGGGATATCTTGCGCGTTCTTGCTGAGAAATATTTGGCTTTGACGCATTCCAGTTTGCTTGGCGATTCTGATTGTGAATGTTTCCAATCTGATTACTGCGTCCTTGAGTGAGGTTTTCCTTTTTAAGTGGAATCTGGTTTAGGGGTGGTCTAGTGTATTGGAAAGAGTTGTGGAAATTCGGCATATTATTCTGGGGATACGAATTGAAGTTTGGTCGCTGACCATATGCTGGACGAGGAGAATTTGAGTACATGGGGTAATTCTGATAGGGTGGCCTTGGGTTTGGGTATGAATTTGGGGTTTTGTATGGGACTGGCTGTTGCAGCAAGACCGGTCTAGGAAAATTATATTGTGCTGGATTAAGTTGTGGAGCAAAAGTCTTTTTGATAGCTCCTTGAGACTGTTGCGTTCTGTACCTTTGATTCTCAAGTTTGAGGCAGAGGTGCAACGCCTGCGGCAGATCTGTTGGTTCTTTTATTCCTAATAATTCTGATAAGTTTCCTTTTAAACCTCTAACAAAGGTGTCTAGCGCTTTGTCCCGGTACGTTTGGGTCAGGAGACACATTGATTCGTGGCTTATCTCCATACAGGAGATTTTATTGATTATTAGTGTTAACTGCGAGCACACTTCCTGATAAAATTCCTGTATGCTCCTGTTGCCTTGTACTAACTGTGACATCTGGCATTCGAGGGTGCTGACGTCGCGTTTGTCGGCATAGTGCATTGGCTATGCTATCCCAGTTAAGTGGCGTATTATAAGCTTCGAGAGCTGCGTCAGCCTCGTTGATTATCTTGTTGCGAATCACGTTGAGGATTCCGTAATACTTCGGAGTTCCTTTAGTGTGATCATAAATGTTGAGCACGCGCTCAACACTCTTCTTCCAAGAGGAAAATTCGCTGGCGTCTCCGGAGAAAGTTCTGAGACTGCGAACGACATCAGGTACACTGTCTAAATCCTCTAATTGGTTTCTATATTCTGGAGAAATTGTTTGGTCTATACCGGAGAAACGGTTAGAACTTGGGTTGAGTATACCCTCGATAAACGTTCTGCCTTGTTGTTCAAGGACCCGTTTGACAATGGTCGCTACCACTGTGTCAAGCTCAGGAGTGGACCTGACTTCTTGTGATTCCATATTGGAAGAGCTGGACTGGTAAGAACTGTTAGGATCATGAAGTCCTGTTAGAGTAGAAATGGTCGGGGGATTATTCCGCGTAGGGGGTCTGCCATTAGTAATTGTTGGTGCATTAGAAGCAAGTGGATTAGGCTGTGGGGTCAGAGCTTCGTTACTTTGCTCCGCGAGTTGGTTTCTAGTGAGAGGCATGCTGACAGTGAATTTGGAAATACCAAAAGTTGAAATCGATTCACAAGGAATTTCTACTCTGAGTTTTTATGTTTTTCTTATGCTATAAATGTAAAATTTTTATGTTTGTTTTGCCTTTGTTTTCAATTAAAATTTCTTATTTCTAATTCGATTTTTCACTTTTTCTTAAATTTCTTAACGTTTACTTTAATTTATCGTTTATTTTCTTATTTCTAATTTGATTTTTCACTTTTCCTTAAATTTCTTAAAGTTAACTTCAATTTATCGCTTTTTTTTCTTTTAAATTTCTTCTTTCTAATTCGATTTTTCACTTTTTCTTAAATTTCTTAACGTTTACTTTAATTTATCGTTTTTTTTTTCTTTTAAATTTCTTATTTCTAATTTGATTTTTCACTTTCTTTAAATTTCTTAACATTTACTTTAATTTTTCGCTTTTTAAACAAAATCACTTTTCCTTATTATATCTTATTCTAACTTACATCAAATATGGCAGCAGCATGTTGATTTGATCCCTCGTAGTGCGGCTGGAGTCTCACACTCCTCCTTTTCTTCCCTGGGGTTACTAAGGGGCCCTTGTGTCCTTAAGATCCACTGGTCACTTTTTTACCGGTTTGTTTAATATGACCGAACCTGTGGTCTGGCGAATAACTGTCTGTTTTCCACGCTTTAACACTTTCACTACTATTTGTTTTATTTAAACACTAGGGTTCATTTGGACCGCTTTGTATGGTTTCATACTACGTTTCGACACAATACGCGGTCCCTGCTCGGGCGCCAATTAAATCAAAAGAGATTTATTTCTTATAAAAAAAAAACTTTATTTTTTGATCTGGCAGCAATTCTGCCTAAATTACAACTGAACAGTTTTTACTTAAAATCTACATCTTAAATACTAATCCAAATCTAGCGGCGGCTATGTGTTCCCACAGGTACTCAAGCATTACACTTGTCGTACGTGCGGGAATGTGTCTATTGTGCAGTTTGTGCGGATGCAGGTTTCGGGTGTCGGACTCCGTCCGCGCTGGACGGAGTATGATACTGTTTGCTGTCTTAACTTATATGCTCAGAGAATATAGTTCACTTTGGTTTTTCAAATACAAAACAGATTTTGCACATTTCCTTACTGATTTTTCAATTGGATAGGCAATAATTTGTGGACAACTTCTTGCATCTCAGCAGTAAAAAGGGTATGTTGCCAAAGTTGTAAGACAGTTCGCATTAAATAACTGCAATCATTAAGTACAAAGTATATTAAAACATAAAACAATTTCGAAATGCAGCATTTGGCAAAATTACAAAATAAATAACAACTTTACTCAAATTTCGTTTTGGGCAATTAAAAACAAAATTTAAAACAGATTCTACGTAGGTATAGGTAGCTATATAACTTTATGTTAAAAAGTTATTCCTGCCTCCTACCGACAAGCGTGAAAAACAGAATCTAGAAAGAAAACTTTTTTGTTTTTATAATTTTTCTTTAGCATCACAACTGAAGTAAAAATGCCAAATTGTAATTTAAATTAATTTCCTTGTCCCATTTTTTTTTTGTTTTTGTTCACCACCGTCTTCCACAAAGGAAAAAACCTACACACGAGATAGCATTAAGAAAACCCCAAAAACGAAAAACTTTCCTTCGCTCACGACGCTTGTACGTATTATTATCTCGAATTCGCCCCAAGGGATTTCCTGGGTTTTCCTTTTCTTCCGTGTACCCTTAATTTGTATCCCCTCAGAAAAAGAAAAATATGTATACATATTATAAACGATGAGGCGCAGAAGAAAAACAAAAAAGGACCTTAAACAAAATCATCCACTCACTGCCACTGAGACTGAACACGAATATAGAAAGAAACAGAGAGCATTTACAAAGGCAGAATAACAAGTCTCTCGGCGGTGTTCTACAACTTTCAGCTTCACTAGAAGCAAGATGGGAAGTTTTTTACTGCTCCTTCGTCCTTTTTTTTTAAACAGAGCGGACGAAGACGAATAACATGAAGCACACCGACAACGAAGTCGATTTTTCCTGATTTTCCCTGATTTTTCCTCGTTTTCAGTATGCAATGATTTCCCAGAGTGACGACGAAGACGGCAACGATGACGGCGACAACACCACCATACCAAGGACACCAACAACAATTTTGAGCTACGACATGGATAATGTCGTCAAATGGGGTTGCTGGTGCTGCTTATTTATTTCATTTAAATATCTTCTTTCTTTGGGTAAGGAAAACTTACAGATACATTTACTTTGCAGATTGCATATGTGTTTGGGTTTTCCTTCGTTTATTTGTCGTCTACGATATGTCCAAGGGGTAGTTTTCTAGATTACTTAGTTTCTAAGTTGCCAACTGATGGAGACACGTTGGTTGAAACGATTTTTCTAGAAACTCAAGGAGGGTTGATGCAAAAAAAAAAGCGTTTTAACACTCACCAGACACTATCCACATTTGTCTCTCTCTCACTCTTACAGATTTTGGAAAATTGTTTGGAATTTCCCGAATCGAAAAACGAATTTTCATTCTGTATTTATCGGGTCTGGGGGCTGTGTGGATAAAAGGGGAAGTCAGCCATGATGCTTTTACGAACCTTAAATAACTGAACGAAATAAAAGATTGTAAGGGTTGAGGAGAGAATTGGGGTTAGGTTTTTCTTACATGTGATTTCTATTTTTTACTTAGCGCGATCTTATGACGTGAGTCAAGGTAGTCGTCGAACAGGAAGAGACGGAGAAAAAAAAAGAAGAATTTTTGGATGTTTATTGGGTTCAAGGACGGAACAAAAATACAAGCAATTTTCATTTCGGACATGGCTTTTAAGAAGTCTTGGTGTCAGAACCGAAATCGATTTCTTGTAAGGTATGTATTTTCCAGCATGATTTTGTGTATGCAGAATTTATATATTTTTGTAGGATTTTTTCCAAATTCAAATGCTGCACCAATATTTAGCAAGAACAATGTTTTCAATCCCTTGAATTAATATAAGGGATTCATCATGGGGTTTGATTTTCAATAGGCACCATTTGAGCACCAGTTTACATTAGTCGATAATTCTCGACCGGTTAGGTCAACCGTTATCGCACCATGTTAACGGATTATGTGCTTCCTGAAATTCAAGCCCATGGTGTCGGTGAGCTCTGGTCTCAACAAGACGGTGCTACGAGCCATATAGCACGTGAAACAATCAACTTGTGGAGAAATCATTTAGCTGAGCACTTAATTTGACGTTTTGCTGCAATAAATTGACGCCTATATGTTAGATCTTATGGATGCAGGAATAAGCCAGCTACGACTGACGCTTTGAAAGCCAACATTACTTGTGTTATTCGCGAGATACGAGTCGCTATGCCAAAATTGGACCGTCCGAATGGACTATCTAGGACGTAGTCGCGGCCAACATTTGCATGATATCGTTTTCAAAAAGTAAATGCCCAGAATTGTTCTTTTGACCGATAGTTCAATTTCTAAGTTCACTTTTAAATTTATGTGCTTTATTTTGCATTATAAATGAAACTACACGATGAATCATCATTTATATGTAGATGAAATGAGAGATATGATGATAGAACGTTTAGCTACTATTATTCGTTACCGGGTTTCATGAATGACACTAGCATCACTGAAACCGAAATACTTTCTACTATCGATATGTTCTTTATTGATATTATTAAGATATTGCGAAGTCATTGTCGCTATGTTTCCTGTTTATCGTTGTTCAATCGGTATATCCACAATAAGTGCTCAAATTAAACAGCTGAGTTCTTCCCTTAGTGCATTTCTATCCAAATACCATCTTTGGCGAATTGCACATCATTTCACCGTTTGGCTTATAAGCGGACGTACAGTATAATATAAAGGTAGCCATACAAAGCGAATGTGGAATGCTTTGTCATATGTGCATCGTTTTCTCCTCTATCTTTATCGCCCAATATATTTAGCCTAATAACTCCATTATAGGGGTAAACAAATTTGTTCTTACCTTTTAACAAATAAATAAAACCTAGCTCCTCCGACTACTGTGTGGGTGAATTTTTGAGAAGTATATAATAGTTCTCACTTTTGGATGTTTGTCAGAAGTTCCACGGCAGCAAATAAAAATACATATCAGGTAGTACGGGTCGGATTTTAACCGAAGGCCCCTCGCTTAGTATTCCAACCATTAAGCCATATCATAGATGTCAGAATATTCCTTGCGTCGCAAATAGACTTGGGCAGTTAGCTTGTAACGTCTAAGGTATATTAACGGATTTCTCAGCACCCACGTTCAGGAAAACGTTGGAAACGCAACGCAACAGGTTATAACCCTTGCATACGCCGACATTCTAAGTTCATGCTGCCAATAACACGGTACCACAAATATCGGCGGACAGGAAAGAACGTCCCAGGATAGCAAGGGACTCTGTTTACCTCACACCGAAAAATGAAGCTTGAAAAATGAGCTTGAAATAAGTATGGCATGTCAAGCTGAATGAAAGCCAATGCTTCGGCCCGCAGAAAGTTTGCGAGTACAAGTGAAAGGGAACCTCAAACAACTTACGAATGGAATCCCTACATAAATTTACTATTGGCAATATGATAAAATATATTCGTCATTTTCTTTACATGGGCGCACACACAAACAACTTTAAACTTAATAGACCAAATCAATTCTAGTAGTTCTTTTTTTTCATAGAAATAAAATAAAATGACCATAAATAAATCAAAATCGATTTCCAATCATTTCCTTTAGAATACGGATTTTTCTATCTTGTTTTTCTTTTCCTTATAGCGCTACCTAACGAAATTAAAGGAAACTCAATAGCATTGAATTAGTGTCTCCAATTTGTCTAGAATTTGGAAAAGAAAAAAAGAAAAGAGGAAAATCCCAACGAAGGACCAACAAGCAAACGCACAAAAGAATGTATAATCAAGAATCATGCTCCTCAAATGATCCAATAAAACAAATTCCAACAACAAAAGCCAAGTAGAGAGATAGAATGTATCTTTTCCACTTGAAATTAAAATTGAGCATTTTTTCTCTGTTGCGCTTCTTTTCTTCGCCATAGTTGTCTTCGTCTATTAGCCGGCTACAGGGTAAGAAGGGCGTTATTAATGCAATAAACTTGGACAAAGGCAAAATAGGAGTGAGTCTAAAGAGGAAATCATTATGAGCAAAAAAAAAACGAATAATCAAACGAATGTAGAAGAGAAGTAAAAAGGAAAAACGTTGACTTTTTTTAAGTGTCCTTTCTGTTAGCCGGCAACCATTAAGGACTTATATAAGTTAAATGGGTGACAAAAATTAAGAACACAAGGAAGAGTGGAATAATATTTTAGAAAAAGTATTAAGTATTTGATGATCTGATCTTTCTTCTTAAATCCCACATTTGGCTGGTTAAAATTTTGAAACATTCTCAAATTATTTAACAACAGCTCATATCATATTTAGTTGCCATAGAAATGTTTACTATATTTTCCTACAACCGCCATACATGTCTACGGCTTCAACAAAGCTCAGGGAAATTTTAAGTCATATTTAGAAAATTGATTTTTATAATGAACAAGTACGCACGATTGAACTATAAGTTTCTCTTTCTTTTTTGACTTCCTCTTGAAAACTCTTAAAAACTGTTCTCAGATATGAAGTTGTAGCGAAAATGGAATAAAACATTAGCGCAAAGAGTACGCTTTCAGAGCCTTCCTTGAAATAGAAAAACACGCACATGTTTGGCCAGCAACATTTTTAAGTTTAGTATCCTTCATGTATTTATGTACATAGTTGGCGGGTGGGACATACAAAAAAAAACATTTTTTTTTTATATTCACATGTCCCTAATTGGATATGGGTCTTATGTCCCTATAACTTAAATCCCTGCGCCAATTCAAACAAAAACTTTATATTGTTTCTACTCATGCTGATATGTTGAAATCATTACGGAATCGTGGTTGTAGATACCGCTCTAGTTTTAAAAGATCGAGGGTGCAAAAACCCAAGCACGTTTCCAAACGCTTCCAGCGCTACATCTCTTAGGTCTTTCAGTAATATCTCCAAAGACAAAATCGCTATCGCGGGTATCTCAACAACATCGACTGAAAGGTTACAGAACCAAATGTCAATAAAGGTGGATGCGCAAATCTCGCAGCTGTTACAAGTCAGGATATCCCAAAACCTCGTGCCTGAATCCCTTGCTCCTTTCACAAAGACTAATGTGCAGGAAAATAAGTTTCAATTTCTTCTTATGTGACCTGTGGGCATAATTGCCAAATTTTCAGAGACGGAATGTTTAGAAAAACGTTGTGGATTGCCATTACGCATCCATCCTTTTATCTACGATATCTACAATTTTTAAATGTATAAGCAATTTTAAAATACAGTATAGTAATTATTACTTCATATAACACAAACTAAACCAAGAAATTTTTATAATATAATCAAATCAAGAAACTAAAATAAATCTAGTTTTTAAATATTTCTCAAATTAAAACAAAAAAAATCGCGATCTTGGACTCATGTCCCTGCGCTAGTATGGATGGGAGTAAATTGGGTTTATAAAAAAAATGATAAAAAAGCAAAGATCCGCCTCACCCATCCTCGGAACAAGAAGTTCCAGTTTGCTCGCTGTCACCTTGTCTGACATAATGAAGGAAGACTGTTGAAACAAGATTCTTTTGATTGAGGAGGATCTTCTTGGCTTGTCTTCTAAATTGGAACATCCACTGGTACAAGTTTCTCTGTCTGACTATAGCAAAACTGCTTCGACCTTATTCTTCTAGGGCCTTAAAGTTTTATTACTAACAACCAGGTTTGCGGACTCAGGGCTTCTGGATACTACCGACTATATAAGCCAGATATCAGGGCTTGCAAAAACACGGATAAATAAAACATATGAATCATTATAGGATGTGACTCAAACGCTCACCAATCAATGAGGTGCAGTTCTGATATAAACGACAGACTTGAGCCACTTTTTGATTTTATTTGCTTTTATACCAATCTCATTGGTTGTTACCTCTCTAGACTAGACACTCATCTCCCAGGAAGCTAATGTCTTATCAGTAATACCAACCAAAAAGTAGGATTATTAAAGTGATCGATTAATCAGCGCACCGATTGCTTCATTTACTCTTTCAGATGCAGATGGCTTGTTAAAAGACATTCATGCATATTTTCATACTCGCTTTCGTTCGAAACTTTTTCGAATTTGTAGAATGTGTATTTTCACTTTCGAATGAATAGAAAGTTCATTCGATCGTTCGAAAGTTCATTTGTATTTCGAATGTTGACCGTATTTTGACATTCTATTCGTTCGAAAGAAATGCCATTTTTTAGTCGTGTACAATTTCCTGACGTTCATGTTTCATGTTTACCAAAAATTAGATTTACAAAAATGTAAGTAGCAAAGTTTTGTTATGCAATTATAATAAGTTGTTTCAAATAAAATAAAATATGTTGACTCTGTTTGTATATTTAACAAATCGTGAGCAGAAAGAAGTTTTATTCTTAAGTTGATGGAGGACAATCCTGAAATAGCAAAGGCTTCTCAACCCTTTGCTGCGGAGAAATTGAACAGCATCTACGGACCGCTGAGTAAAGACTCTACTTGGAAAAGGTTTAAGATTGGCATGTATTTCATTACAATTTAGTCGGTTTTTGCATTTCAGGTTTGGGTAGATTAAAAGTCGAATACTAAGAAGATACTGGTAGAAAACGAGAAGAAACGGAAGCAGTCAGGCTACAACGATAACAACCTCGCTGTGCTTTCTCAGCTCGAGCAGGCAGTCTCAAGAATTACATCCCTAAGTCAGTCCGTCTCAGGTGTAAATGCCAGAAACTATGATGAGCGATAAGTTAGACCAGAAAAAGAATTTCATGGAAGTTCAAATTATTTTACTAGCAGAGAACTAAGTTTCAGATCAATTTCAAAGACTGATAAAAACGAGTGCCTGAGTGTACAAATTAAAAATGTTTCTTTATTTTTAATGTTATTATGAAATAATATAATAAACTTGACTGCTAGACTAAATTGCTATTCTACTATTAAAATAATACAGCGATTCTATCACGAATACTTCGAGCTTCACTGATGAAAGTGTTCTCGTTTTCCACATCAACAAATCTCATTTTCAGAGCGATCTTCTGTTGGTAAATCGTCAGCATTGTCAGAGACTTTAAAATTAATGCAAATGTTATGCAAAGCCGCATATACATTAATTATTTGAGCAGCCTTTTCTGGGGAGTAATGTGGCTGTCTAGCGTTAAGGCAGCACCGGAATCGGTTTTTATTCACTTAGAATTTCAGCAACCAAATTCTGTTTTGATTTTGACAGTAAATGAATATATCGCAAGCTGGTGTGACCAAACTTCTCTTGATTACTTGCATTATTGATGGTTATCACTGTAATGGGCATTAATATTGAAGATATTTGTTGTACGTTTGGCCCAAAACGCAGCAGATCTACAACTAGAGGGGTACTGTGGCAGCCCAATTAGGAATGCATTAAAAATGGGAAAGTTATGATCTTTCATTCCTGACTGTAACATCGTCAGCAATGCGAAAGAAAATGAAGTGGATGTACATAGCACCCAGCGATGTCAGAATGAGGGATTTTTCCGTTTTTCGGGATTTTTTGACCCGAATAAACAAAAATTTGCTCAAATTCATTCACGTTTCAATGCAATATGTAAGTTTTTAAATGTGATTCCTTTAAAAAAAACATAAGGAAAGGCTACAGTTCGCGTGGGGCGAACAGTATGATACCCTATCCATATCCCTATATGCCGCAAAGAAAAAAAGCGTTAAGAAGATGGTGGGTAGAATTTTATTTCATTCTATAAATTTTATAAAAAAAAACACATTTTTTGAAAAAAAAAAACGCCCCCAAGAAGTGGGCGTAGCCAACAACTTGGTATAGGCGATATATTGGAAAAAATATTGGCTAAAATCTTGTTAAAATTTTTTTTTCGGTTTTTATACAAATTTTCAAATAAAACAGCATATTAGTGAAAAACGCCCACAAAATGTAGGTAAAAAACTTTATATGACAAACTTGTAAAGGTGGGCAGTACCTACATATCTTGTAAAGATTACAACACTATATCTCTCTAACTTTAGCTTTAAAACTGGTTTTTCTAAATTGTGGGCGTGGCAGGGGGCGTATCAAAAAAACTCTACCATTTCGGGACCCTAGGGAGTATATGTTCCAAATTTCAGCTTTCTAGCTTTAATTTGAAGGACTATAAATTGGTGACGGACGGTCGGACGGACGGACATTGCTAAATAGTCTTAGGTTTTGGTCCTGATCATAAGTATATATACTTTTGTAGGTCTATGACGAATCTTAAGGGGTGTTACAAACTATGAGTCAAAATTAATATACCCTAAGGATAGCGTATAAAAATGCGGGAATTTTTTGATAACAGCTTGGAAAAAACTTTGAAACGATTCTATTTTTTTGGAAGATCCTTCGAATCGAAGATCGAATTTACTTCCTTCGCAAATTCCGCTTTACCGGCATTTTCTTCATTTATTAACTCAATCTGAGCTATGTAGGTGATCTAAATATAGAATACAGTTCCGGTGTTCTCGTTCTCGAGTACTTTTCTCATCAAGAAAATGTAAGGTGCAGGAGTAGGTCTTAAGAAAATTTGATCTGGTTCTTAACCCGCATCAATATTTGCAAAATGCCACGCAGACGTGCGAGTTATAGAACATGGGCACAGTACAAACAAAAATCATATACGTTTTCAAAATTTCCAATTTCATGCGAAAGACAATTTCAAATTCTGAAAATCTGCATACGAGAATTCAAATGTTACTCGTCTGTCTTTTTCATTCGGATTTGCTTCTGGCATACGGAATAAATTTTGAATTAAAATTCTTCCTCATGCGAGGGGTGAGTACATTTTTCCTTACGTAAATTTCAGGCGGATTTTGCCTTTTCGTAAACGAGTTACGTTAGGCGGAATTTGAGAATTGGGGGCCAAGTAGCCAAATAACTTATTGACAGATCAGCTATATCCTCCAAAAACATTCAAGAATTTTGGAAGGCTATTTTTTTATGAAATCTTATATGGATAATAGATTTTGAAATATAAGAAAAATACAAAAAATTGTTTTCATACACTTTTTGTCTTCCATACAGTGTAGCAAGTGCTGAGAGGACTTTTTTTTAGCAAGTATATGTCAACTTAAACAAAATAAAGATAAGAAATAAACCCAATAATCGAACACTCGTTGGATTCTTCATACTTAAATATTAATGAAAGACCAACATTATGTGATATCCGCCTGGAGGCGAACAGATGCCCCAAAAAAGCGTTAAGGACATGATGGATAGCATTTCATTTCATTTTACAAAAATTAAAGAAAAAACCTTTGTGTGGGTAATATACTAGAAATAAAGTGTACGACTGCGTCATACGAAACTTTCTCTGTACATGAGATGCGTTTTATTTTAAAAATCTAAGTATGCAAGTTTGTCCAAAATAATAGTATAAAAAAATTAGTAAAATTGTTTGAAGCTCCTATTGTTCGAGATATTGGCGGTTTTATAAACTACCGTTAGTCGATTTTTTTTCCAAAAACTGAGTATGCAGTATTTTTGGCCCCTTCCCAAGTACAAAAGAAGACCGAAATCCTTTGAACCGTCTTCGAGAAATTTGTGATAAGTGATAAGTGATTTTCACAAAAAAATTGTATGGCAGGTACCGTTATTTCCAACGACAAATTCGAAATTAAAAAGATGCCCCGAGATGTGACCCCAAAAACCTTATATACGAACTTTGAAGCAAATCCGTCGAACCGTTTCGCCATACGGCGCCCGGACAGACAGACAGACCGACGGACGGCATTGGCGGACCCACTTTTTTGGACTTCTCGATAGTCATAGTATCATCCCTCATACTCAGTTTGGGTTCGAAATTTTCGCACGATCACAATAACTTTCTCTTTAGTATACTAATGTATACGAGCAAGTTAAAAATATTAGCTGAATTTCTTTTTATACAACTTTTTTTGTTTTTTATAATTAATTTTCGATGAAAACAACATATTGTGAAACAACGCCCCCAAAAAGTAATCGTGGCAAAAAACTTTATTTGTGAAACTTGTGAAGGTGTTCCGTGTCTATATATTTTCTTCAGTTTCAAACCCTTTCATCTCATCAAGTGCAGCTTTACGGTTTCGTAACGGTTTCTTTCTAAATAGCGGGCGTGGCGGTGGGTAGATTTAAAAAGTTTTAACACGTTACCATTTCGGGATCCTTGGGAGTATATGTTCCAAATTTCCTAGCTTCCTAGCGTAAATTTAAAGGAATCAAAAGTTGTTATGGACGAACGCACGGACATAGCTAAATAGTCAGGAGTTTGGTTCTGATATGCTTTTAGGGGTCAACGACGAATATTAAGAGGTGTTAAAAACTATGTCCAATTAATACACCCTTAGGGGCCAGTTATAGCTATCATTGAAATGCATCATTGGAACAAATCAGTGGAATAGTTGTTTCATTTTATAATAACAAGTCGGTTATAGCAATCATTGAAAAGCTTCTGTCAGGGGAAGGTCACTGGTATAGCTTTTAAGGTTAGAGTTGATTATTGAAAGCAAAACTGACAGCTGAGAATATCAAGAGATTCGAACACATCAGTGGAACGATTGTATTTATTGTGTCAAAAATTTTCATAGAAACCGAAAAAAAATGTATAACACGATATTTAGCCAATATTTTGTTTCCAATATATCACCCATACAAATTTTTGGCAACGCCCACTTTTTAGAGGCGTTTTTTTTTCAAATAAACATTTTTTTTAATATTAGTTCGCATGTTGTATGCATGCATAAAATGAAGTATGGGCTGAAATTTTTTAAAATGTCAACATATATTGTGAAATGAGCGAAAACTTATTGAATATCTTGTGATCTTGTTGGCACTTAAATATCTTGTGAAATTATGCCGCTTTCCATTGGGCTTTGGAAAAACTGATCCGAAAAAAAAACTCATATTTTAGAGCAATAATGCATAGCTATGGTAACCTACGCAGTAGTCAACTTGTTAGTGCAATTTCTGACTCTACATAAACTCTATTTAATAAGCATCGCTCTTTTAGTTACAATAAATAAAATTTTAAAATAATTACTTTTGTCCAGTGCTTAGACTCAAAAATCCAGTAAACAGCCGTGTCAGAACCAGTAGTCAGCCCCTACATTTTAAATAGGAAATGCAATTATGTATTGCAGGGACAACATAAAGAGCGAAGGTTTTGGACTTGCTCATATTTACATTCTTCCAAACAAATCGACAACCGACAAAACGAAGCTGGTATGGTAGTGGGGTGTACTATCACCCCAACGTTAGTTATATCCTTATGAAAGGAAAAATTTCGATTTGGACCGAATTGCACAGAAAATGATAAGAATTACAATAAAGTTACATAGCTCTAAAAAAAAAAAAGTGTTTTCTCATTTAAGGTAAATATTTCTTATTATCGACCTCTAATCCCTTCAAATGATTTTTGTACTTAAAATTTATAGAAAATTTGTTGTGATGTGTTGATGTACCGAAACAGATTTTAAATTAAGTATTTGTACAAACAATAAATTAATATGTAAGAAAGTTTCTTTACTAACAAAAGCACTTATTTTATCCAAAACCCGCATAAAATACCAATAGTCAGATCCACTACTGCTGAGACAAGGATTACCAGAACTCAGCTTCCTGTACGCAAAAACTCTTAAGGGAGGCTGACTACTGGGTAAATTGCAAAAAATGGATCTGAAATGAGTGTTTTACATTTCAAAATTATCAAATTGACTTGTGTTTCACCAATTTTAATGATATTGGAGAAATTGGCGAAAATGCCAGTACCAGAAGCCCCCTAATTATTGTCGAATTTGTTAATAAAAATTTTGTTTTATTTTTACACAATCAAAGAAAAAAAATTCTATATAAAGAAAATCATACACTTAGTTATCAAAACAGTAAACAAAATCAATAAAAACGTACAACGTATTTCGAGCACTATACTAAGTAAAAAAAACACTAGAGGGTTCTTCACATCTGCACACATTCATGTTGGCACTGTTTTTGAATGGGTTTTTCTATCAATGTTTAACGGATTTATAGTGTGAATGTACACATGATTTACTTTATTAAAATTGTTGATAGAATGACACTTTTTTAATTGTGGATGAAATGTCTGCATATATAACTATTCGGAGGCAAAAAGTGCAAGAAATGGCCGACTTATGGTTGAGGGCCGACTACTGGGTGGCTCATCCTATATCAAGACTTAAAAAAGATACACACTATTACCAAAACTTTTGACATTTCTTGTCCCACTTAAGTTTCCAGTTGGCAGTTTTATTTTTTGGCTATTATGAAATTTCCAAAATATGTGCAATTAAAATTACTTTAGTGAATTGATAGAAAAGTAGGTATTTTTCTTTGGAAAATTCATCGTAATTGCATTGAATAATGGCAAAGAATAAAGTCACTATCCTTCAAGAAGATTTATTCACAAATAACTATTTTTATTTCCTTTCAAAGAATTATATGTCATAGATATTATCACGACTAAAAATACCCGCAAAATGTAAACAACAAAGTGACACGAGGGAAATGTCAAACGTTTTGGTGTTAGTGCGAGTAGGTACGTGAAACCGGTCTGAATATAAAATAAATCGATTTTTCTTTGTGAAAGACAAACCTAGTTTGAAAGCAGTAAAAATTGGTCTTAATCTTTAAAAAATGTTTTTCGGTTCCAATGGAAAAGATCGTATAACAACATAAGATATTTAAGATCGTATAACAACGCTGCTCCTTCGCTGCCATTTGCAAGAAAACTTCTGCAAGAAATGTCTGCAGTCTGTCCAGTGACTTACAAGTGCAAATTGTGGTTGACATCTTTGTTGTTTATAGCCTATCCTAGGGGTATATTACACATAGTTTGTAACACCCCTTAATATTCGTCGTAGACCACTAAAAGTATATATATTTATGATCAGCATCAAAATCTAAGACTATTTAGCAATGTCCGTCCGTCCGTCACAAATTAAAGTTAGGAAGCTGAAATTTGAAAAATATACTTCCTAGGGTCCCGAAATGGTAGAGTGTAAAACTTTGTTTAATACGCCCACAATTAAGAATAAACTGTTTTAAGACAGGTTGATTGGTTAAGATTGGTTGATTTTCTGCGGCTTACCACCAGACTATACTGCCGTACTGGAATTTTAAGTAAACAACAAAATTTCTTGCGACATTGATGGCTCTCCTGTGTGAAAACCTCCGCAATAAATTGGGACAATATGATGCGCGAGCTTTTTGCAAGATATATATTGCAAACAAAATTGCAAGAAATCATATGATAATGTAAACGCAGTGCAAGAAACTTCTGCAAGACTTCCGCGAGTTTACTTGCAAATGGAAACCCTGCCGGAGGAAGATCAATTGCGTGTGGCGTGTCTAAAGTCACCTGCTTTTAATATTAAATAAAGAATAACAATAATAAAAATATCCAATGATTTGTTTTTGTCTGTCATCGTGCAAAAATTTGCAAAATCAAGTCATATCAACAAATCACCTAATAGTCTACAGAGTTAGGCGAATGTACCTATATTCTGCTTACCGTTTTATAACTCTATTAATAGCAGTTTGAGTCGTGCGCTTTTGAGTACTTCTGAGAACTAAATACGATGTTTTATTGTTTTATTGATTAATTAAACATGGCGGACAATTTAAATTTGGTGGTCCACCACCAGCACAATATAACTTTTTATATTAATTTGGTAGGCAGGTGCCCACCTAGTTTCTAAATTAAAAATTGCATATTGTCTATTTATTGGCATTTGTTGTTGTTACTTTAGTAACCAGAAAAGAGCAAAGTGGGAAAAAGAGTTAAGTGGTTGACCACTAGTGGCGTATGCTGAACCTAACCTACACAATGCTCGATAGGCACATAAACGTCATAGATAAATCCCTCCTTAACCGTTTTCAATCAACAACAAATTCTTAACTAAATAAATGTACGTGTCGAAATAAACATTTTGATGGTAGGTTTGTGTAGGTTTATATATTAATTAAATTTTGCGTATCTAATGTACATACGTTAATTTTAGCCGTTCATTAGATATGTATTTACTAAACAACCAGTAGTGCATATAAAGAGTAATTTGTACATCCCGGTAGAGACATAGACGGAAAAAAACCTAAACAAATCTAAAACCTACTGTTCATTCAATGGGTTGTATCAAGTATATCCTAAATCTTAATTAAATATTATAGGATTAGGAGCTTACGAGTACATATTTACTTATCCGAAATTACTAGATATCTGTTCTTTATAAAAGATAAAACCAATTCAGGGTATAGGCTTTACTAATTCGTAGCGAAATGTGATGTTATAGTATATCAACATTGTTTCATGGGACTTACCTCGACTTTGTTGTATTGTATCTTCTTCAATTAATGGATAGGAAAGACAGAACAGAATGCGCACAGATGAAGGTCGTAGAAAGTAAATATCACCACATTACACCATAGAGAGACTGCGAAATATCCTTTATCTCTTTCTTTCTGTAATCCCAAAACGAAGTCTATGTTTTAGTAATTAAAAATTAATCCAATGTTGCATGTAAGCGATAGATGAAATAAATGGCACACCACCGTTTGCGACACTCTTATTATTAATCACCGAAACATTGATGCAGAATTAAAGACAACCATCGTGTTATAGGTAGGTAGATACATATATGAAATACAAAGAGAAAATAATAAAACAATAAGTAGGCAAATTATAATCATAAAAAGAATTACCGCACTAATTACGCTGAACCATAAAAAAAATGTAAGAAAAAACGACAAAAAAAAAACTATCGCGAACTAGGTATTTATCCTTATCTCTGCTCCAGATTAAACTTTTTAGCGTTGATTTTCCTTCTTTGCAATATTTATTTATAAGCTAATTAAAAACAATACACTGCACAGCAATGGTTCGACATTTGATTTACACACAAACACCAAAATAACTTATTTTTTTCTTGTAATCGGTTTTAACAATGAACACGAGATACAATTACATTCTAGGTATGTATGTACAAATGCGAGTAACAACAACAATTCATTAATTGGAAATTGTTGTTTTGCTTTCTTTTTTTCTGGTAGAAGTTAGGTACCGACAACGCGTCTCTCCAATTAACCAATAGAACTACCAACAAGGTAAGTACAAAAAAAGACAATTTGTGCGTAGGTACCAATTAAATCTACTCACGATTCATGTGTGAAAGAGTCAAAGATTAGCAATGTTCGAAAAAAAATAAATTAACAAAAACACTAAATGATTTTTGCTCTTTTTTGGAATATATCTCGGATGCGGCTCTTCGGAGGATAGCCCGGCGAAGTTGCACTTACAATAACAAAACTTGCACCCACCGCACCATGCAAACAGTAAAGATACAAAAATAACAAACGCGACGACGAAGCCGGTATCTCAAAAAACACATAAACAACACTGTTGTGTAGACACAGTCAGTATATTTGTCAGTCAGGTGTATACATACAATATTTATACATGCCCAGCGAGACGGCACTCTTTTGTTAGTGTTTGTGACTACTCGCAAGCAAAAAGTAAAATTTGCGGTAAACGAATTCCAATTAGATAAAAACAGCAGAACAAAATTCTATTTTCTTATCGCGAAAATTTATTATGAAAGCAATCAACAATAACAACAACGATGAACCGAAGAAGATACACAAAAAAAATACTATATTGATTTGTATTTTATCACAAAATTGTGTCTAGATAGACGAATGAGTTATATTGGAATCGGAAAATGATGTATCTTCTTCACTCCGCCGTCGCTGGCAGTACGACGAGCGATGAGGAATTTTCCGCAGCCATTGTTGTTATTCGCGATTCTCCGGTAGTAGATATATTTCCATTAAATTTAGATTTTCCCATTTTCATACTTCAAGTAATTCAAATAGAATTGCAAGAGATTTGCATGTTATTTTCGTCGATACATTAGTTCGTTCGTTTGTGTATCTTTTTTAATTTTTCTGACATATAGACGACGCACACATAAAAGCAGATTAGCAGCCGCCACACAAACGCACAGTCACACACAGAACGTTTGTTATAATTTTATTGATTTACTTTACCCGTAGTTACGTTTTGTGTATAATGTTTGCTCAACCAACAGCATCGACTGACAAAAATCTCGGTGACTTTGCGTTCGGTTTTTATATTGCAAAATTGCGTTTGCTGATAATAATAACTTTTGTTACACATGCACGAGTTAACAAGATTTGTTTACATACAAAGACAATAAATTATATAAATTGTAGGTTGGAGAGCACTGGAAAATAAACTAACAGTGGCAACGTGTTCGACGAAAGCACACAATACCGTCCGACTTGATTCCAATTCGAATTAGAGTTCTCCATAAACTGATTTATTGTGTGGTATAGCTTTTGCTCAAATACTGAAAAATTGTGCATAAAGCAGTGTGCGGGTAGTTTGCCATTGGTGTGCGAATGGGAATGTGCATACATTTGCGCATGATAACAGCAGTTGTATCTTGTATGTTGGTGGATTTTGTGTATCCAGCACGATGGATAAATTGGTGATATTATTTTGAGTGACTGAAACGAACAATCGGCTGTTTTGTGCGCGTTTTGAGTGAGTTTTCGTAGAATGGAAGACACGAAGAAATATGCAGTTTGAAAGTGGTGCCAAGTTTTTGTAACATAAAATTAATTTGGAGCATTAACGTGTCCCTTCAGCTTTTTTCCTTGGGATTTTGTTGAGTTGCTTTTGGTTTTAGAGCTTTAAAAAAAGTTCTTAATGGTATGTGTTAACGTGGGGATCTTGTTTTGATCTCTTGCATATGTTTTAATGTGTGGAAAATACGTTAAAATGGAGTTACAAAATTGTAAGCTTTTAGGAAAAAATTATTTACGTAAGATTTCGTAGCGCGCGGTCCCTTTTTGATTTTAGATCTAGTTTTGTTCAATGTGTATTTTTTAGTCGTGTATTTTGGGCTTAGATAGTAAGATAATAAATAGTTGGCAATGGCTTCAAAATCAGCCAAAGACTTTAGTGCCGACACAAAAAAAAATGTTTTGAAAAAATATTTTGTTAATATTATTATTTAATATTAATATTTAATATTTACTTGTAAGCTAAATTAATCTTAATGAATACATATTTTATTTTTGTTTTGGATCGGGGCTACTGGGGATACCCTTTGGAAAAGATAAATATATAATATATTATTTATTTAATATTTACTTTTTGTAAATAAAACAATTTAAATGAAAATTTCAATCTTAAAATAAACATGGTAACCCTACATAATATTCTTTATGCTTTTTGCTGATTTAAAATAAATACTACGGAGAACCTGTAATAGCTTTTGTTAGAATAGCACCTTACGGAAAACAAAAGAGTGGGACTGAGTACTGCCAATTTATGTTGGACAGAGTATAGTTGCTCAAACAAAGTTTATTGTTTCGTTAAACGGAAGTAGCTATATATATATATATTGTTATTCTTGGAGATGATGTATACACCAAAGACTTTGAACTTCCTAACTAACCCAAAGTCAGATTTTGTCCGTGGCGGTGGACAGTCAGTTTTGTCACTTCGAAATTTAAAAATGTTGTAGATATAAAGAAAAGAGAGTGGTCGCATGAATATTAAAATAAATACAATTGATCAATGTATTTAAGAATCAATTGATTATTAAGAAAAGTATGCATTTTTGTATACTTCATGGAAACAGTTGATAACCTTTCGATTAAAATAACATCAATGAAACTTTCTAACCAATTACCACGTTGGTGGTAGATAAAGATGCTTCTCGGTTAGTTAGGTTAACAAGTCTTAAAGATTTAACATACAGAATTCATTTTCCGAAAAGTTATTGGGGGATAATAGCATGTCTATAGAAAAGTTAAAAATTTCGTTCGTCGGTCTATCCGGAAACCGTTGAATGGGTTGAGTAATTTGCTTTAAAGTTCATAGATCTACCTAAAGTTTTTGGGTTAAATCTTGTGGCGTTTTTGTTTACTGTTAAAGGAGACCAGAGATTAGTGTAAGGAATAACATACCCAGTTCTTTCAACTAAATTCTTTCAAACTTGACAACATTGTGTCAAAGTCTAAACGTCACTAATGGTTAACAAAAGAACAAAAGGTATTCTGAGAGGCTATATGTTTTATTGAAGACAGAAAAACAGGGACCCCATTTTTAAGGCAGAGATATATGTTCGTTATCTTGTGAAAAAGGTGAAAGAAACTGGTATCCTCATCGATAAACCAAAGCGTGAAAAGCCAAAAACAGTGCGTACACCCGAGAAAATTGCTGCTGTGAAAGTGTGCGTGAAGCACCATCAACATCAATTCACCGTCGTTCTCAACAATTGAACATTTCGGAGACATCATTGAGACGAATTTTGCATAAAGACCTTGGTATGACGCCATACAAAGTCCAATTAGTTCAGGTGTTTAAGCCAACTGACCATCCAATGCGTTTTCACTTCGCTAATTGGGCCTGCGATCGACTTAGAGAAGGTGCCGATTTTGCCAAAAAAATCCAAAATGCCAAAATTTCAGATGAAGCTCATTTTAATCTTGGCGGGTATGTAAACAAGCAAAATTGTCGCATTTGGGGCACAGAAAATCCGCACGCATACATTGAAAAGCCGATATACCCAAAACGAGTCACTGTTTGGTGAGGATTTTGGTCCAGAGGCATAATTGGGCAATTTTTCTTCGAAAATGAGCAAGGAGTGGCCGTTACAGACAATGGCGATCGTTATCGGGCCATGTTGAACGAATTTTTGTTCACAAAAATTTAAGAGGAGGATATTGGCAACATTTGGTTTCAACAGGACGGCACTACGTGCCACACAGCCGAAGCTACACTCGATGTTTTGCGCCCTGTTTGTGAAGAGTCGCATTATTATGAATTTGAAACTCTGTTCTGTTTCGTGAAGCAAACAAATTTTTATGATCGTCGAATCATTGTTGAATCGGATCCTACTTATGATCCTTATATTTGGATTACAGATGCGGGTGCAATGAGGTAGTCTTGTTCGACTCGATGAGATCTAATGGCACATTCAAAAAACATATCAGGTTCGTTTCTTTGCAGTATCACATCAGATGGGATTACTGTTTCCACTTGTTGTCCTATTCGCTACGCGATTCAAATATAAGACAACCTTAATTTTACGTTATAACTTTGAATTTTTTATTTCAATGCTTTTACTGACGGGCTACAAATTATATTAGAGTGTTACACTGCCAGTTAATGAAATAGCTATAGCCTTAATTAGCGTATAATAGACGGGAAAATTCATGATAATAAAACCAATAACACCTTTAACATTTCCTTCAGTTTTCCTCGTGTTTTAACAGGTTAAGTTTTATTCGTACGACATTGGGTTATGCAATTATTATTGAATAAATTTGTTATATATCCCGATGATCAATCGAATTGAACTGTGCTGTGTTGAAGGTCGCAATTTATATTAATATTAATTTATTTCATTTTATATTTTATTTATTTATACCTATTCAGTGTCGGACAATAATATACATAGCTCCAAGTCAGTTTTAGTATTAGAGAGCGTATATATTCACAAATTCTATAACTTTTTGACTACTATAGATGGAAAATGATACAAATTTGGGCATTTTGGAGACAAAATTGACCGACAAAATATAGATACAAGGGTTTGTACCTCAAAATAATTGTAGTAAAAAAAATTAAGATGATTTAATTAGACAGAACTACAGCACCAAGTCAGTTTTAATATCAGCATTATTTTCAAATGATTTGGTCTAAAAACAACATGTTTTTTTTTTATTTTTACCAACACAAAAAGTGTTAGGTTCAGTTGTAAAGATTTGATTTGTGGCTATCATTTTTAGGATGGTTGGTGTCTTGCAGTTATGAACTTATAATTTATCATTTAATACCAATTTTATGCGATTTATAATGGGATTCACACTATATATAAAATTAACACCCCATATTCGGTTAAAAGTGGTTGTATACATATTTTGGTATAAAAGACCAAACCATAGCAAACAAACAGTTTAAAAATTTATCAAGCTTGAGCGGACAAAATCGTTTTTCTTTGTTTTCGCTACATACACCATTCAAAACAATTAAAGAAATACTCAATCGGTTTGTATTTGTGTTAAGGCTAAAAATTAAATCTGCCAAGAAAAAATCTTTGCAGAATTTTGAAATTTGAAATATGAATCCCTTAATCATTGCAGTTTCCTGATATATCAATGATGACATATAAAGGCCTCATTTTTCATGTATCTTAGCAACGATATACAGTCGGATATCTCAGCAACACAATTGACACGAGGCATGTCAAATCGCAGCTGAAGAAAATGGGTTGAATGATCACTGCAATGTCAATATTAATTTATTTTATATATGGTTTATCTATAACAAACATTTTTCACCTGTACAACATTTTTTTAAAGATATCAATTTGTTAAACGAATGAGGTAAGTTTCGACAGTTTTTATACCCTATCCTAAGGGTATATTAATTTTGACACATAGTTTGTAACACCCCTTAATATTCGTCGTAGACCCATAAACGTATATATATTTATGATCAGGACCAAATCCTAAGACTATCTAGCAATGTCCGTCCGTCCGTCCGTCCGTCCGTATGCAATTTTTAGGCCTTTAAAATGAAGCTAGGAAGCTGAAATTTGGACCACATATTCCCTAGGGCTCCGAAATGGTTAAGTGTAAACATTTTTTGAATACGCCCACTGCCACGCCCACAATTTAGAAAAAGCTAAAGTTAGAGAGATAGAGTGTTACAACCTTCACAAGATATGTAGGCACTGCCCTGCTTTATAAGTTTGTCATATAAAGTTTTTTGCCACGCCTACTTTTTGTGGGCGTTTTTTACTAAAATGCTGTTTTATTCGAAATTTTTCATAGAAAGCGAAAAAAAATGTTTAACATGATATTTACCCAATATTTTTTCCAACATATCGCCCATACAAAGTTTTTGGCAGGCGTGGCCACTTTTTGAGGACGTTTTTTTAAAAAAAACTTTTTTTTTTAATTAATAGAATGAAATAAAATGCAGCCGTGTCTTGCTAAAAAATGTTAAGAAAATTAACCTGATCTTTTAAAACAAGGTAAATGTCTTTAACTCGAAAAACTTAAAAAATTTAGTGTTGTTTTAAGTAGTAGCGAATATTATTGAGGAAATTTATGAAGGGATATGTATACCTATTTTTATAGCCTATCCTATGGGTATATTAATTTTGACACACAGTTTGTAACACCCCTTAATATTCGTCTTAGACCCATAAAAGTATATATAATTATGATCAGCACCCAATCCTAAGACTATTTATCAATGTCCGTCCGTCCGTATCAACTTTTGAGGCCTAAATTTCATAGAATGAAATAAAATAATATTTATCACCTTCTTAATGCTTTTTTCTTTGGGGCATATAGGTAGGGTATCGTACTGTTCGCCCCAAGCGGCCTGTAGCCTTTCCCTATTTTTTCTTTATAACTAAGAGACAATATCAATTTATTTTATATATGGTTATATAACAATTATTTTATTTATAGCATAGGTATAAACATTTTTCACGTGTACAACATTTTTTTAAAGATATCAATTTGTTAAACAAGTGAGGTAAGTTTCACAGTTTTTTCATACAAGATTAATTCTATATATGATTATTTATAGTAATTTAAGTTTAAAAAAATGAGTAAACAGTGAGTAAGAGTTAGCAGTTAGTTAAATCGACATTATTAATGAGGCTATATTTAATAAAGTCATACAACAAATTAAGTTTATTTGGAGTTTTTAATGCTCGACTATTCGTTTGATGGAACTGTTAGTATCTTGAGAATTAAATGAAAAGCAACTACGGTGCATTTCGTTGTGTTTTATAATAATTATCCTTTGCCGAAGAGTAAAATATTACTTCTTGAAATTCTTTAAGTTCGAATAAGTTTCATAATAACAATTCAAACTAGTTCAAATTAGCATTGGCAGCACTTGACTAATAGACGGCTCTAATTTTCTATACCTTTTTGTCCAACCTTCTGCATTTTGTTTGAATATTCAGCACTCAGCAAAATTGATATGGAATGAGTGCTTGTCATGCGTACATTCTTGCGTCCAAAAAGAGTAATTTCAAAGGGATATTTTTGTGAGAAATATGCCGATTACCGGCTAAGTCTGAATGTACATCATCATTTTTTACCACCATTATTATCCGCGATTCCTTTTTGTTTCAACAGTGTAGATATACACTTTCATTTGTAGTCAGTTTCAAAAAATCACTGAATTGATTCTTTTTTTTCCCTTTTGCCATTTCGTTTGTGTTGTGAATTGTGCAGCTATTAAATAAAGGAGAAAGTACACAGAAAAGGATAGGTATAGTAAAGAGAACGCACGATACTCCGTGACCACGGTAGACCCGTGTTTTGTTCTTCCCCTCTCTTTTCAATACTCCAGCATAAGTTACGGGAACAACACCATCATTTTCTTTCATGAATGAAAGTAAAGTCTGGATCTACATTCCCATTCGTTTTTACCATTTCGCCTGGAGTATTGTAATTCTAGTACATTTTTCGTGCCTCTCCCCTGGACGCTTCAACCTGTTTGTGCACGCTGTACCATAATCATGGAAAGAAATGATGGTGAAAAATGAATCCCTAGATTCCGTCAAAACGAAAACAGTCGGATTGAATCTTGACAGGTAAGGATATCACAAATGTACTAGAACTCTAATATAGCAAGAAAGCTATTGGACAAATGGAGCATGTAGATCCGTTCAAACGAGCGCAAAACTATGGATATTAGTAGATAAATTATTATTAAGTCTATTACGAACGCATTTTATTTGCTAAAAAATTTCGTAAAAACTTATTTAGTTTATAAAATTTTTTTAAAGAATTTTTTTTTTTATAAAATTAACCTTTTTTTAAGAATTGCTACGGTGATAAAAACGGCTGAACGGAATCATTTAATTTGTGATATATTTTTTGCCTTTGTCGCGTGTACTCTCTTATCACTATGCTTGCTAATTCATCTGTATTGGTACATCGCATACAAGACACAAAGAGAATTGCAAATTTCGACATCAGCGTGGTAAAGAGTACAACGAACTGTTTTGTTTGGGTTCTGCTTTGGGCGCCTACTACTTAACAATTATTTGGTATACCGACGGCGAAACGTAGCCGGTTCTTCGTCAATATTGCCATTTCGTTTGCGAGTTTTGTTATTGTATTCTTCTTATAAATTGAGTGAAATGTAATAACAGAGCCTGGAATGTCGACAGAAGGGTGGAATTGCTTCGTTGACGAATTCAAAAAATATATCACGCCGGATGTGATGTGGACGCAGTGCGCAGGTTAAGGAGAAACATATATTTTGTTGGTGATAATTATCCCATTTCGCAGGGCTGTTTTCCATGCTATATTCATCGTTCTTTTGTTTCTTTTACGATTTTTCGTCATCCTTTGAAAAAGGGATGACATTATGCGTGTGGTGGTGGTTGAATTATTACTACCAGTTCAGAAACTATTAAATTGAGGTGCAAGAAACTAAAAAGAAATCGAGATATGAAAAATTAAATGGGAGTTTAATCGTTTTCTGGAACTATGTACATAGATCCTTACAGAGTTTTCGATGATTGACTGCGCACTTTTTGGTGCATACCTAGAAGGTGTATGAAGAAGTAATAATAATTGCACATCTGTTTGCCGAAATCCGATGGATAGTCGGAATAGTTTATAAAAACTAAAAAACCCAATTTTGTCAACTGTAGATTTTGTTACAGTTAGAGGCAATAGGTAATTCTACATGAATGCTATAAAAACGATTCAAGATTCATCGGGAATTAGAAATGTTTATAGAAACGTTTATAAGAAACGCAATCCAAAACACCGTGTCTTTCCCTTAAAGTTCTCTTAGAATCAAGAAATTTTAATTTGTTTGATTTTTTTATTTTGTTCAAGTATTTAACATTTTTCAATAAATGAAAGAAATCAAATATAATACTACGAAAACCTGAATCGAATCAAATATTTATACAATTTTAGGGAAATATCACAAAATTAAGCACATTTCCCAATGCGAGAATTATTTTGTGATATTTTTATTAAATTGTTTTTCCCAAAAATATCATACATAACATAACATAAAATAAACACAATTATGTGTCAATTCAAAAATATAGCAGGTACGAAAATCACAAGTAGCTTCAAAATGTAATATCTCAAAACTCAAATAAGATATTAACATAATTTGAACGCAGTTACAGGGGGCATTATTTCTACAAAAAAGCCATACGAAACACCCAGGTGAGCCTAGCAACATATTTAACACTTTTAAACTGCCCCATACGTGTGCATGTAAATCCGTGGGTTGATATGACTGGAGATCACCGGTGTCATAAAAGTAAGAGCAATCAAGAAGATATCAGGAGCTTGCACTATAGTTGAACAAACAAACTCGCTTAACCTAGCATTATGGCAATTCACGTTCAGAGAAACACTACACCGCCAGGCACTTCTAATGCTCATGGTTGTGATCCTGTGACGAGCAGAAATGCACGGATCAGAGCTATTCGGTTTCCGGGGGATAGCAAAATAATGCAAAGCCTTAGGCAAAACCTAAGGGTAGAGAGATGGTAAGAAGGCGATTGGACATCTTGTCTGTCCAAGAAACGAAATGGCGACACACCGGAAATCAGGCGCGTTTCTTGGACGTTAAGACAAAAGCATACAAGATGTTCTACTACGGTAAAGAACAGGGTAAGAATGGTATCGCTATCATCCTTGCGGCAGAGTTACTTACAACGTATTTACCACTTCAATGTCCAGTGACCTTTGCTGTCTCTCAAACTGGTGACTCAAGGCGAGGTGTGGAATATTGTCAGTGGATATGCTCCCCAAATCGGGTGCGAGCAGAGATTTTGTTTGTTGGCGGAGATTTGAGTGGAAATGTCGGGAAGTCTAGCGAAGACTATGAAGACTGCCATGGAGGACTAGGATATGGCACAGGAATTCTTCTGGTGAAGACATCCTAAGCACTTGCAAGTCATACGGTTTGATCGTTTTAAATACAATGGTCATCAAAACAGAGCCGGCACTTGGTCACTTACAGCAGTAGCGGAAATGAAACCCAGATTGACTACCATTTGGTGGCAAGTTTCAGGAAGCCTAGAGTTAAAGATTGCAAAGTGATCTTGGGAGAGGCGATCATCCGGCAACACCGTCTCCTTCTGACAGAAATATTCATAGAGAAGAATTACAAATATAAACAAACAAAGGTTTCTGCGAAAATCAATTGGTACAACCTGGACAAAGAAAAAGGTGAGTCATTTATAATCAACATGAAAAATGTCTTCCGCAATAACGCCAACGAAGAGGATGAAGAGGGCAGCGCACAAGATATGTGCAACGAGAAGCTAATGTACTGCTTGGAACCTCGAAGGGTCACTACCAGCACGGAAAGAAAACTTGGTGGTGAACAGAGGAAATTCAACAGCAATGAAGGAAAAGAAAGTGTCTTTCAAAGCTTGGTCAAAGTGCGCCTCTAATAATATAGTTGAAAAAGCTCGCCTTGAAGTGGAATACAGACGTTGCAAAAGTATCGCGAAGCAAAAGTGTGCCAAAATTCAAGCTATGTGTATGGAGAGTCTGTATAAGAAGTTGGAAGAGGTATCTTCTTCGCCTGCTGATAGGAACCAGGTAATGCTCAGGAAATTTTTTCGCCGAAGTTCATTAACGATGCTCAAGGCCAACTACTTGTGGATGACGAAAAAATTGTACACAGAGTATTGCGAGCAACTTTTAAACGAAATGTTTCACTGGTTGGGGGAGCCGCTCCTGTGAGTTCTGGATGGGAGACATCGGGCTCAGATGGCTCATGATTCTTATCTTTAAGCTCAAGAGAGGTCATCCAATGCCCAACCATTGGAGGGAAAGTTATCTTCTTCCTTTGCACAAAGGAAAGGGAGATACGCGAAACTGCGATACTTACCGTTCAAAAAAGTTGATGTCACATACCATGAAGATCGTTGAGCGGGTATTAGATGGTCGCCTAAGACCAAAAATACGGCTGTCTGACGAAAAGTGCGGGTTTGTCGCGGGTGAATCAACCACAGATGCAATCCAAAGTATAAGGATCATATTGGAAAAGCATCTATATGCCTTAGTGAGCCGGAAAGCTAGCCTGTTTCAAGAGCATTTTGCGCCACGTCGAAGCCTTATCTGTTACCGAAATAGACTCGCACAACTTCTGCCATGGCTTTTTGACTTCCTTCCTAAGTACTTGAAGTGTTTCTTACACTTATAGTACTTACTCCATGTGCTATCACTTCTAGTTTCTTCCTATTGTAGAGTTTTCTAACCTCTTTCATCTTTGCACAACTACAAGGGCTTAAAAGTCTTTACAGGTTCAGCAGCTTGTAAAACGATTGCTAACGATCTACATAGAAACCAGGCTCTCTCCAGATGGTCAAGCCGCCGCCAAATCGAACATGTAATAATCGACACGAGGCACGAGAAAGAGCCTGTGAAAAACAAGGTGATGGTAAATCACAATACCGCAACTATGCATTCATTTTCAAAGAACCATCTTGGTCTGGACCTGGAACCTGATTAAACATTTCATTTTCTATAACAGGTTAGTTAAGGCCATCTGAATAAATTCCTATAATTAATGCTGTAAAAATGGCATTTTACTTATTTGATCAAATTCAAATCAAGTAGGGTGCGAACAGTAAGACATTTTTTTTAAAGAAGTATATCTTTTAACTTTTACAAGTAAGCTCTCTAAGTGTAAGCCTTCAGTATCGCTTTACGCAACAGTTGTTTGTTGGGCGAGTAAGCTTCATCTATCGATCTTCTTATAGATTATTTTAAACAAATATTAATTTAATTAATTTAAATTTAATGAATAAATGGACTTTTTAAAATCTGCTGGCGAAAAGCAAATATCAATTTCGTTGCAAAATTCATTAAATGTGCTTATGCACCTTCTTATTGGCTCATTATTACCATAATTGGTTGTATGCCCTTCTGTATAAAATAAGCTACTAACCCGCAGTGACCTTTGGGGAGAATATATATTTGGAAGACAGATTAATTTTTAATTCAGACGGAATTTGCATCGCGACTGAAACTTAGGGCTTGTAGACCAACAAGATTGCACATTCTGCCATAATTGGGAAGTTCATCAAACACATTTAATTTACGAACCGCGTACCTTGTGAAGTTTTTTTTTTTACTTTCGAATTCATCTACGTGAACTGCATATAGCGAATCCTAAATTATAGAACAATATCGTAAGTAAGGTCTCGAAAGTCTATACTATTGAGTTTAAGGAAGCCTAGCAAAGAGTTCAACTTGGCAATGACATAATCATATGACACCAAGAAATTTCACTTTATCAAAACTTAACTTATTTTCAAATATGACACTTCATTACTTCATCAAAATGTTGAAATCTAAGATCTTTTATAAAATACTTATAAAAAATGTAAGCACTTTACTAATACAATATGCTGAAAAAACTTTACATTTAAAAATGTTAAGTTGCGAAGCTGATTTAAAACGAATGCAATCAGTAATATTATCTATTCGAGAAAATAATTTCATATCATCCGCGAATGTCAAAACCCTACAAAATTTAAAGATTTCATGAATGTGATTAATAAATAATATAAATAGCAGCAAATGACTGCCCTAGACGTAAGCGTTTTATCAATTTATTTGCAATTTGTTTTATGTGAACATTTTTAAATTAACTTTTACTTTACTGTCGCTTAATTTTTTATTTTTGTGTCATTCCTTGATAGAAGATATTGATGTAGAAATAATACAAGAACAAGCTCACTTAACTATAAGTAATGTATGTAATGTACATACATATGAATTTAAGCGATATATATAGTGAAATATAGACACCACATAAAACTCTACTCACATTTGTTTTTTTTTCGTTTTCATTTCTTCCTTTCTTTACTTCCATTTCTATTTTATATAGTGGCGTATTTTATCTCATCTCTGAATTATATTTAAATCCTTAAAATCTCAAATATAAATAATTTTTTTTTTAAATTCTAATACTCAATAATACTCAATACCAAACCAATTGAATAATAATACTGAAAAATATTTCAAGGATTGATATGTTCTCTGATGAGCAAACAAGCACAGTTTTTGAATCAGTAAACAATTACTCATTTAACAATCGGCCATCCCGATTCTTCTTGGTCGATATTGTCGAATTCTGGCTCTATTTTTTTTTTCACCAAAGCTTAATTTTTGTTCGACCTTGGTTATAGACATTGGGTTTCTTGCATCAATAACAATTGACCCACATTTTTGAATAAGAAATCAGGATATGTTTGCAACAATAAGCTAACTTAAAAAAATATGGAGCTGAAGTTGAACAAACTCAGGATATCTTAAAGTTCTATAATTACTTGAATCTTTCCATATCCATATAAACATATGTTTGAAATAACTTCAAACTCTACAAAATCATCATCAAAGAACCTTTTAAGCATTGTCGGGCTTACTTTGTGCAATATTGTTTTTTATACTAATTCATTCAGTTCATTTCTATAGGTACATCTGTGTGCTAACACTTCACAAATGAAATGAGTATACCTAGTCTCCTAAGAGTTACATGTAAGCATAAATTACATAAACTCAGGTAAGATTCAACTACAGATGGTTTGTTCGTTATACATGTTCTCTGCTCATCACATTTTGGTTTTGCAATCTGCCATAGACTTGTGCGATAGAACGCGAGCCATTGTGCTTTTGGTAAAGGAAAATACTGTTCATGGGGAAAACTCCAACATTTCTCAGTGTCTTCGTGTCACTGTTTATTACAAGAAAGTTCCTTAATGATATGTTGACAGCGTGATTATCATCTAAAAAGCAAAATGCAAATTCACGTAACATCTCAGCACAATGTGAAGACGAGTATACGGCAAGCGGCTATGACGACAACTAACGTCGACAGTGATAGGTAAGTTGTTTTAACACCCACCCACACTCCTTGCACGGTCTTCTTAACAAACTCGTGTTAATTGAAATTAAATTTATGTAAATGTAAATTTCTGAAATTCGTTTGGTAATTATGCTCAAGTTGTTCAGAGTTTGGTTATAAATTTAGAGGTTTAATGTTTGCTGGTGGTGCGGAATAATTTATATAAATTTTAATGGCACAGAATTGATTTGCAGTTGATCAATTATTTATTGTTATAACAAAAAATCATCTTTGAAATTATTGAGAACAATATAGGTACATGTTCCGGATAAAGTGAAGTTTGAGCTGTCAATTGAAGTTAAAGTGAACTATACCGTTTTTAATCAACTTACAATAAACTGGAAAATGTCGGTCATTAACTTGAGTCATGTAAAGGAGTTGGGGGTGAGCTTCATTAAGTTAAAGGGGCGAATTAAAGAGAGTAACGGTGTATAAAAAAGAAAATGAGGGCGGGTTCTGCCGTGCTTGTTACTCCAAGGTCATTAGGGAGGTGAATGTTAATGTACATAATAACCAAAAATTTCGATATAGGGAAGCATAGGGACTACTTCTGGATTTAAAAATTAAGTTTTAAGTTCTATGTGAACTTTGATGAATGAACATTTGTTTGAGAGCAGTGTTGAAGGATGTGGTTTTGATACCAAAATTAAAATAACATTGGTTAGCTGAGGGATAAGGTTTCTAACAATTCGAACCCTGTTTGTGCGGATTGTACTTTTGAACTCCGCCTTGTTACGCTAGTAGCATGCCGGTCCCAAGCCCGGATAAAGAAAAGTGTTGACAGGATTGATTTCAATGTGAAATAGTGTTAATAGAGGGCGTAACCCAGAGTAAACATCCATCTTGTTTACTCAAATCAACCTGCTGCCCTACAAGGCTGCTGCCGCCCTTTTTAGTAACAGGCTTGTACCCCGTTCAACAAAACCACACATAATATCCATCCAGGAACCATGGGTGTGGAAAAATAAAAACTGTGGTCTTAGTTGTTTGATCGACTCATACCACATTTTTTACGCCGAGCAATCCAAAAGACCTAGTCTTATTGTATCGAACTCTTTTACAGCTGCTTCGAAGAAGAGATTTTGTTGCCAAGAATTGGTAGCTGCTTCTACTACTTACCATATTTAGCTGCTTCTATTACTTACCATAATTAGCTGCTTCTATTACTTACCATAATTAGACAACTATTGTAAGGTTAAGAAACGAATCCTTGTATTTCACTGTACGTCCGAATACAGGCTTGAGGGTAAACTGATGTGCATTCCTAGCATGGCGAGTATTGCGGTTTAATTGATGTAGGGGTGGAATGCAACTGGCTATTTTATTTTAGCACTTGTGGTGGAAATACCGATAACACAATGACAGGCAGGAGACATTACGACGATGACTAAGAGTGTCAAGTGACCAGACCAAATATGAGCGTTGTACCCACGTTTTGGGCGAATAAACGCCTTGTAGATTCTACCCAGATCAGATTTCTTGCATCGCTTAATGAAGCCTAGACATTTCGCATTCCAACGAAGTTTGTCGTTAACGCATATACCGAGGATGGAAAGTCTTTCGGTTTCGGCGATGCAAGTGCCATCCAATGCATGCCAATGGCAGAGTATTGGTGTTTCGCTTTAATGACAGAAGACAGCATCGTTTTTTGGAAGCATTAAATTCTACTCTAGTGGTTTTACCCCACATAAAAATGCTGTCAAGGTCAGAATGTAATGAGCTTAACACACGTTGCCGTTCTAGCTGCACGCCCGAAGATGAGGGACGTGAATCATAGAACGAATATGCAAAGCCAAGGGTACTGTACTCACCAAAGGAATGTCGTTTCATCGACTTATTTTCCCTATGAATCTCTAACTCCTCCTCCACAAAAGGCTTGTAAATATTGTGAATTCAAAGGGTTGGGTCTTATGGTTAAAGTTATTTCATACCAAAAATGTGTTAGTCTGACTATACTCTAGCCAAAAGCTTCCGAACCGTAAGTCAGTCCTCTGGAAAATTTGGAGAGACTGGTTGAGCTGTGTGTGCGCAGCAGTGATTAGACGACTCCACTCATACGCATCGATTGTTTGGTGGAATAAGTTTCGCGCTACTACTTCTTTTGCCAAACTTGAAATAACGGTCTGTCTCGGCCTGTATATATGTATATATCATGAGATGTGCGTTAAAAAGAATCTCTCGCTTAGAGAGGGGTGGCTTTTGGTACCATGTGCACTGGAATTTTGAAAAATTCTTTCTCCGACAAAACTACCACGTCAACTTTTCTCGGGTATATTTGACGTCAACTCACTCGAATCGACTGCAGGTTGTAGATGTTGTTTCGGGCCTGTCCTGCTTGCGGCTAGGAGGATGACACAGCAGAATACTTTCTCTGCCGGTGTCCGGCCTTTGTGCGCATCTAGTGGCAGATTTTCGGGGCTGACGTGGTGAGTGCCGAACATCTAAGCTCTTCATAGATGAAGCTCCTTCTTATCTTTATTCGAAATACGGGAAAGCTAAGTACATTATGTAAGGTGTCTGCATGGTAGCACAATGGGCCAATAGTTGTGTCTTAGCGCTCCATCGGATAGTAACAACCTCTGACAAAAGAAAAAGAGTACATTTTCCTCTTTACAAAACTTAATTCAAATTATCACAAAATCAAATTACGTATTGAGTACTTTAAAGTACTTTTTGAGGTGCCCCCACCAAAATGGTGTAATAAACTCAAATATCATAAAAATGGAGTTAGATAGTTTACAATCTGAGCAGATACGATAGTAATGATCCTCATCCCCTGCCAATTAAAACCCCCAAATTTGCTTACTAAATTTACGTGTGAAACACGCTAATAATAACCGTCACGGCAGGAATGCTCGTCTGTAAAATATAAGGATTCGTTCTTCTGCCGCTCAACACGAATGTGGAAGTGAAGTAGAGTATACTCTGTTTTTCTTGACCATTACAACTTGCAAACATTTTAAATCAATGTGCATCGGTTCCTCGTCCTTTCGTCTAATTCCTTACTTCCTTAATGTATTCCTATTAAGATTATAATATTGCTTACAATCTCTTTTGCACGTGCAAATTACCAAAAAAAATACTGTGATGACTGGAAACTGAAGAACAATTCTAAGAAATTTAAAACGATTCTGTTTAGGACTGCTATCTCTAGGCCCTCGAGCGATAGCTCATAGGTCGATCATAGGGCCATATGGACGGCCACTTGCGAGTAAAAGTGTTGTAAAATAATTCCAATGATTGCCTATGGGTCCCCCATCTCTATTGGAAAGGATTCAGACTCCTACAATACTAAATTCGGAGTAAAAACATTATTATTCCAACCAGGTTCTACGCAAGGGGTGTTAGTACCCATAAAAGTGTATATATTTATGATAAGGACCAAATCCTAAGACTATTTAGCAATGCCCGTCCGTCCGTACACAATTTAAAATTAAGCTAGGAAGCTGAAATTTGGACCACATATTACCTAGGCCACGCCCACAATTGAAAAAAAAAACCGTTAAAAAGCTAAGATAGAGTATTAAAACCTTCACGAGATATGTAGGCACTGCCCTCCTTTATAAGTTTGTCACATAAAGTTTTTCGCCACGCCTACTTTTTGTGGGCGTTTTTCACTAAAATGCTGTTTTCTTTGAAAGTTTTCATCTTAACCGAAAAAAAATATTTAACAAGATATTAAGCCAATATTTTTTCCAATATATCGCCAATACAAAATAATTTTTCAAAAAATAATTTTTTTTTTCTAAATTTCATTGAATGAAATAAAATGCTATCCATTATTTTCTTTATGTTTTTTTTTTTGGAATATAGGGATGGGGATAGGGATAGGGTATATAGGTGTTCGCCCCAAGTGGACTGTAGCTTTTCCTTATGTTTTTTTAGGTCTTTTATTTTGGATACCTGTGATAAGTATAAGAAACCCAGTTTTTGCAAATAAATAAATTTCTCAGAATCAGAGGCGAATGTCCTATGTCCCTATTTGAACAACTGGCACCTAGTAAAAAAGTGATATATCATTTCATATTTTATTCTTTCTTTATTATACTTTAACAAAGGTATCAGGCAGTTTAATATATCAGTCAATTGAGCTGCATTAGTAGAGATATGCACATATCAAAATTTTACTCTGAGTTTCCAAAAACAGCAGAAACGGACATAGCACATTTAGCATTAATGTATCAACATATATTCATGTCAATGGTATTATTCTAAAACTTATATAAAATCTAAGAGTTATGACTCAGTAGGGGTGTCTAAGCAACAAAATCAAGCCACAATAAATTTGTTTTAAATTTAACTCATTATTCTTGGAAGGTAAGTAAACATAAATAAATAACAACAATTGACTTGAAATTTTAACTAAAAAAAGGTGATTACTACGAGCCTTAATTGTTCAATTAAATTTTTAATTGTGCCTAAATAAACAAGTAAACAAGTGTTTAATATGTGCGTGAAAAAAAATAGACAATTTAAACTCTAAAATGAATGGCGTTCATTATTTTGCTAACACTACAGAAATTAATGGGAACCAAATAAATCGATTGCTTTGAAAACAAATACTGAAGGAGCGCGATTATTTTTTGTATACAACAGTTAAGGCAATGTTGCCACACTGGTGGGTAGTCTCGCATATTAATTCGAATTGCCGCACACATGCAGCCATCATAAATTTTAAAACTCTGTAGTATTTATAAAAAGTATAAATTACAAGTGCTCCGACCGGCCGGGAAAATATGAAAAACAGCGTTCGTCCAATGAATCCTCACCTTTAATAGAATCCAATTGCTCCATTTGGTCAAGGAACCATGGTGGTTTCCTTTGAGATGCGTTTGCCATAACACAGGAGGTGATCTTTGAGATTTGCGCGGTTAATCCAATAAACATATTCGCTTAATTAATGAGATTGAGAGAAATTTATTTAGCGAGCTGAGCATTGTTGCTTTCCATTAATTGGCGTTGAGAAATAGCTGGAATTTTATTTTGATTTCGTTATAAATCGTGGAATATAAAACTACTTGGAGCATAAAATTCTGAGATTATTTTCAATGAAAGAAAAATTATTTAACCTTAAAATTGAAATGCATCTAAACTTCGTGGCAAAGAGGAAGAACAGAGATTGTATTAGAAAAATGTTTACACTCAACCAATCTGGTAAAAATTTGAGATATGAACAGGTATACCTATTTATGAGGTTGATTAACATAGTGAATTGAAAATTATTTACGTTAATAAAAGCTTTTATTATCAAAAATGCGGGATTATAACATTCCCACTTTAACGGCGTGCCTGTTGGGTTCGCCGGATCGACTTCAAAATACTTCAAAATAAAATGAGTTTTGAATATCTTAGTTCATGGATTACTTTTATGTATAAAGGTTATCAACCTTGCGCTACATTAGAACAAAAGTGCACTACTGCGTCATATAAAGGGTTAGGTTAGGTTAGGAGGGCTGTTTTACACCAGAAGCAAATTTCACTCGGAGGATCCACCTGTAGGATGACGTCGTCGATAAAAGTCTTAGCGGTGATTAAAAGTAAAGGAAGCACCTCCCCGTCCGCTAGTAGTGGGTTGAGTTCAGAGTCGTATCTGGCCATTTCGTCCGCTTTTTCATTCCCCTTCAACACCAACGTGTCCTAGGACCCAGCAGAGTAGAACCGAGTGATGACGTATAGCCCTTAGTGCCAAGAGGCAATCTGTTACACACATCGCGTTTACAAGGTTAGAGCCGATTGCTTTAAGTGCTGCTTGACTGTCCACGCAGATGGTTATTTCCATTGCTGGTTGTCCCATCGATGCTGCTTTCTTCACCGCAAAGATCTCAGCTTGAAAGACACTGCAGTGACCGGGCAGTCGAAACGACTCGTTGATGGCAAGTGCCTCCGACAAGACGCCGGCTCCTGTATCTTTATCTGTTTTAGAACCATCCGTGTAGGTGTAGTGATTATGAAATCTTTTTCGAAGACATACCTGGGTTTCTCGTAATCAGTATGAGTCCCTTCCTATCAAAGGCTTCAAGTATGCTCGAGTGTCCGCAATAGCCAGGCCTCCAAAGTTTGTTCTCTCTTAATCTGAGAGCGGCTTTGGCTGCCACGTTCTTAGTGAATAGCTCAATGGGCTGCAGGTACAATAAAGTCTCCAGACCTAGTTTTAGTGTGGACTTAATTGCGCCTGTTATGCCCAGACAAGCAATTCTCTAAACCTTGTTCAAGTGTTTGAGGTAAGGTTTGATTTTAACCGCACCAGACAATTGAACGGTAGGTCCGAATGGGTCTTACAATCGCGGTGTACAGCCAGTGCACAATGTTCGGTTGTAAGCCCCATTTTTTTCCAAATGTTTTTCAACAAGCATAGAGGGCATTAAGTCCTTTCCTAATTCTTTGTATGGTGTTCCGTTTCCAGTTCAGTTTGGATGTGAACACCCCACCCAGGTACTTAGCCTCAGTTGAAAGATTTAGGCGGATATCTTTATATTTCCTGGTAAACAGAATTAGTTCGGTCTCCTTTGGATTAACCGCAAGGCCGTTGTGTTCCGTCCATTTGGATAGTTCTGATAACGCAGATCCCATAATGTTTCTAATGGTGGAAGGATACTTTCCTGTTATTAGTACAACTATGTCATCAGCTAAGCGACTATCTTTATACCTCTGTTGACAAGGGATTTAAGAATTTTGTTGATCGAGATGTTCCACAGGAGAGGAGATAGAACTCAGTCCCCTAAGCTGCTGTTAATGACTCTGGTGTTAAGCATGGCCCAACTCAGTTTGTCAGAAGCTTTGGCGAACCTAAATCCCCAAGTGAGGAAATAATGGTTCCAGTTCAGGTTCAGTTGAGGTTGTTGAAAGAACCTTCTATGTCTAGAAAGGCCGCCAACGTAAATTCTTTGTTTCCAAGGGATTTCTCGATTATTCTCGTTACTTTATGCAGCGTTTTTTTCACAGATCTCCCTTTGACATATGCGTGTTGCGCACTGCACAAAGCACCAGTATTCTCAAGAATGTCCCTTAGGTGTAGATCCAATAGTCTTTCTAGAGTTTTCAAAAGAAAGGATGAAAGGCTAATTGGCCTGTAATCCTTGGGTGTAGAGTGGCTTGGTCTCCCAGCGTTGGGAATAAAGACTTCCCTCACCTCTTTCCAGCAATCGGGAACTAGTCCAAGTATCAGGCAACCCCTGAAGATTGACTGTCCTATTGCTACTCTTTCGATACTCGTCGTCAGAACTGCGCAGCAGGCTTATTGGGGTTGTACATCCCGGAAAGTGTGTTCCGAGGAGCAGCTCGAGAGTTTCCTAATTATCAACTGTCCAGCTGCCATCTTCCTTATATAGAAACCCTACATTGGACGGGTTTTTGGCTAAAACCTTCTGGAGTCTATCCGCTTCTGTGGTGGATTCGATGCCGGAGCAGTAGTTTGCCAAGTGTGTTTGTTTTGCCATATCATATGAAATATTCAGGCTGTATTCAAATCGCACCACAACATTTTTGTTTCGAAAATATAAGAAGGTTTTTGATTTCGTTCCAAATGATATTTCTCACGGTGCAGGGAAATAAGTCCCCGGAAACTAAGTCCACTGAGGGACTGCCTGCTTGGTTTCACTGTTAAATTTGGAGTATCCCTCAGTCCCTCTGTGGACTTAGTTCCCGGGGACTTATTTCCCTGCACCATTTCTCACATTCACATTTCAAACTGCTGATAGTATGAATATGAAAATCTGTGATATATTTTGAAATTCTCTAAATATGTTTTTTTAAATGTTGTCGATTTTGTAAGTATGAACGTTTGTTCGCTATAGTTTTCTATGTCGGTTCTAAGGCATGGTAAAGAAAAAACGTTTAGGGTAACCCCTAGATGAAAACTGAATGAATTCATTTTGATCATTCAAGAGGTTAAATTATCATACAACATTTTTTATATAAGTACAGTTCACAAACACATGATTGATTTTAAAGCGATAGACGTAGACGTTATCGTTCGTCTTACGTTATACTTACACTTTATTTAAAAAGGGGTAAAAAATAACACATTTATCATAAAAAGTGGCTATTTTAACCATAGTTTTACATATTTAAATGCATTTTTATACGCTATCCGAAGGGGACATTCATTTTGAAACATAATTTGTAACACCCCTAATATTTGTCATAGATCCCTAAAAGTGTATATATATATTTATGATCAGGACCAAAACCAAAGACAATTAAGCAATATCAAAAGGCCTAAACCATTAAGCTCGGCAGCTGAAATATGGATTTCGAAATTATTTGTAATACGCCCACTGCCAGGCCCACAATTTAGAAAAAACCGTATTAAAGCTAAATTTATGTAGAAAGAGTGTTAGAACCTTCACAAGATATTTAGGCACTGCTCTCCTTCATAAGTTTGTCTATTTTTTGTGGGCACTTCTTGTCACTTAAGTGCTGTATAACAAGAAATTTAGCCATAAGTTAAAATAAAAATGGAAAATAACACTCTAATTTCTAAATTAGAAGACAAAGAAACAGTTGCTTAAGAAAATTATTATAGCCTAAGAGCCCACAGTAATTTGGGTGTGGATGAGAACAAAAATAACATAAGGAACGACTACAGCCCGCTTGGGGCGAACAGTATGATACCCTATACATATCCCTATATGCCCCAAAGAAAAAAGCGTTAAGAAGATGATGATGATGAGATGAAATAAAATTCTATTCATCATCTTCTTAAGGCTTTTCTGTTTGTGGCTTTAACCATATAGAATTAAGCATTGCAAAATTTAAAATCTAGCGTAATTCATGAAGAACGGAAAGAAATTTAAAGGAATAACTAACCCCTTGGTTAGTAGTCCAGCCCACTTACTATTGGGTTACTGTGATTACTTATCATAATAGGTTTTTTTTTCTGATGGTGAATAATTTAAATGAATAAACATGCCGCCCCGATTCTTAACCACTTCACTCGATTGTCATTTATCACTCTTAATCTCTTATATATGTAATATATAAAAATACACTTTTATATATTTTACTGAAAAAGACCCTTCACTTCAATTGTTTGTAATCAAATTAAGTGTTGAAATTGCAATTGCTATAGAAAAATTGATTTACGTAAAGTGACATTTTTGTTTTATTATTTCAAGATGCTCTTTATCAACTGTCATCTACAACGGACCACGTAGAGTGAATTACACTTAACAGGCACACTTCGTTAAATTGTCAAGTGGACTTGGCATTAATGTAGGCGCTTAATGGTCCCTAAATTAATTGTAATGATTGTCCTGCAAATTTGTTGACAATTACTAAGATAATTCCTCAATTGTGAATATTGAAAAGACAGCACCGCAGCATAATATACATATGTATGTCTGAGTTGATTTATTTATCATTAATTTCAATAAAAAATAAAGTGCACGACTGCGTCATACGAAACTTTCTTGGTACATGAGATGTATTTTTGAGTCGCAAAATTAATGGTGATAAATTTATTTTAATCACTTTTTAGGATTTAAAAAATTTTATTTTCTCAAAAACAGCAGCTATGATTTTGATGTAATTTCGCACATGGGACACTTTTAACATAATTGTTCGAAATACAAAAAATTATCAAAATCGTTAGAGCCGTTTTTGAGAAAACGAATTTAATTTAAATTTAAGAAAATCGCTATATGAAAAAAAAATTAAAAAAAAATTATTTAAAAAATGTAAGATGCCCCGAGATGTAATCCCAAGAACCTTATATACGAACTTTGAAACAAATCCGTCGAACCGTTTCACCATACGGCGCTCGGACAGACAGACAGACAGACAAATCGACGGACGGCATTGGCAGACCCACTTTTTTGGACTTCCCTATAGTCGTAACACCATCCCTTATACTCAGTTTGAGTTCGAAATTTCCGCACGATCGCAATAACTTTCTCTTAAGTATACTAATGTATACGAGAAAGTTAATAAAGGAACATATCTATCCGTTCTGTCTACCATTGCTGGTGCATTCAGATCTCCTTTAGCTTGAACTCAACCTCGAAAGTTGTATAAAATTTACTACATTCCACAAAACGAAATGAACTTCAATTTATCTGCGTAAATTAAAATCATGTACATCTTGCAGCACAAAGCACCTACATCACATTTTGAGATAAATAATTTTATTATGTTATTACAAGTGTTTATCATGTATTCCTTGATTCTTCAGCAATTTAACGCCATATATCTGTCTGCAATCCGGAAATAATGGCTACCAGCTGGAAAAAAACTTGCCGTTGCTCTCATAATCGACCTCTCAAGTTGTTGCAACTCCTGCTGAGCCATATTGGCTGCTTCTTCTCCCACACTGTTTGATGCATAAATCCTTCACCAGATTGAGTGATCAATCTTTTCTGATTCCAGCGATAATTCTTGTAATTTAAAATACAGCCGTTAATTTCTGTGTTCGTTTGCCAGTTTGTAGTATACATATGTGGTGCTCTTCTTTTTCATTCTTTATCTCCTAGAAGTTATTTACTTTCGGAAATAGACACTCAAGTGCAATCACCAGTGATGACACCTCATAAATCACTCGTCACATCCCCGGGAGTGGGAGAGAGACGCCATAAAAAGAATTCATAAAAAATAAACGCTTCATTTATGAGAATGCTTATGGTATATCCATCGAATGGAAATTTGTGTTATAAAAGCTCTTTTTCTTAAGAAAAGTGTGGCAGATGTCAAAGATTAAAAATAATCCAATCCAAAACTCATTTGATGGATGACTCTAATAGTATGTATGTGTTAATTTGGGAAATAGAGAGTCTGTGCGCCAGCTTATCCATTGATATCGAAAAATACGGGATCTATAGTAGCTTTAGATTAGGTTAACAGACTGCAAATGAAGATTTCCTCGTTAAGGTATTTATGTAGGAATATAAATTTCTTCAACAAATAAAGTCAGTCATATATTAATGGTTTATTGTTTATGTACTAACTAACTTTTAGTGGGTGGTTATTTCTCAGGTGAATTTTTTAAAGACGATGATAAATTTCGACTTTTTCTGCCATTGTTATTAGGGTCAAATAGGTTACCAAGGAATTAGCTTTGGTGACACAACAGTGAAAGGTACAAGCATCGTTAACAGCATTTCTTCAGTGGTTAAAGCAAAAGGTAGTTCAAGGAAATTTACACCAATAATGTACTTTCCAACTGGAAAGTCAAGCGAGATGATTTGAAATCCGAGAAAAGCTAAATATACTACCGGTTTCAAGTCAAAAGGATCGTTATGACCAGCTTGGCACTGGCGAATGCTCAGAGTAGTATTCTGTAAATTTTCGAAGGGATGGCGACTCCATGACCACTATATGGCTAAAGTTCGGACTTATTAGTCTAACATCCATGCACAAATTAGTCTTGAAAGCCCGGTGCCCACCCACAGTCTGGGAAATCCTGCGATATTGAGAGTACCTTTGACAAGGACTCTTAGTTAATGCCACTTCCGAACGGGTTTTCGCTTAAGGGAAAATTGAGATAAAAGAGGAAAATTTCTATGAAAATATCCTATGACTGCTGTCTAATGGATATGCAACAATATGCAATGATACCGGAACTTCGGCTGCGTACACATTTCAAAGTCGACTTTCCATCAGTTCAAGAATCGTTTTGGCCAGGTTTTAAGACAGGGGAAGTATGTAATCTCATTTTTACGGATGGTGCGTAATGATTTTCAAAACTATGCGTTAAATTGTAAAGAAAAGATGGTGGGATTGACGTGTATGTGTCTGTAGTGATAGACCATCTGTTGCTTCTAAGTTAGTGCTTCAAATCAAGACTCTTTTTTTCGGTTGGAAGACTGAAAACCCTCAGAGGTTTTTGAATTCCGTGACGTGTGTATACTGTAATTATGGGAAATGAGATTTATGATGAGTTGATTATCAATGTTCGCAGGAAAGTAGTTTAGCACCTGAACTTGTGTTGACTGCAGAAAATTTATTGCTGAGGAAGAGCATATTTACTTGGGCAATTACTTGGGATTAAGATTAAGTTTACCATAAACTGCAAGAACTAACATTGTAATAACGGAAATTTTACTTTACAAAAGACATCGTCTTAGTAGGATTCAAAAAATGTATAAAAAATTGCATTTTCTTCTCGAAACCTCCTCTACTTATCAGGTTACCTACCAGCAGAACGTGCTGAGTCACTCTTTTTGTACACACTTGAATGTTACAAACATAACACTTGAAAATTGTTAAAGCAAGTGCCCAATTGCGTTTCAAAGAAAAGAGGCCAAAGCGCTGCTTATATTATTTATAGCCACCAGCCTGGCTAATAATAATTGTACAAAATTCCAAGGAACTAAAGATGATAGCTTGCAGGGCTAACATTTCATCGTGCACAAACAGAATTTTTGAATCCCACCCGAAACTTTTTTTTGTTTGTTTCTCTGCGAATATTCACCCAAGCCAAATACAAAAATGCAGCGAAAAATCGTGAAAAAATCACAACTCGCGTGCATACCTCCAAGATCAAAGGATTTCCTTTGTTTCAGCAGTTCCATTACGCCCCTTCACCGGTCTATTTATCTGCGATAGATACGCGTGCATCTTCCTTTGCTCGTAACATCCATCCATCTAGCATTTATTTGCATTCCGTGAAGTAAAAGTATGCAGCAATTGCAAACGAATTGCCGCATGCTCTGACATCGCTCTTCGCAGTTTTGCTTCTCTGTCAAACATACATATATATGTTTGAAAAAGGATCAGAAAAATGGATGAAGTATAATAATTACCCACTTGATTTTGAAGTGGGGAGAAGAAAGCGACATTTGCTATCATGGAAAAAAATTTACATGCGCCATATCTTCACATCATGGGTAGGTACCTACATGGAGCACAGATACGCTTAAACTGCGGCATTGTGTCCTTGGTTTTTTTTTTGCCACAAGAGAAGAACATCAGAGGAGCCCAATGCAAATGAACCTCTCACAACGGGTTAGGTGGAAAAGTGGGTTTGGGTTTACAATTTCCAATGCCCGCTTTTACTCCAAAAGCCCTTGCTAAGAATAACTGCAGAAAGGATTTCAGCTGAAGGGATAAGAAAATTGAGATAGCAGAAGTGGAGAACATAAGAAAAATCGTCGGCACTTGCTTTGTAGACAAATTCGCTTTAATTAGCACGCATCCGCCTGTTGACGTCACGGTGCTTGTATTGTTCACAGAGTCTTTATGCTAGCACTCACACACTAACATTGAGTGTTTTCATGGCAGTCTTTGATGAGTGTTATTGAAAAGGTGGTGGTGGTGGCTTTATCTTCTTTTGATTTTTGGCGCACGAGAAAGTGTAGGTATTCCAGGATGAATAGGTATATGAAATTGCAAATTTAACTGTAATACCTTTTTAAAAATATATCCGTTTATATGAATAAAATTAAAATGTACACAAAGAAACAAAAAAATGTTTTAAGCCGCACAGCTCAGTATTCTGCTCATCAAAACTTTGACATTTGTTATATTCCTAAAGATTGCGAGAGAGGCAACTTTCCATCGAAAATCATCATGAGCGACGAGGCCCAATCTCTCAGTTTTGCAATTTAACCGTTAAAGGTTATTTTTGAAGGTTATTCGAATTCAAGTGTCTATTTCAACCAGCTTTATACTCCTGAAGCGCTCAAAGAGAAAATCACTCAAGAGAAGTCCATGCACGACCCAAAGCCTAGCTTCCAACCATTGTGTGTGCAAATATATAATTTTTTGACATGAAGGGAAGGGATCTGTAGGGCAGCTTATCTTGGCGAAGCTTCTCTTGACAATTCTTACTCTTGGATGTTTATCTGACTTTTGCAAGAGATGGGGCTGCGTATAAAATCCACTGCACACAGAAAAGATATAACTTATTATGTATATTAAAACTTTCTGGCCCGGAAAACGTTGTTAAAGCCTTTGAGGTAAGTGGAGCGAATTGAATCTAAATTAAACGGATGTATTACTGGAGCAGAAAAACACGAAAATGCCACCTTTAATGTCAAGATTTTGGCATTAAACTTAGTATATTCTGAATTTGGGTAAATTTGTATGAGGATATATCTCCTTACGGAGCGAGAGGAGTACTTCCACCGCGCAGGATTCCGGAAGGGAGGAGCCTATTCTGGCCAGCTCATCGGCTTTCTCATTCCCCTCTATGTTCCTATGCCCAGGAACCCAGATGAGAGAGATTCTAAACCGGCGGCCTGCGCTAGACAGTATCACCTTGCACTCCTCGACAAGCTTAGACGTAGTCCTGGCTGAGGTTAGGGCCGTGATTGCGGCTTGACTGTCGATGAAAATTGATATGTTTGGATTTGTTGTGGTGTTATTTAAGAGTATCTTGCTTGCTTCCCTAATCGCAAGGACCTCCGCCTGGAAGACGCTAGACGAGTTCGGGAGCCGGAACGATGAGGATGTGTGTAGTACGTCTGAAAAGACACCCGCTCCCACTCCACAGTCCATTTTGGACCCGTCGGCGAAGATGGATATAGCAGATTCGTCAATGACAGTGACGGTTTCTGGAAGTTAAGTTTGGGTGTTGTGCAGTCAGTGAATAGTTCTTTTACATTCCTCGGTATAAAATCGAGTATGTTGCAGTGGCCGTAGGGTCTTGCGAACCAACGACCAGCTACTTGCAATCTTAATGCGCTACAGGAGGCGATTGATTTGATATGTAGGTCCAGTGGAAGGATGTCCAGAATCACACTTTACGCCTCCGTCGGACTCGACCGTAGGGCTCCTGTGGTTCCAATTGCAGCCGTTCTCTGGACTCTGCTTAGTTTGGTAATATTGTAAGCTTTACTTAGGGCGGGCTACCAACCCAGTGACCCATAAGTGAGAATTGGACGTACCACCGCCGTATACATCCAAGGCACCATCTTTGGTTTGAGACCCCACATTTTGCCGAATGTTTTGCTACATATGTAGAATGCTATATTTGCTTTCCGAATCCGGTGTTCGATGTTAAGCTTTCAGCTGAGCCAGAATTACGCCCAAGTATTTAGCACTGGAGGAAAGGGAGAGAGCCGGGTTGTTTAGACGGGGTAGTCTGAAGGTTGGTATTTTGGTTTTTGTGGTGAAGAGCATCAGTTCAGTTTTGCTTGGGTTAACGCCCAGACCGCACCTTGCGGCCCAAGCGCTAATCTTACCCAAAGCCCTTTCCATGATTTCACTAATCACGTGTCTATCACTAATCCGTATACGCAACCACTTTGATACCGTCGCTGTCTAAGTTTGACATCAATTTATTGAGGACCATAATCCAAAGCAGAGGTGAAATAACCTCACCCGGGGGTGTACCCCTACTGACAGATTTGGTTAAGTTCCTGTTGCTTAGCTTAACCTGAATTATCCTTGTACTTAGCATGGAGACTAACCATTTTACAAAGAACTCCTCTACACCTAGCTCGATGAGAGATACTTGGATGACCTCAGTATGGACATTATTGAAGGCTCCTTCTGGTGCGCACTACCTCGTGCAGTGCAGTCTCAGTGGACTAGGACTGGAGTGTGCTTTGGATAGGATCTTGCTGAGTCTGGCAGAGTCCTTAAGTGTTTCGATAGATTTGCAATAGTCTGACCAAGCCCGAGTCTTGGCTGATCTTATCGATTTTTTGTAGAATTATGGGCAGTATTTGTACGGCTGCCAAAACTTGTGCCGATAGCAGATATTGAAGATCACTCTTGTCAACTTCATGAGGATGGTGAGATCTTTGTTCCACCAAGGCGGACATTTTTTTTTTGCTGTAACTGACTGGACACGAGGTCCTGAAAGCTACTCCCATAACTTTCTCGAAGGTCAGAACGGTAGTGTCCAGTTTTTCTACTGAGCTTATATTTAGATTAGGTAACAAAAAAAATATCAAAATTGTTAAAGCCGTTTTTGAGAAAACGAATTTAATTTAAATTTACGAAAATCGTTAGGTAAATGAAAAAAAAATTATTTCAAAAATCTAAGTAGGTATGCATATTTGTTCAGCTTAACATCATTGGAAAATAGTAAATTTTCTTGGAATTCACTTTATTAGTTTTTGAGATATTGGCAGTTTTATAAATAACCGTTTTTCGAATTTTTAGCAAAAATTCCATCCCAAGTATCCATAGTACAAAAAAAGACCGAAATTCTTGGAACCATTTTTGTGAAAATTAATGGTAAGTGATTTTCACCAAAATATTGTATGGCAGGCACCGTTATTTAAAACGATAAAAAAACAAAAAAAAAACATGGCCCGAGATGTAACCCCCAAAACTTTATATACGAACTTTGAAGCAAATCCGTCGAACAGTTTCGCCATACGGCTCCCGGACAGACAGACAGACAGACCGGCGGACGGCATTGGCGGACCACTTTTTGGACTTTTCTATAGTATCATCCATCATAGGCATTCAGTGGGAGTTCGAAATTTCCGCACGATCGCAGTAACTTTCTCTTTAACTGATGTATACGAGAAAGTTAAACATTGTCCATTAATTGTGCACTACAAGTTGGTTGAAGTCCACTTTTGGTTCTACGGTAGTGTCCAGTTTTTCTTCTGAGCTTATATTTAGATTAGGTAAAGTGTTGAGTTGGGAGTTAAGAATTTGACTGAATCTCTTCCAGTCGATCCTTTTTAGATTTCTATAGGGGATGGGAATATCAACCTTGATATTTAAATTGAAGAGAATCCACCCGTGATCCGAGAAGGATTTCAGGTCGGATACTCTCCAATTTTCAACTCTGAAACTATCAGTATTTGTTTTTAAGGTAATGTCTAGCACTTCTTCCCAACCGCAGAAGTTTTCCGTGCTCGGAAAAGTGAACGTTGGAGTGTTCCCTACATTACATGTAGATATATTGGCAGTTATAATGAAATCAAATAAAGACTCACCTCGTTCGCTTGTTTCGGAACTGCCCCATAGGTGATGTCGTGCGTTCGGCTCGCAGCCTACAAGCAGGGTACTTTTCCCATCTTGCATTGCGTTAACGAGCTTTGTCAGGTCCTCTGACAGAGACGGCCTATCGTGCGCCAAATAGACTGAGGATAAGTAGATGTCCTGCTTCAAGGTATCTACCAGTTTGACCACAGTTGTGTCGTTTGTGCTAAGGTTGGGACAGGGGAAAGCGTTAATGTATTTTTTTACTAAAATGCATGATCTTGGCTTACCCGTATTATGGATGTAGAAAAGGTTGTACTTGTTGTCTAGGAGGCCAGCTATAGTCGTCTTCCTAACCCACAGCTCCTGGATTATGCAGATGTCGATGTCTTTTTCCCTTAGAAAGACCAGAAGATTCTCTGACGCAAATTTTGAGTACTGGAGATTCGTCTGTATGACCTTCAAAATGATTAGTTTAATGCGTTTCCGATCGACAGGTCCTCCAACAGCTTGTTGGTTGAGACAACGTCGTCCGCGTCGTTTTCTGGACCCGTTGATCAGAATTTGGCAAACTTTATGCCAAATTCCAAATTGTGGTCTGCCTCCTCGAGTGCACCCAGGCACTCTTCATTAATAAGGAGCGGGAGTGAAAGGTTGTTTTTTTGCGGTTCTTCCGCCTTTATGACTGCCCAGTCATCCATAGCGATTTTGGGGTTCTGCAGTCTGAGGCATTTGATCAGGTTATCGGGCTCTATCTTCATGATAGGCAGCCAAATGGTCTCCAATTAGTGAAGCCAATTGGTCTCGTAGAGATTTCCTTAAGCCCTCCCAGGCGTCGCTAACTTTAGCAATGCACGAGCCGATAATAGGTCCACGCATTTGATGACCTGATAAACCCTATCGGATTCCGCAGAATCGAAGCCCGGCGCAAGATCTCCTGCTAGCACGTGCTCTTACACCATCGCCGACACTTTTGCCTCGATATTGCTTCGCGATGACGAATTTATCTACCACCGCCTGATACCTCACCCTGTACGCCTGGTCCTTTTCGTGCACTGCACCAGCCGCTTCATTTTTGGCAATCTTGTCAAGAATATGAAGGGCTATCCTATACATTCCCTTGGAAGTCGCACCAGTGGATTTTTTTTTCTTTGGCTTTTTAATACCTGCCCACTGGCTTGTATTTTTGGTCGCCGCAATAGCAGAGGTAGTGGGTTTAGTGTCGCTGTGACTAGCAGCTCTGGCTTCTGACACTATGGGTGTAGATGGTTGGCCGCCCATTTATGTACTGTGCTCAATACTCTCAGGACCGGAGGTTTCCACCATTGTCTTCTGGCTGGAGGCCAATAGCTCCTCTTCTGACGACGTACCGAGTCGTCCCATTTTTTTTTTTTGTGTTTTTTTTTTCTTTGTTTTTGTTGTTTTTTTTATTTGTTATGTTCATAGTTTTTTGGACCCACGGGTATGTCCGGAAAGGGAGGTCCATCCCGGCAGAGCCGACTTACCGGGATAAGTCTTTTATACAACCGACCTTGCCTCGGCATCGGAGGGGACCGTTCGTACATTGAACATTTTTAACATAGTTGTTCAAAATAAAAAAAAAATATCAAAATTGTTAAAGCCGTTTTTGAGAAAACGAATTTAATTTAAATTTACGAAAATCGTTAGGTATATGAAAAAAAAAATTATTTCAAAAATCTAAGTAGGTATGCATATTTGTTCAGCTTAACATCATTGGAAAATAGTAAATTTTCTTGGAATTCACTTTATTAGTTTTTGAGATATTGGCAGTTTTATAAATAACCGTTTTTCGAATTTTTAGCAAAAAGCTGAGTATGCATTTTTTTTGGCCCCTTCCCAAGTATCCGTAGTACAAAAAAAGACCGAAATTCTTGGAACCATTTTGTGAAAATTAATGGTAAGTGATTTTCACCAAAATATTGTATGGCAGGCACCGTTATTTAAAACGATAAAAAAACAAAAAAAAACATGGCCCGAGATGTAACCCCCAAAACTTTATATACGAACTTTGAAGCAAATCCGTCGAACAGTTTCGCCATACGGCTCCCGGACAGACAGACAGACAGACCGGCGGACGGCATTGGCGGACCACTTTTTGGACTTTTCTATAGTATCATCCATCATAGGCATTCAGTGGGAGTTCGAAATTTACGTACGATCGCAGTAACTTTCTCTTTAACTGATGTATACGAGAAAGTTAAACATTGTCCATTAATTGTGCACTACAAGTTGGTTGAAGTCCACTTTTGGTTCTACGCAATCTAAGGCAAGGCATTTATCCACTGCGTTGTCCCGCTGGATCAAAGACGGATCAAAGAAGTTCTACCAAGTTCTTCTTACCATTTGGTTAAACTTCTGACAATTTTTTCCCAAATTGAAAGGACTTCTTGAGAGGCTTATTGCGGGTTGTTGCGGTTGCTACGTTAAATCTCCTAATATCATTCCCTATTACTAAGTAGTTGTCCGATATATTAAAATGTTAGCCTCACGGTTATTGCAACATGATCAATTTGGATGGCGGTTTTCTGATCTGGTAATAGGCATGTTCCTGTAAGAAACTTAAGGTGTGAAAACCGTGTGCCTGTTTTATTGATGTCCTGTTTTCTGGTTTTGCTACTATAGGTGTCCTCCTTTCATATTTGCAATTAAAATTGCCAAGAAAATCTTAAAATCATTATTCAAAAGCTCTCGTAAGTTTAGACGAGAAACATCGAAGATAGTTCGAATTAAATAACATCATTGTTTGTCTATGTTGGGACGTGAGCGCATATTGGCGAATTTACCTTTGATAGGTATTACTTTAAGACTTTCATTCATGTGTCAAAGGTTAAAGACTTAGTAAAAATCACAGTTTTTCATCTAGCGGTGAAGTCTGTTTTATAGGTTTTGGGATGCACGCGGTATCTGGATCTACAGATCCGAACATTTCACATGCAGTTCCGAAAGTCGTTGTCCATGGGTTGTTTTATAGTGAATCTGTCTTAATCTAAGGCTATTATTCGCTTTGTATTAATATTTATTTTATACATGTTTGAGCACTCACAACCTGTGAGGCTAGGCCTTTAATGGGAAACTTGGATACAGGGAGCCGGATATTACTGTATTGCCCCATTAAGGGGTCCTTCCGCCGGCAACTCTTTTCAACACCCTAGCTTAGTGTCGTTAATTCCACCCTTAAAATAGGCCTTCTGCCGACCTGAAACAGTATAAACTGCCTTAGTGATATGGAGTTTTGTCCGACTCCGGTGGGACAGGACTTATGTCTCGTGCAGTGTTATATTATGTTTTTGCGAATGAAATATTGAGCGCTATGTTGCTGCTGCATAGATGACACTTTCCGTCATAAGGTGGTTGTGGGTGATGTAGGTGTGTCCCAGACGAAGTCGTAAAATTCGCAAAAATTTTGTTTTTGAGGTTTGAACAATTTATTGGTATGATATTGATTTGCGATCAGTTTATCCCAGATGGTTGCAATTATCTCAGTTGTATTATTGACATTTTAAATGACTTTCGTTAATTTAATTTAGTTTTTGTTCGTGAGATGCTCAAGTGGGACCGTTCTCATATAAATGCATCACCAATCTTTTGACCAGGTCAGAGCGTCTACAGAGTTAGAGGATGGGTGAAACTTATACATTATTAAAAAATATTTAAAAAAGCATCGAGAATCTGTTTGACAACTGAGTCTAGTATCCTTCATAAACCTTTTATTTCAAAATCAATAATATAATGTAAGGCTTTATTATAGAATTTTCATTTAGAAAATATTCACTCCTAACAATATCACTGGTACATATCTGGGCTCGTAAAAGAAGCTATAAAAAGTATGAAACAATTACGAATAAAGAAAGTCAACAACAACAATATTTCAAGTAATGAAACACAAATTCGCACCCCCACATATTCCTATTGCTAGTGAACAATAGAAGTAATTTTCAGTTTTTCAACCCACACCACATTTTCATTCATTTACGGTTTTTCTGGAATTTGTTTTTTTTTTACAATTCGAAAGGCTAAGTAAACAGAAATCCTTGTAAATTGCTTCAAACAAGGACATAAGAGGGAAAGCAAAATACGAAGATCAAAGAGCAAATGTAAGAGCTCTGTCACTGGTCGTAAAATGTATTTAGCAAAAGAAAGATGCCAGCAAGTTGTGTTGGGAGACAACACTCCTACAGATGTGAATACATATAGATACATAATCCCGATGGGTATGAAATTCACAGCTTTGGTTTGTTCCTTGCTTAGGTACATCCTCAATTCAATATGAGAGTTGCAGTTTGCAGAACGACTCTTCTTCTTAACCATGTCGACAAAGTTAAAATAAAAGCTTTCCTCAATTCAAGTTTGCACTGTTTCGGCTGCTGCTGCATTATCCTGAGGAGAAATAGTCACAAAAAAAAAAAAACTGCGATGGAAGGAGATTTGTATAAGGGAATTTTTTGTATGCGAATCGTACATTCGTATTTTAGTAGGGTATGTTTAATATGATCCGTAGCCTCTAACAAAGAGAAATTTAAACAATAAATGTTCGGAACTTGATCCCATTGTTCATATAGATAAATAAGTAAATCCCAAAACAAGCCACACATATCCAAAACGTATCACCACTAGTGTCCGACTGAAGGTAAATTTTTTGGGCGAGGCCGAAGCCGAACTTCCGAAGTCGAATGTAGTGCAACCTGATATACCAAGAAAACTAAAATAAATCATCCGTTAAATTAATTTGACCTGTATACAATTTATTAGATCAAATTCTTCTCTCCATTCAACGACGAGATTATAATCAGGATTACAGGGATCATAACCCTCCCAATTCACTGCATTCCTACTAGTCCACCTGTGGGGTTCGCCGGTTCGACCTCAAAAAATATATGCAGGCATCCCGATTTTGGATCACTTCATCATTGAGGCCAATCAAATGCTGGTGTTTCTGCATTTGTGTGATCCAGGAATTTTTAGGACTGCCTTTCTTACGCGACTGTTAGGGAATGTTGATTGTCATCGCCTTTTTGACGGGGTTCGAAGGGTCCCTCCTTTGAACATGACAATACCAACTAAATCGCTTGTGCTAAAATTTTTTCGAAATGGGTTCTTTAACGTGAAGACTTCATGGATTCTGGAACTTCTAATTTGATCAAGCTTTGTTACTCCTGCTGTCATGCGAAGCATCTTCATCTCAGCTGCTGTCAACTTGCCCTCATACTTTTTGTGCATTGTCCAGCATTGTGAACCATATGCGAACGCCGAACACGCAACTGCGGTGTAGAGCCATCCCTTCAGCTCAGGGGACATTTTTCGGTCACAGAGGATGGCAGAGTTTCCCTGCCACTTCATCCGCCCTACGCTTACACGATAATTGATGTCGTCATCAACGGTTGCTTCGCTGTTGATCATTGATCCCAGATATTTGAACTTTTCACACTTTCTAACCACCACCCCATTCAAATAAATGTCCAGAATGGGTTGACCTGGGTCAGACAATGATACTCTGCCTTTTTTTGGCTAATACGATACCCATTCCCTTCTAAAACATCTACCCAAACATCAAGTGCTTGTTGCAGGGAAGTTTGATCATTACTTATGATGGCTCCATCGTCAGCAAAGAATAACTAATGCACTTAAAGGTCCGTCACTTTTCCCTCAAGCAGATAATCTAGGACTGTAATAATATAATAGAGCAAAGGACTTAAAACACTTCCCTGGTGAACACCGACTTTAATTGGGAATTCATCGGCGACCCCTGCGGGACATCTGACTTTTGTCTTCGCTCCCGCGTACATGGTCATGATCATCTGTAAGTAGGTTTCAGAAACTCCTCATTATCTTAGCGCTACCCATATCAGATCCCTTGGTTGTCTATCGAATACTTTTTCAAAATCAACCAGAATCATATGCAGATCATTTAAGGAATCACGATTCTTTTCCATTATTATCCTAATACTTTGTATTGCATCTGTGGTTGATTTACTGCGACAACCCCGCACTGGTCGTCAGACAGCCGTATTATTTGTCTTAGGCGGCTATCTAATACCCGCTCAACAATCTTCATGGTGTGTGACATCAACGGTAATTATCACAGTTTCGCGTATCTCCCTTTCCTTTGTGCAAAGAAAGAAGATAACTTCCCCTCCACTGATTAGGCATTGGATCACCTCTCATGAGTTTGGAGATAAGAATCATGAGTCATCTGAGCCCATCTTTTAGCAGAACTCACTGGGTATCTCACCCAGCCCAACCGATTTTCTCTTTTTGGAGTTCTTGACCGCCTTTCCGCTTTTCTCCGCTTCGACTGTTATGTCGGTCAATTCTTCATTGTTGGGGGCGGCTCCTGGAAAATATATCCGGGAAAACTTTTTGTTTAAAAGTCGCTTGCAATACTCTCGCCACCTGTACAATTTTTTCGTCGTCCACAAGTAGTTGGCCTTGAGCATTGTTAATGAACTTCGGCGATCGAATTTCCTGAGCATTTCTTCTTCTCTGTGCGGCAATCTTGAAAATTGTTGTCCCCTTGTTCGTGTTTTGTCGAAGCTCGTGGGTTACCTGGTTCCTATCATAAGGCGAAAAAGATACCTCCTCCAACTCCTTATACAGACTCTCCATACACATAGCTTGAATTTGGGCACACTTTTTCTTCGCGACACTTTTGCAACGTCTGTATTCCACTTCAAGACGAGCTTTTTCAACTATATTATTTGAGGCGCACTTTAACCAAGCTTTGAAAGACACTTTCTTTTTCTTCATTGCTGCTTGAATTTCCTCTGTCCACCACCAAGTTTTCTTTCCGTGCTGGTAGTGACCCTTCGAGGTTCCAAGCAGTACATTAGCTTCTCTAAGTAGGCTCGTTGCACATATCTTGTGCGCTGCCCTCTTCATCCTCTTCGTTGGCGTTATTACGGAAGACATTTTTCATGTTGATTATAAATGACTCGCCTTTTTCTTTGTCCAGGTTGTACCAATTGATTTTCGCAGAAACCTTTGTTTGTTTATTTTTGTAGTTCTTCTCTATGAATATTTCTGTCAGAAGGAGACGGTGTTGCCGGATGATTGCCTCTCCCAAGATCACTTTGCAATCTTTAACTCTAGGCTTCATGAAACTTGCCACGAAATGGTAGTCAATCTGGGTTTCATTTCCGCCACTGCTATAAGTGACCAAGTGCCGGCTCTGTTTGATGAACATTTTATTTATGAACATTGTATTATGACTTGCAAATGCTTAGAATGCCAGAAGAATTCCTGTGCCATATCCTAGTCCTCCATGGCAGTCTTCATAGTCTTCGCTAGGCTTCCCGACATTTCCATTTAAATCTCCGCCAACAAACAAAAGCTCTGCTCGCAACCAATTTGGGGAGCATATCCACTGACAATATTCCACACCTCGCCTTGAATCACCAGTTTGAGAGACATCAAACGGTCACTGGACTTTGAAGTGGTCAATACGTTGCTAAGTAACTCTGCCGCAAGGATGATACCGATACCATTCTTACCCTGTTCTTTACCGTAGTAGAACATCTTGTATGCTTTTGTCTTAACGTCCAAGAAACGCGCCTGATTTCCGGTGTGTCGCCATTCCGTTTCTTGGACACACAAGATGTCCTTCTCACCATCTCTCTACCCTTAGGTTTTGCCTAAGTCTTTGCATTATTTTGCTACCCGGAAACCGAATAGCTCTGACCCGTGCATTTCTGCTCGTCACAGGATCACAACCATGAGCATTAGAAGTGCCTCGCGGTGTAGTGTTTCTCTGAACGTGAATTGCCATAATGCACACTTGTGGGGCAGTTTAAAAGTGTTAAATATGTTGCTAGGCTCACCTGGGTGTTTGAATTGCCTAGAAGTGATATTCGCCTTTTACGACAAGCACTGGCGGGCGCTGCAGGAATATTCTTACGTCCGGTAACTGGACGGGGCATTCTGATGCAACTTACACTATAGAAACGAAACAAACAAGAAATGGTTTGCTCGAAATCGCTCATGCGAATGTTTTGCCGAAGGTTGACAATTTGGCCAAATGTAACCGAAGCCGAAGTTCGGTCGGACTCTCCTCACCTCAGGTTTAAGTTTGACTAAAACATTTTTTTTTTCAAAATTATATAGTAAAAATGTGACAATTAAGGTTCATTCTATACAAAATAGAATCCGTCTTTTTTAGTCGTAAAAAAATTATTTTTTTTAACTTAATTAACTTGAACTTATGTTGTTAAATGCGAACCATGCTTGAATTGATTTTCTGCTCATGTTGCAGTTATATTTTGTCCGCTTAAGAGAGAGAAAAAATCCTCTGCGGCTATGACAATTTGTGTCCGCATCCGGTTATTAGGGAGTCCGCTTATAGGAGAATAATTTGTTTGCAAAAACTCACAGTATATGAAATCTGTCCGGTTATGATAGGCGTCCGTAAGGAGAGATAACAATGTACATTGATACATAACTTCAATAGGCCAATTTGTATTTTCTTAACAATGATTTTAAAGGATACCAACCAGTCAAACTATAGTATACTATTTTTTTTTTTAAATATGGAAACATTAGTTCTCCTAAACCGTTTCTAACATCAAAAAAAAGTTGACTAGATTTCCAGTATTTGCAACAAATTGTTGATGAAGTACAGACTGCCATTCCTCTTCTATTTTATCTATTTTGTCATCACATATTTGAGGAAATAAATTAAATACGGTAACCATACTGTCATCTAAATTTTGGGGATTCAGGTTCTGTAGTTGAACCAATGTTTTGTCTTCAAAGATAAGCCGCTTCAATACTTTACTTCATAGCTTTGTAATAATATTTTTTGAAGTGAAATTTTATATTATTTATTTCTTCAATTGAAACATCGTTGTTCGATAAAATTATCCCAGCAAATCATTTGGTTACATTAGAGAGAAAAAAATGTATCAATGTTTTTATTTATTATAAAGGAAATTAATTTATTCATTATTCAGTTATTTTTAAAATTGTTGTTTGAAGTGCAAAATTGATAATTTTTGGGTACCAAGGAGTGCCACAGTGCCAAAACTATTTTTAAGGTATGTTTATGTGTTGAATTAATCATTAAATTTTACTTTATTATTACTATTTTAATTAATTATTTACTTTTTGTTTTCCAATATGGAAGGTTTTTGGTTTTGAAATTAATTTCCTGATCCAAACTCAGTGCGGACAAAAGAAAAAAAAAAATATTAACTAGAAGTGCAGTAAGTACACAATCTCAAATTTTAATTTAAATAAGATTTTAAAAACATTTTCTTTGAGTAAAGAGTTACGTAACGACGGCAATAGATGGCACCCCTAAACAAATTTCAACTTTTATTAACTTAATCATTTTTATTTGTAGACTGATTTGAATCTGTTGTAACCAGAGTGTAAGTAATATTTATAGTAATTATTAAATAAATAAAGATTTGATTATTGAAAATATATTTCAAATGCCAATAATATATATTATTAGTTATTGGCAACATATAAGAACAAAAATAAAGGATTCGTTCCACTTTTCTGGCGTTTATTTTTGTCGATGTGGTGAATTTAAACATAAAACAAAGCTACGTTAATAACAATAAAAAAAAGTAAAAAAATTAAAAAAAAAGTAATTGCTTAAAAGCAAAAAGATAAGTGTTTTACGTGGTAAAATAGATATTATTATGAATAAATAAGTAATACTAACAAAACATAGTCTTTAAAAGAGTAAGATATGTTATTTTTTGCATATTTTTAGATCTACGGCCGAAAACTGTCGGAAGATACAATTATTCCAAGTAACAATTTAGTTTCCATAACAACTGTAAGAGATCTTATGGAAAACCATTTGGCGCTCTTTAGCAAAGTTATTTACTTTCCTACTGACGACATTTGTTCACAGGCTCTATAAAAATAATAATTTCTTCTTAGATGTTACTTTAAGGACTTACAGAAGTTATTACGGAAATCTTAAAGAAATTTAAAAAAAATCGCACATATTACTAGTTAGTTTTTATTATATTTTTCGTTTTGATTAAATTCGTATTAATATTTTCCATCATTTGAAAGCGTCAAGTTGTTTGAAATTTTATCTAAAGAGGATAATAAATATTGATTAAATTGAAAAATTACTTAGCCTTGTCCAGGATTCGAACTAGAAACCATCCGCGTGCCAACCCAACACGCTTTTGGTTTTTTTTTGTTTAGTTTTTACCATTTTATTGGTAAAATTCATTTATTCTTACATGCTGGACAAAAATGCTTAAAACTACCTTAACTAACTTAACTATGTTATTTAAATTTTAACTTACTGGCCCTATGGGGGTGCTCTAAGCTAAACTTAATTAATATGACCTGTCTTTCGACTTAACCTAACTTACATGTAGTATTTAAAATGAAATAAAAATAACACTTACAACTAAACTAAGAAAATTTATTTTTAAAAAACTTAGTAACCGAACGTTGTTTTGGGTTTTTTGGTGTCTTGTAATTAGAACTTATATGCTAACCTACTGCTAACTTACTGGAACTTAACTACGTTCCATTCCATATTTTCCATATATGCCCTTTTTTTAAAATTCGCGTGCTGTGCTGCGCTTTTTTTTTACATAAAACCCTAAGAGCCACGTGCTGTGTGTCTTCCTAGCTTACATCTAAAGCGTATACCTACCACCTACTTAAACTATGTAAGCCGGCCACGGCATATAATATATATGTGACAAGCCGACTTTGTCGGATCTACCCCGGATCAAAAGGGATCGACGAGGGAGCTCTCTCTGAAAGCCACCAGAATTGCTGGTGCTGTTTTTCTACATCTCCAACCCAACACGCATCCACTGGGTCAAACTGATTAATACAGAGTTAAGATTAAAAATTAATAACTTGATACTATTTTATCATCTTAAACATCGTAGCATATTGAAAAACTGAACGCATAAATTTAAAATTTAAGTAGATATATGTAGGTATTGTTTATACTAACTACCACTGGCGCTGTAAAAATATTATTTGGCTAAACAAATATTATCATTCACAAACATTGTGTTATATTTTTGGTTTCTTATTTATAATCCTTATCTAAGTCTATGAGAGCCTTCTCTGATCCATGAAATAAATACCTAAGTAATTAATAATGATTAATTATTTTTTTCCCTTTCTTTTGAATTAAATAAATATTAATATGATATCTAAACCCAGGTTCAAATCTCTACTAAATTGAGTATATAATTATTGGTTATGCTTCTGGCAATGGCAAGCTTTAAAGAAGCTATTCTATTCCAGACCTCGTTTAATAAGAATATCTCTCCCTTCTGTACAGCTTGTCAATTTGTTTCTCAAAAGCTTTGAAGAAATTTTTTCTGAAAGTATATCTTGAAAATAGTAAATGATCAATAAATAAGCCTTATGACAATAAAATAGAAGCAATAGCATATCAAATTAAAAAATTGGACCTTATAGAAGGTAAAATGTTAGTTTGTATTAGCAGCCAAAAAGTACAACAATTAACAGTGCCAATTATTGTAACTACATAGTATGTAATTATTGGCAACCCCTGGTCATAATTGAATCCTAGTACTTTAAGAACCCAATTATTAATAAAACAACAACTATTTTAACAATATATATATGAACTTATTATTTAATATAATTATAATTAATAATTAATTATAAAATAAAAAAAAATGTTTATTACAACTATAGGACTTTAACAAAAACTAAAGAAAAAGTAAAACAAAAACGTGAGAACAATATCGAAAACTAGAAAATTAAAAACTAAATTCACTTATTTGGACATAGGGTTACTGAGAAAATCGCTGTTGAATGATGGGGTGGTAATAATTGGGTCAAAAATTTGGGGTGTCAATAATTTTAGTCGCTACGCTTGTTTTTATTATTTATTAGTAAAACATTCTGCCTAAGAAAATTTAGAGAACTAGAAGGCAGCGGTGCAACTTAGAAAAGATATGTTATTCTTTACTTGCATACTTTTCGGCTTATACAAATATGATCAATTATTATAGCCGAGATTCGAATCGTTGTTGTACACACACAATCGCAACAGTTATTTGATTAAACAGTTTGAAAGGTACTGCAAGCAAACTGTGACATCTCAACTGTGTCAGATCTTTGTAAATTTCTGGAAAATTTTGCAAAATCGCCTTAGCGTTTTTAAATTTAAATTTATTTTTTGAAAAAATTCAAATTTTCCATTAGTTAAATGAACAATCAACACCACGTACAATGTAGGCTGGAATTACAAGTGTTTCATGGCTTGTCAAGGCCAATCATCAGATTCATTTCGAAAACACTTTCCACATGTATTGAACAAAGTATTTAATCTTTCTCGAAGAAAGCGTTGCTTAGAAATAAATTTTAATTACAACGTGAGAGCAAACTGAATTAATAGTCCGAACGCTTTAAAAGTAGATACACAAATGAGCTTTATTTTAAAAAATTTCTAACAAACTTAGCGTGTTAAATACGAATCTCAATCTAAGCGTGAGAATAACTGCAGTAAAATATGAATATTACTCTCGAAAGCGATAGTTGTAATAAACATTTCTCGCTACTTGCGATTTTTATTTAACAAACGATCTACGATCACTGAAGTTATTAAGTGGTTTATTCCTTGGCCGTATAGTTCATAAAGGCTGCGCCGCCGGTATTTCTGACAATGATTTTAAGTCATAATTAAATAAAAAATTTTATTCGAAGTGCAATTCGTGTGCAAGTTTAAACTTTTTATTATCTCTCAATAATTTAAATATATAAGATATACATAAGTGGTAAATGCGCGAAAATTGAAAACAATGAGATTTCAAATATGAGATCATTGCTTTTGTAGAGAAACTAGTTACAAGTAGCTTTTGGTAAATCACCGTTCTCAGGCGAGATAGTTGTAGTGGTTCCCAATTTGGCGAGTTCATTAGCCTTACAGTAATGCCCCTAAAATGTTCCTATTACTCCATACGCAAAAAAGGTGAATGTTTAGCTGCCCTGCAATATTCTCAAGTTTTAAAAAACTTGTTAATATGTTACATTTGAAAATTTTGTCAAAATCGCTTATAACGACATCGTTTTTACCGATTTATAAGTAATTTATAGTGTAACTACTAGGATTCGGATTTTCATACACTTAAAAATACAAAGTATGTATTTATAATTTCATTATACATTTTCTTCAGTATTTAAGACGAAGTACTAACTTACAACGAAATTAACATTTAATAAAAAAAAAAAACACAGTTAACGTAAACATAAACATCTTCATTTGTTTAATTAAAATTAATAATTCAAAATAACATAAAATCCTTAATTTAATTATTGTTCTGATTTTGAAAAGTTTTATAGACCATAACATTTTTCTTAAAGTTTTCGAAATCAAAACGTCGACAAAGAAAAAGATCGCTCGACATCAACTGAAGTTAGTGAGAAAAAAGAACAAATCTCATCAACGGTGAAGTTTTCTGGGTAATTTTCATCATTGCAGTCGAATGTGAAGGTCTTACTTACATTTTGCACTATTGCAAATCCTTTGTGCCAGAAAGGCACAATATAGTCAAGTTCTTACATGCAGGTTTGTTTATATAGTACATAATAATGTGGGTAATGAATAAAGAAAAAGATAATAGTTTTAACTTTCGATTGCACTGACATAAAAGTGATATATTTTTACTAACAGTTAAATTTTTGAACAATATGCTCTAAAAATATGAATTTATTATAAAAATATGCAAAATATGCATTTATATGCACTAACGATTAATTGCCATTTTAAATTAAATTTTATGATTCGTATCCACAATTAGTTGCCTTCCTCCCAAGGTTTTAATAAAAAAACATGCATTTGCATTAAAATTCGATCCCTAGTAATTACCATGTAATTTTAATATTTTTAAATGCAATACAAGCAATCTGTAATTTTAAGTCGATTACATTGATTATATTTTCTGACCCAATATAGTTAATATATGGCTTAAAAGTAGCGCTAATTATAGCTAAAACGGGATAGACCGGGCGTAGTGATTGACTGTATGCCAAGATCACAATAGTATCTAGGCTTTTGGTCCTGTATTTGATGTATGTTATTATATGAACGTTAATTTATTAAGCCTGAACTACCAGACGTAGTGATTGTATGCCAAGATCACAATAGTATCTAGGCTTTTGGTCCTGTATTTGTTGTATGTATTATATGCACGTTAATTGGGTGCATTTACTAAGCCTGAACTGCATATATAAAGATTTTATTCACAAATATTAAAACGGCATTAACTGTAGATCTATGTTTAGAGAAGCTAGGGTATGGGCCGTTTACGCTTTATAAATTTTTTTTTATTATATATTTATTCTCCAATGCAACTTAAATATCAATCGACCAGTTGTAGTAGTTTTGCTTACTTCTCTGAGCAAAATTGCCCTGAACACTTAACAAAAAAAATACCTTTGTTTATTCACTAAGTGTATGTCAAAAACCTTTAAACTACATTCGACGTACCTTTGTAGAGAAAAGAAGTAAGCCCTATAACCTCTTCAAAGTACTTTTGTAAAAAATATTTTTGCGTTTACCTTTGGTTTTTTTGCCTTTAGTGCTGGATTGTGAATCTATTTGAAAGAGGCGGCACGCTGCTTTTAACTGACGAAGGATAATGACGCTATTTCAACAATCAGCGTTAACAACAACAATCAAGAACAAGAAATGCACATGAAAGGATCCCGCTAAAAGCTTTCAAGTTGTACCATGTGGTTTCTTTTCTATTCCGAATACACAAAGTGAAGTGCTGCTCCTACATGAATATGGGAATAGAATATCCTTTCAAAGGACATGTAGTGAAAGTAGCGGCAGCTAGAGTTTTTTTTCTATGTCCTTCTTTGAAAAATCTAAAATCTGTTGCGCTCATAAAAGAAATGAAAAAAAAAAACAAAAAAAAAACGAAATAATAAATAGAACTGGAAAGACAATTTAAGCGCTTGTGTTTTTTAATTGGCATTTTGTCGGCATGTAGTTCAGATAGAGCTTATTAAACTTTTACGGGCACCCGACCACCCATAGTAGCAACTTTTTGGAGGGCTGTTTTTTTCACGAATTCAGATTACAACTTGTGATAGGTCGTGTATGTTTCGTTTTCCTGAATCAAAGAAAGGGATTTTCTGTTTTAAAATTCTTAATCAACGGAAAAGTTTATGAAGTACTTAATGATGATGCTTCCCGTAAACAATTTTGTTTCCCTTTTAGTAGGGAAATAGGTACTTTAAAATTGCTTCGTATTGATAACTACATAGGAATATGCATAGTTGTTTATTGAAACCATTGCAAAGAAGATGGTTATGTACATATTTATAGGCGCCACCAATGAGGAATGAATTAATTATTGAGGCTTTTTATTACATGTACTTTTAATAAGTTTGTAGTTTTACATTGGACCAAACAATCTTACACGCTTTTTTAAAAGGCTGTAAGTTGGATATGGTGACAAGTGCGAACAATCGCTCAACAACTATCCTCGGTCTATCAATGCCGTCTCGGTTTGATGCTGAATGATTATAGGCGAAACTTCAACGAAAAACCTTAATGTAATATAACTTAACTTAATAATGTTAGATTATTTCCTACCAAAGTTTGTTTCGCCGCACCGGCATTTGGTGTATCAAAATGAAGATAAAAACACAGTCCTTTTAGTTTACAAACAAACAAATAATATATTCTGTGATTTTTAAATAAAAAATTGTATTAAAATCGTTGTGTTGGAGAAAGTACTGAGTCGATTTCAAATGTCTACATCTCGTTCAAAAGTCCGTGAAAATGTTATTAATTTGGAAATAAACTTGTTTAACTACGAAAAGTAGTTCTTTGATATATAAAGTCCTTTTGTCCTTCTTAGTAGTTTGCGCAAAAAAGCATTAGTCAATCGTCTGTATATTATGGATGCTTTGTCTTCTCCCTTCTTTAACGATTACAAGCCATTATAGAAAAAAGTCGCTTGATCCCGGATCAACAATTTGGTTAAGGGTTCAACATTCTACAAACGATTAAATTTATCGCAACAAGGAAGGTGATTGAGAATATTTTTTTGTTCGTATCGCAAGCCTTTGACAAGGCAAGGCACGGAGGTCTGAAGTATAAGGTTAAGTTCATCTTGCCGGAATTTTTTTTACAATATTGGAATCTTACTTAAGAAATAATCACTTTCGTGTTATATTTGGGACTGAGTACTTCACACAAGAGATGTGTTATACATACACAGAGCTTCACTCCCACGGACTCTATGCATGAAGGTAATTCTAGCGCACCGACAGCCAGTGTACTTTTGAATTTTTCACAATAAACATATATTAGCTTATGTGAAGACCCAAAGAAATATATCAATAATGATTTATGATTTATTCAGGGTTAGGAACATGAATCGGGCATTCCTTTATCTCCAGGAACATCCGAAGAGATACAGTTTTAAAAAAACACCTTATGAATCGGGCATTCCTTTATCTCCAGGAACATCCGAAGAGATACAGCTTTAAAAAAAATACCAATACTGTAAAAATTGTTTTCTCATTTAATTATTTTGAGTAGTCTAGAGTATAGTATAGTATAGTACAGTACAGATTAAACAATATAGTATAATAAGGTATTGTTTATTCTGAAATACAATGGTTTACCCCAATTTATAGTCCCTCTCTTTTCTATTTCACGAAAGCGGTCTGACAGATTTGAAGTATGCGAACAGAGTCAGTTATTCATGAGACCTATATTAGCTCTTGGCAACCAAAGACCAAACGAAGTTCACAGGTTCTACTATATGTATATCCTACAGCACTGCCCAAAAATTCTAGTGGCCGTACAAATTTAACTAAATAGGATATACCTATTTAAAAAATTATGATATTACATACTTCTCTGCGTATTCTAGCTCAGGATAGTATGTACGTACCTAACTACATTCAATTGAATGCTTGAATTTTTGGATTTAAATGTTAACCTATAATCGAGTCAAATAATCGATTAAGAGGCAAAAACATCAATAAAATCATACAAAATTGACGAATATAAAGAAAATTCCGCGTAATTGAAAACTGAAATATGTCCTCTTATGGAAGTGATGTAGAAGTCAAACAAATCTTTTGTGTATGTACCAAGTAATATCCGCACCTGCAAGTAAGATTCAACCGAAGCCAAATAACAATAGCAGCTTGTTATTTCCTTTTCAGTCACAGCAAGAACCTAAAAATGACCCAAACCACCCACAAAATCCATGAATCGACCTAAACCAACAATCAACATTTCACTTAACTTACCCTTAAGGTGTCATCTCAAACCGGACGAACTTAAGCCACAGTACTGGAATATAATCTCCGCAGGAAAAAGGAGTCCTTTATTCAAAAGGAAGCCATTGTCATCTTGGATAAGCTATTCAACCCAACTAAACATCATCTTCTTTTTGCAACATGCCCACAAGTAAACTAAAATCTTGCTCAACCACAGGGACTCCTCAGAGAGAAACTTAAACGCTTTACGGGAGTAAATTCGCTTGATTGTCTCTGGATATTGGTTGTTGTACGATGATGGTGTGCTTGCTTTATTTGAGTTTTCGCACTAACATTTCAACCTCCGGGCGACTCCCATCCCACTTCCTTTTCTCTTTTTCCCTCGTGTGATCGCATTTATGTCAATTTACAGATAAAGTTCTGATATCTTCACTCCCTGGTTGTGACATTGAAGTGAGTCAAGCACTTTCTATACACGCTTTCAGTTATTATTATTACAGAACAGGTTCTGCTTTTTGAAGAGTCGCATGTCCTTTGGACAGGGTAAAATTGTTTATATGCAGTACATACGAAATTTAACAATGTTGAATGACGATGCGACGAGTAGGGAGAATTGAACAGAGGGTGATGGATATGTGCACAATTTACCTTCAGTTCCGGGCATTGACTAGGAGATCGGTCAAATAAAGGTGTGTTTAAATTACATCGATAGATGGTTATTCATGTATCCTCACATCGAGTACAGCATAGCCTGTTGTCGCCTGCGAATGATATCCCTAACAATAATAATAATAATCAATTGATGTGAAAGGTTCGCAATCAACTTGATTTTGAATGAGGTTTGGATATGATGAAGCGTACATCTGTCTACGTTGGTCCTGCTATATCAACATACATATCAGATAGTATCCGAAGTATCTTGTTCAATGTATAAATTGAAACATAGTGAATGGGTGAATGTAATTACGGTAAATAAAAAAATATTCCTTTAGTATGATGCTAAACTAATTTATGTTTTGAACGCTTCAATTTCCACACGACCAGGTCAAATTGTGAATGCATAGAATACAGTAAAGTGAATGAATATAGTACACCGACTGGATTATCATAATCAAACACAATAGCTATACCTATGAGTTATATTGAAATAATGAACAATATAACAATTTGAAAATATTTGAATAAAATATTAATATAAAGCCAAGCTTCTCCAACTACTGTGTGTGCGAAGATACATTTTTGGAGCTTCAGTTTAGTGCCGACTCCAAACGGCAATTAATTTTTGAAGCTTCTCTTGACAGTTCTTAGTCTCGGATGTTTGTCGGACGTTCCCAAGAGGTGGGTCAGTAAATAAACACTTTCAGGTGGTACAGGTCGGGATTTGAACCAACGACCTCTCGCTTCGTAGTCCAACGCGCTTAACCACTAAGCCACCGCACCCACTGCACTTATGCAAATTATTATTTTTATTATTAATAAATAATAATGAACATCCGCATCAACCGAATTACATTAGTCCTTAAAACTTAACCTCTTATAAGGCCGGACTAAGGGATAAGTTGATATACCTAATTTTAAATGTTTTTTGTCTGGATTTAATGTAATGTAATTAAGTGTGCTAACATAGTTGCCACATTTTTATAGAGCGTCGCTACAATTGATTTAACTTATAGGGCATTTATACATCAGACACGACACTGCATAATTGCTCATCTGAACCATGATTCCGGCAGGGAGCTTCGCTATGATGTTATGTTTTGATTTTCTAAGCACGGAAGGCACTTTCCACCAGATCCGTACAGCAACTGTGGTATTCGAACACTATCGACATCATCATCCTATCAACGTCAAAGTAAACATCCCTGGCTAAAACAAAACGTAACTTTGAGGTGGTTTAGGAGTTAATCTACCTAGGGGGTAGCAGAAGTCCAACGGACGACTTTTAGTGAGCCTTGTAAAAAGCATTGCAAGCTGTTGAAATATTCCTCACAGACGGAACAGATATTCTTCCGGAAGCGTTACTACTTGTAATCCAGTTTCTGTCCGATAAAAAATAATGAAGACAAGCTCTAGGCGCCAAAGACCGTTCTAATTTTGTTAGTTTCTAAATTAAATAATCGTTAATCGGCGATCGCCAATCGCCACGGTTTGATTTGTGACTGAGCCGGTTTATTTTAGTTGATAAACGCACCTGCAGGGTACTCATTTCGTTGTTCGATTATTGTCGGACCATATCGTCAAATTTGAATCCGCCGGCACAAAAAAAGCAATACAAATATTGTTGCGAGAATGTATTTTTTTTATAGTTCAGTATGATAACTTTTAGTATTTGCTGTGTATATTTACTTTTAGTATATTTTGTGGATGTCAGACAAATACTTAAAGTTATCATACTTTGTTTGAATTAAACGGTTGATGAGACGATAGCGATAAGGTGCAATCAGATGGTCATGGAACTTGTCATCCGGATGGCATGTTGACGTCAGTAAACTTTTTCATTTCAGACGGAATGACAACTTTAGGATGTCAGAGTGACGTCAGGATGTCATTCGGATGACAAGTTTGGATGACAGTCTGATCGCACCTATTGAGTTAAGTGTAGTATACAAAAGGAGAACAATAGTTGCGATTATCGTTCTAAAAGTTACGGAATGACTCTTTAAAGTACGTTTTGTTTGTTGTGCGAAATTGTTGAATTGAATTTATAATACGTTCTGCTGCTGTTAATTGTTAATTTTGTTTGCTTTAATAATATTTGATCACTTTAAGCCCTTTTGAAATTTGTCAGCGCCAAAACTAGTTAGTGGTATGCTCGAGAGTCCGTAAACCGTCGGTGGTATTCCTTTTCTCTCCACACCCAAAGACAGAAAAAGCGTTACGATACGCCTAAAATTATTTTGTTTGCATTCACCACAAAAATATAAGGAAGGACTCACTTTGCGACAAATTGAATGAACAAACCTCTGGAGATAGAAATATTAAATTTACACTGGCGTTGTGACGACGGGCATGAATAGCTAGTTTAAACATATATGTATGAATAAATAGTTATGGCAATGACAGTCAATTTAAATATAATTTCTATTGGCATCTCTGCTCGTAATCACCAAGTCATCAATCAGTACACTTGATTGACAAAAGAATCTCAAAATTAAATCAAAAATGCGTTAAAAATTAAAATCGAAATTTAATTATACATCCTTCATCGACATAAAATAAAACGTAAAAAATTAAACCAAAAACCGAACTTTTCAGGACTCCATCCAGATGCTGAGGAGGATAAAATTTAATTATTTTTCCATCACAATAGCGAAACAGAATTGATTGAATTTCAATGGAACACATCAGCAGCTTACTGACGGACAACGGGTGCCCATCTTATGTAGACTGTTTCCCGTTCTCCCTTTCCACCGAGCGATTGACACTTGTCAATCAGATAGAGTCACATCATCATGTGGACCGTATCATATTTCCAGGCTGACATGAACGTGACGAAGTGATAAAATATCAATTGTGTACCATGTCCTTTTGGTGCCAAATGGTCATCGTAGCATATGCCACATAACGACTGGTCAATGAACGATAAATCTGTGAAACAAACAATCAAATATATATCTGCAAGGTTTCAATGAACACCACCAGGATAATGATTAATTAATAAGATTTCAGTTGGATTTTGTATGGGGCTATTTCAGCAACTGCCGTGCGAAAGATGACTTTGTCACATATGAAGTTGAATAATTTACTTTTGATTAAAATCTTCGAAAAGGTACCGTCATATAGAGAACAGGAGAGTTTTCCGAAGAAAGAGGACGCCAATAAAATGCAAGCCGAGCACAGATGGGTTAAATGCCGCGGTAAATCGCGCTCCGTTAATACATCTAGTTTATGTGTGTATTTCTGTAGTCCTATCAAGAAGCATAAATTTGTGCTTGTTAAAAATTCTCTTTGACTTGATAAACTAGGGGAATCCGGTTTGCAAAGCTGAATTTTTGAACAAAGACAAAGATGAAAAACCCCAGATATGTTCGTAATTGTAAAGACGCGATATACGCAAATTGAAACTCTATTTAGTGACGAGTATGGTGGGGCCAAGTGTTTTCAGATTAAGAAAAATTGCGATTTTTTTTATAGATGGTTTCAAAACATTTACAGATATGTATGTATGTATATCATGTGGATTTGAAAGGCTGTTAAAAAAATTTAAATTAAAAACCACTTAACATATCTTATTAGAGCTCTTCAAACGTTTATTAATATTACCGCTCATAAATTTTGCTAGGGATTGTCCGAAGACAATAAGCACTTAGACTTAGCGGTCCATTGTACTTCAGCAAATGCTGCCCAAATTTACTGCGGAACTGTTAGTTTACAATTTGCCATTACTGAACCTGCCAGTGCATTTGGCAAAGCGAAGGAGGTTGGCTAGTTGAATCTGATGGGAAAAAGGGTTTTGCCAAGGCCATCCAGTCTAATTCTTGCAAAAGCCGGATTTCCAGACAAATATTTAGATCTGCTGGGTTTTGGACCGTCGACCAACAGCATAGAATGCCTAATTGATGCGATATCATGCCATTATTCGGTATACTGTAGACGTAAAAAATCAATAATATACCATTACGTAGTATCCTACGGATAGTTGTGTGCCAACAAAATATAAGACTTCTAGCTCTTGGCCACCAAACAACCGCACCATAAATATGTTAGGGTTTAACAATACACGTATATATCCACTGAACTAGTCTGGGAGTAAGACCCAGGTTCTGCCGAAAATCGTACGGTTCTGCCGGAGTATGTGGGGTTCTAGCTGAGTTTATGTGTTACGCAAGTAAAAGTTTTGGGTCGAGGGTAATACCCAAATATTTCACTTCGCTAGATATGATAAGATGAGTGCAAAGGAAACAAACCACCTTGTATAAGGATGTTGTAAACAACATGATCTCCGTTTTTGTCGGGTTGACGGAGATGGGTTCACAGCACCCACTCCCGACTATGTTAAGCGCTGATTCTAAATGCTCACATAGAGTTGGTAATTCGCTATAGCTGATCATTTTGCAGCGCATCCAACCGAAGGGACTCGCCCAACTTTTAAATGTTTTCAACAAGTAACACACCCCCTGAGCTTTTCCTTTAACAGCTCGCACAGTTCTAACACTTTTAAGCATCTCAAGTATTCACTAATGTAGATTCTATCTCTTTAGATCTCAAGGCAGACTCAATTGTGCAGAAGGTGGAATTGCCAAACGCACCTTCATTATTGAAATGGACAGCAAGTTAGTAGATCTTGCGGTTAAGTTCTTTACCCACTCTGGTCGTAAGCTCCATTAATGCAGTCTTGGTAAATTTGCCTTTTTGATAGTCATGCTAGCCATACATACCCAACGTAGGTGGAATGCTCAGCTTAAACTGCATTTCAGTCATTTTTTCAACCCTTTGAGTAGAAATGATAAAAATCTGATAGTCATGAAGTTTTTGCAAGACCATTAGCGAACTTTCCTGGTTCAGGAAGAACGTCTTATACCTTCTCCGAGCAACTATATAGCTCTATAAATCTTAGTTAAAAGTGGGAGGTCAAAAGCTTTACCTGTTCGTAAAAGTTTATTATAAATGTCATCCGGCGCGGGTGATTTGAAAGGAGAAAAGGACAAGATAGTTGCTCTCGTTTTAACCATCATGACATCTTTTACAGCAGCTCGCCACTAGTAGCTCTAGTACTGTTAGTCTGCACGCCACAGAAACTATAGTTTCGTTCATAGTTGGAGGATCCGGATATTATCCGGGTTAAGTTATTGATATGACAAATCCACTAAATGACTTTTATTTAACAGACTGTATTCGAATTATAGTAACTATACCTAAATACCTACTTATTCTTTTTGTAAATAGCAAAAAAGAAACCACCACCAATTAATGACAATCGGTGAATTTGTCCACTATATAGAACATAATTAAAAGGCGGGTTTTGAAGGAATATAAATTCCTTTTTGACTTTATTCGCGTATAAGGTTTAAATAACCACTGTTTGAACTGTCGAAGCAACCACATTTGAATGCTATTTGAGATTTCAAGCAGATGTCAAATCAATGTTTGTAAATGTACTTTGTGTTTTTGTCTAGGACAGGTTTACTCGTTTTGTCCAGGGTGTTAGTTACTTGCATTTTACCCAATTTTTGAATCGTTAGTAAAAATACTTTAGCCGAATGAATTTCTACATTATTTAAAGTGAAACGTTTGTTAAATACCAAATACCTCTCAGATTCACAACGGTCGTAATTGTCAAAAACTTTGTGTACCAACGATTTGTTAATTTGCATGAATATGAACTTTTTCTTGAGGAAATGAGTTGATTGTCCCACAGGTGAAGATATAATTGACATCCGGTGATGTAAAATGAAATTCTAATGAAATTAAATACGCAGTCATCATCGAGTTTAGCGTTCGGGTCCGCAGAAAGTACTTTCTCTAGCCTAGAAACCGCAGTGACATCCTTCAATTTACCGCAGAACCTCTGCCAAGTTGAATACTTGGCTTTCTTGAACTCTCTCTATACACCGGATACCGTTGCAAGGCTAAATTCTAGCATTTGGCAACATGACTTTGATTTATCTATCATAGCCAGCGATATAAAGCACAATATTCGTTTATGGCATTATATTGCTTAAGTAGGTGACGTCCTGTCACAATTTTCCGTTTACCGTACTCATCAACATGCCACGTACTGCGGTCGGATTTTGTTCTGGGGTGGCTGATAACCTTTGATGATGCCCCGATATTCCGACCATTTTGTGTTTTTGTAGCTTATATAAAGGTGAATCGCTTGGGCGCTCATTATACTCTATTCTAAGAGTTTCTTATACCCCTAAATATTCGTCGTAGAATCCTAAGAGTACATATATTTATGATCAGGACCAAAGCCTAAGACTTTTTGCGAAGTCCGTCCGATAGGTATTATGAAAGAGTTTTTCCAAAGAGAAGGAAAAATCCTTTTAATAAGGAAATCAGAGGTTTGACTAAATGTCAGCACCTGCCGAATAATTTTCCTTTAGATTGTTAATTAACAAGATTTTAAATAGGAGAAGTATTGCAGGCTGTGTGGTATCTGAAAAAGATTGACGGAAATCTAAGCAAAAAAGTTTCCTAATAGATTTTGATCATCATAACACATATCCAAGTAAGATAAGGTGGGTGGGTAGCTATCAGACTTTTTAATTTAGCACTGATGAAAACAGAAAGTTAAAATTCCTTTGGAAATACACGCTGCACCCGGTTAACAAATTTTCACAAAAACCACAAAATTCAGTAAGTAAACTTCAGCCCAAATGAAATCAACTTCGGTTACATCTAGTATAATTAGACGAACGAACCATCTTAAACAACGAATCATTTAAATACAATATGCTTATGCTTACATTACCGTCTTTTTAGGAAAGGGAAACATCAAAACGAGAAAGAAGAACAGAAATGGCACAAATTGAATACATCAAGATTAAAATTAGATAAAGGTTTTACATAATCACATTTGCAGGTAATATTATTCACTACATTAAATTGGTCACTACCTGAAGTTTCTGCACCTATTTTTAATGCTTTGCATGAATTTGCTAATAGATTAAAGATTAAGTCGGGAACAACCTGAACTATGTAAGCTTGCCTTTCTAAAAACAAAACTAAAATTCCTAAGAGAAGTATTTAATACCCAATACCCAATGACTTAAAATGTATTTTTACTGTTTCTCATGTCATTCCTCTGAATGGGATACATATTCGATTAATACTACGCACATCCCATAAGGAAATAATAAATTCCTATTTTATTTGCCATAATTTCCAATTGCAATTTGCATTATTCCACAAGAACATAAATCCACCCTCAACAAGTTTGAAAATCTAAAACCGTCTTAGTAGGTTAGGTGCCATCCAGGGACTTTGAATTCCCATAAAAGATTTATATATCCTCTTTCATAGTATTCGATTGCTATGTATGTACACACTTGCATAAAGACCGACGATACGTACGATATAGCACAACAGATAACTCAGTTGAACTTATACAGGTACATCAACGTGGCGATCCCTGTAACCAATATAGGTTTCCATATAAATTTGTGGCGAAGCACAACACAAACAGAGGGAGTATATTTATGTCTTCAAATACCGTTTTCAGCATTTGTCATCAATAATTTAACCAACAAATTATAGGAAAATATTTATGTTCGGTTACACAAGCATTAAACAATCCACAAGGGTTGTAGCGTTACTCTCGAAGAGGAATCCTTTACGATGTAATCGAACACTTAATGGGAGTTTTGTGGTCGCAAATGTGTTGCATGGTAACGCTATTTCAATATTGCTATTGAAATATAAAGGTTGGTATTAAATTCTTTCATTTGAGGAACATTTTATACAGTGCAAGATATGTTCTTTTATTGAGTATTAGTATAGAGAGACTGAACCACTATGAATATTGTATAATCACACCAACTTGGAAATTTTTCTTTGATGAATAAATTGTAAAAGTTGACAAAAAACAAACCACGATGGGATAATTAATAATCAGAAACTATTATTAAAAGAAAACACTGTTATAACCAACACGTTTGCAAGTAGCTAAAGTTAAGCTAAGATAAGCTCAAGGAACTCGTACAAGAGTTTAAACAGTTTAATTATTCCCCTATTTATATTGCGAGAAAGATGGTGGCAATGTTATAAACGTAGTTCATACATTCGTTTACTCTTTATATATATTTAAACTCTAGACAAAGAGTTAGGCTCATAAATTGAACTTTAAACTCTAGAGAAAGAATTAAACTTATAGTGGCGGTGGTCATAACATCGCAAGGGTAACCAAAAGCTGGTGAACTAAAATTTGTGTGATCCAGGTCGCCGTTTTTAATATTCTCGTATACATTAGTATACTAAAAAGAAAGTCATTCGTCATCGTGCGGAAATTTCGAACTCAAACTTAGTATGAGGGATGATATTACGATTATAGAGAAGTCCAATGCCGTCCATCGGTGTGTCTGGCCTATCTGTACGTCCGGGCGACGAATCGGATTTGCTTCAAAGTTCATATATAATGTTTTTGGGGTTATATCTCGCGGCCCCTTTTTATTTTTTGCTTTATCGTTTGAAATAACGGTACCTGCCATACAACCATACCATTCTTTTAGAAAATGGTTCAAAGATTTTTTCCTTTTTTGTACTAAGGATATTTGGGAAGGGGCCAAAAATACTACATACTCAGTTTTTGGGAAAAAATTCTAATAACTGTATTTTATAAAAAAGTTTTGCCTGTTTCTTAAACTGCGTCAGTATTTCAGAAATTTCACACACTCTGCATCTCCAAAATACTAAAAACTGTAGATCCCATATCTGGGATGCGTGACAAATATTGAAGCGGCTTAAGAACCACGAAAAAGTTTCGTAGAACCTACTTTTTCGCCTAACATTTTCACGATGCGAGATGTTTTGGACCGAGTTACAGAACACGGACACAGGTCTATATTTAATATGTCTATATTTATTAACCTTTAACATTTAATAGTTTAAAGTTAAGGATTATCGGTTTCTTTGAAAAATCGAACATTTGGTTAAATTTACAAAATATTGAATTTGGTTAAATGAGGAAGAAGCTCTTGAAACCAATGTGGGTTGAATTTGGGGAAATACCTTTTTCATTATTTCTATTGTTTAGTCTTTATTTTAAGTTTTAAGTAAATCCGACAATCAAATATTTTTCAATATGTATCCCCTAAGGTTTGCCCTCTAAAATATGAAAAACTGCGACAGTATCAAAGTTTACTGAAACACGTATCCATTTAATACTTAGTATGCAATCAGCTAGCTACATTTCCTATTAAGGTTAAGCGGTTTTGGAGTTAAGGAGCCTTAAGAAACGCATGTTTTTTATATAATCAAAAAAATTGTTCTTCTCTATCAAGGTCTGAAATTTCTAATCAATTTTACTAACTATAGATCCCCTTAGAGGAGATGAGTTATCGTGTTTCCAAAAATTAAGCATAAAGTCCATCAAAGAAGCAGTATTAAAAATCATTTTGACTGTATATAAATCAAAAATTTTATCAGATATAAACGTTTTTTAAGAAGAACATTTTGTAAAAAAAAGATTTAATATTAAAAGCTGAAAACATGATTTTCCCTCTACAAAATTTTGATTCGTATTTGTGTTCAAATGTTTTTTGTCTCTCCTACATAATAAATATTTTTGTTTTTTGTAGTTTAGAAATGACAGGGTTTTAAGTAGTTCTACTCCAAATCGTAAATTTCCACCTGAATGGTGATGCGCAGAGAATTTATGTGATCTACGCAGGTGCCATACATGAGTTTAAGTGGATTTTTTAATATATGCAGGCAGGTAGGTGTTTTTTGATTTTCAAGTCACTATTTTTTTTGAAATTTTAGCTATCATTCACGCAATGAGGTGCCTCTTCAAACTCTTCAAACAATTTGTATTCAATAAAGTGAACCTTTGATATGGTACAATTCGTTACTGATTTTTTATATATTTCATCTTCTGCTCACTTCTTACTTCTATATGGTTTGCCAACAATTCTTCACCTTTAGTATCTGATGAGTATCCATCTGATTTACTCGCATTCGTATGTACAGTACAAACGATAGACATTTGTTTGAAACTACTCGATGAACAAACGCCCCCATTAGGATTCCAAGAGTTTGCATTAAGACAATTTCTGCCTCAGAGTCGTCGTTGGTGATGTCATGGCTCCATACTTTTACAACCAACATGCAGTCTGAGCTATATTCTAATCATTTCTCTGAAAGACCTCACCTGCACACTTCAAGAGGAGGAAAGTTTATTATTTGCTGTTAGTATACCCCAGAATGACATATCATTTCATGTTCTTTGACATATGGGACGACAGCGACAACGACAACGTCGACGATGTTGTGCTTGCTTAAGAAAACGATTCAGAAAGCGTTATGGAAGTTATGGGGTTCAGGGGGTAAATTTCGAAGACATAAACGATGATGACCCAGTTTCGGCTTCTTGAATTACTTCCAAATGGCTACAAGCGTGCAAATATACATTCTACGCTTGGAGGGGACTTGTGTTTCGGAGGAGGTTATTCGTTTTTGTTCGTCATAGTGTGGGTTAATGGTTTTCGCGTTTTATAATTTCAATTTTTAGTTAAGGACATACAGGCATGTTGACCTTATTTCCAGTCTGTCAGTTGATGTTTCGTGTTAGAATCTCATTTGGCAAAATGAGATTTAATGCAATTTGATTGGATAGGAGAGACATATTATTTCAAATTACTTGGAAAGGATTTTCGTCATGTAATCAATTTTAACATAAACTCTTAGCGAAAATATTTCTATTCTTATGGTAGTACGTAGTTCTAACATAATTTCTTTCATACATCTCTAATCCTCCGACAACATATTAACAGATATGAACGGTATGACCCAACATTAATCGGAAACTATAAGGCATATGTATAGATCATGGTCTGAATGGTGCAAGGCCGACAAACACGACTTCAAAACAGTCTAAAAGTTGTGAAATAAATACAAGTTACACATAAAATATAGCGCCATCTGAATTGGAGTATAGACCATTACTCTAATACAGGATCGTTATTGATAAACGAAGGTGCGTTTTTTAGTCAGGGTTCTGGAGCGATGAACTCCTGCTTTAGGGTCAAAGCCAGGGTCTGACGAGGGATGTGCCGTTGGGGTTACCTCTTGGCTACGTCGAAAACGTATAGTTTTGAGAGAGACAAGTCGAGCCTCGGATACAAATTTCCCTCAAATGGCAACTAGACCCGAAACGTCGATGGATATGACAGTTTTTACTTGAAATGTGCAGACACTCTACATCCCAAGTGGTACTCAGAAACTTTAGTCGGTCCTCACGCGGTATGAGGCAGAAATTACCGCGATCCAGGAGATACGATGTAAACACTGAACCAAGAAGATACGGCAACAATGTTATTGATATTGCAGAAAAAGTGCTGCAGTGCTGTTCATCAAATTTCTATGCAGCTGAATTTGAATGTTTAAATTTTCATATTAAAAATCTTGGTTGTCAATGTGTTGAACGCTAATTTTGAAGTTTACAATATTTATAATGAAAATGGAGACTGTCAATATAGTCAACACAATAGTAAATTAAATTGATTCGATTATTAAGTTAGAATATTCGATTGTTGAAATTAATTATCTGCCATGTTATTAAAATTGTACTTTCAAATTACTGTTCAATTAATTAAAAAATACACATATTCCAACCTGAAATATGACAATTCTAAAGACATTTATTTATTTATAGTTTAATATGATATTTTATTGTTAATATTTTGGATAACATTTTTAATATACACAAATTTGTTTTTCCTATGGAATATTATTATATTTTTATTATTTATTTTATTATTATATTATAAGGCTGAAAGGAAACAACAAATGATCATTAGAAATAAGACAAGAAGAGAAACAATCTGAAAATAATGAATCTAAAGAAATAAATTTATTTGTATATAACTATTAAATAAGGAATTACGTGAATCCTAGAGAAAAGATAATAAAATAATGATTAGAAATAGTTAAAGATCTAAAGAAAATGAACAAACATATTATTGTAAAATTATAGTTAAATAACAGAAACACACTAACTTGAATAAAATAAAACTTCCTTATTTGCCACAACTGCGGTTGTCAATATGAACATTTTGAATTCTGCACTAAAATTGGTATTCATACTGACAACTGCAATGATGATTCATTATTTTCGTTTCCACATCGAAGCTACTAGTGAAAACGAAAACTTCTCAAACCGAGTTAACCCGAACTTAGAACAAAATTATTTGTATTATATTCCTTTGTACCTGTGTTTTGAAAAAATAAAAAACACACCAAATCACAATATAAAAATTATTATCAGTTTCCAACACAGTTTGACTAGGTTTGTATGACATCAAGAAATCTTTCCCAAATCGCCTTTATAAACAGGTACATTAAAATTCAACCCATGACTTGGTTCGATGCATCCCACAAAAAAACAGGCCACACCCGGTTTCAGTTTGAATAATGTAACTAGGGTCTATGAACTCGAGTTGACACATCACTAAAAGTTACATTCCTAGACATTAGCTTACTATGTACACACGCCCCTACCAACGATGCTGAAGACTCTATCAAGGAGGAGTCCTGGACAATGCCTACGAAGCGGTGCCTGCCTGCTAGCTTAAGGATCGGAGCGCAGGCTCTTCGAAACAGCCAAGAAAATCTAGTCACCGGCGGGCAGGAAATTCATGTAGAGAGATTGATGGGTAAAAAGAGAACCCACGTCCAGTCAATAAAGCTATAAAAAAGCTTAAGAACAAAAAGGGCACCGACTTTAATGGTCTACCTGAAGAGTTTTTCAAGTACGTTGGTGAAGTTTTGGTAGGGCGCATGCACCAAATCATGAACCGGGTTTGGGTGGAGGAAAGCATGGCTGATGACTGAACCATTAGCTCTATATGCCACATTTACAAAAAAAGCGATCCTATGTCTTATAAGCTCTTCATGGCGATGGCCGAATTCAGATGTGTCGCGTGACCTAAGGAAATACGCAGTGCAATGTGCAGTTTGACAGCAGCTCATCAGAACTCTTCGAATCATGCATACCATGGTAGGTGTCTACATGGAACGCACTATCTTCAACAGATCAGTCTAGCTTCTGGAGTATGCGGTTAAAATTGACATCATGGGACTCTCCCAGCTTGCAATGATAGAGGCTATGTGAAGACACCGCCTTCAAATAAATAAATATTAGGCGTAAACCTTACAGGTTTACCCATACAGGCCCCAAAGACTAGCTTCTCCAACCACTCTGTGTGCGAAGATATATTTTTTGACACGAATGGAAGGGACCTACAGTTTAATGCATATTCCGAATGGAAATTTATTTTTAAGGAGCTTCTTATGACAGTTCTTACTCTTGGATGTTTGTCAGACGTTCGCAAGAGGTGGGGCAGCGAATAAAAACTTTCAGGTGGTACAGGTCTGGATTTGAAATAGCGACCTCTCGCTTAGTGGTCCAAAGCACTTAACCACTAAGCCACTGAACCCACCCATAAATATGCAATCGCTAAAGCAAAAACCAGGAACTTTATGCAGAAGTATTCCCACTATATACCCACTTTATCTTTCCTTCGCACTAACAGTTGGGTTGGTCATTTGAATTTAAAATATTCCCATTACGACCTATCGGCTAGAGTTTCACTCTTGAGAATCTGGTATTTGTTCTGTTGTTTGCGCGACTGAGAGTACGAGGACTGTACTTACAATAATTTAAGTCGTTCAGAATAACATCGTCATAAGTTAAAGGAAATTTATATGCATAAACCCTCGGTTTCAACATTTTGCTTCCCGCATTTCCTAATAAGAACACAAATGCAATCATAATATTATTTCAAATTTCGTACTTAATATCCTGTTCCAAAGAGACATGCAGAATGGATTCCGTCTTTAACGCACCACATGCCTTCCTTTTCCTGTCACGTCAAATGAGCAAAAAATAATCACAACACGCAAAAATAAAAGAATTCCTTTCGCACTTTTGGGGTTTACATTGCAACGCCTAAGGGGATAAAAGTAACCCCACCCTCTTCGTACGTGATACGACTTCAATTTCATTCTCATCGAAGCACTCTGACACCCACCCAAATCGACCCCAACTAAAGGATATGTGTATAATCGTTCAACCCACGTTTGCACTTCTCAATTTTTCTGTTTTTATTATACGAACTTTCACACACTTTTGTACTTGAACTCTGTGTGAGTGCAATGTGTTTGTTCAGTTTGATCCTTCAGGATATTTTCGATGTTTCCAAAAGAAACAACACTCTCACAGTCACGTGTTCAATTCGAACATTGATATAAATAATGCAATTCGTACCAAAACATTTTTAAATCCATCATCGATTGATGACGACGTAGAGGCTGACGAGACGTAGTAACAACAGTAACTGTCAAATAGATGAGGGATGGGCGAATATTTGATTAGTGCCAGTCGAGATGCGCGTTTTGAATCGGGGGTGGTTTTGGAAATTCGGTAGAGTGTAATGTGTCATAACTTAGGACACTTGTTCAAAGCACAGTAACCCTTCTTCGTTAGGAATTGGTTATGCTTTATCCTCACACTTGAAACGCCAAGATATAGCGAAGCTATGAAAAGGGTGTTTTTTCATGATTTGGAAAAAGGAAAGAAAACGTTGTAGCTAAATTAGAAAATTATCTGAAATCAAGAGTGACGGATAATGATGTATGGGACAAGTGATGGAAATTGGACTGAGAGTGGTGTCCTGCTCGATGGATGAAGTGTCAAAACGCAATTGATGTGCATTTCACTCCCGGATGAGTTGAAGGGTGTCGTATCAGATGATTTGAATTCTTACTTGATTACGTTAACCATTTGCGGCTTTAATGAATGCATTTGCTTGCTTTAAATCGACACGTGACGTTTTAGAAGCAAATTGTGGCAACACGGTGAAATTATATTAGTGGAATACCTTTAAGCTCTATTCGTGTTACAAAAAAAGCAAATCCAGGCAATTGCAATGCGTTCCGTGAACTTTCAATAAGTTTACTTACTTCCATCCTCTACGATCCCGGACTCGCTACTTCCAAGGTTCTCTGCGAAGGTTTGGTCGATAAAACGACAGTTGGACCATCAGAGACGTTGGACTTGTTGTTCTTAACCTTTTCTTATAGCTCAGCCAAACTCTTTTATACTGGATGTTGATAGGGCCGTGTACACATATTAGGCTAATATTTTGGAATGTAGCTCTGATGCTAATTACAGCCATCAGGGGATCATTTATTGGCTTGAAGTCAATAACTTTCGACCTAAGCCGATTCCCACGACGTATGCGTATTCATCCTAACACGTGCAATCTTTTGTTGAAGCTGTAATAAATATGGCAATTCTGCCTAGTCATAATTCCTCGGCCTTTCACCGCGAGAGGACAGACTAAATTTTAGTGTCGAAACATTCTGGGTCTTAATCTGGGTCTAGTTGTCGTTTGTTCTCTCTCTCTCTCTCTCTCTCTCTCTCTCTCTCTCTCTCATAACTATCATACATAAGTGGTTGGGACGTTACCCTGACGGCAAAGCCCCCAACCTGGTGGGCTAGGCACTGAACCAACTTGAGGGTTCTTCCGCCACCCAATTCATTTACAACTCCCTAGCTAAGTGTTCAAGATCCTTATAGACCAATGGTTCAAGTATGTCGAAGCAGCTCATATAGGAATATCACTAGTTCAATCTTTAGAATACGTTTGCTGCCGTTTGGAAATAGTTGAACGGCATTAGCGATTCTCCCACTTTCCCGAAATGTAACCTCTCTTAAAGCATACAATTTTGTATGCAAAAATGAATTTCGTCACAAAACGTAGCCCCAACGATATGGCAGTATGGGTTGCCATAATGCATTGTAAAATTGATTTGGAGTCAATGATATGTGAGCTACTTCTCTCCATTTAACGACGAGATTATGATCAGGATTATAGGGATCATAACCCGCCCACTTCACTGCATTCCTTCTGGTCCGCCTGTGAGGTTCTCCGGTTCAACCTCAAAAAATATCTGCAGGCCTCCCGATTTTGGATCACTTCATCATTGCGGCCAATCAATGGAATGGGTTGACTTTGTTCAGAGAATGGTCAGTACTGATACTCTGTCTTTTTTGGCTAATACGATACCCATTCCCTTTTAAAACATCTACCCAAACTTCAAGTGCTTGTTGCAGTAAAGTCTGATCATCACTTATGATGGCTCCATCGTCGGCAAAGAATAACTGATGCACTATAGGATCCGTTGTTTAATTTATTAAGCAGACCATCGAGAGACAGCCCCTTTACGGCAGATACTGATATTACAGTCAGCCCTGATAAAGAAGAAATAATTCCACTTTCTACATTTATATGAAGAAAAGCACCCGCTGTGTCAAGAATGTCGCGGAATGAAACCTCTTTTCAGCGGAATGCACTTTTGATTTCTGCTCTTAATTTAATAAGAGTGCCTTCTGTTGATTCGCCTTTCTGTTACGCGTATTGACGCGAATGCAGAAGTAAACTTTTAATTTAGAAATCACTGATATGAACCTACGTACCTCCCTCCAAGTGTATGGTATATAGGCCTAATTAAAACTGAATCTAAATAAGTATATTACGGTGAGTACAGAAAACTCAAACTTTTTCGAAAAAGGCCTAAACAAATTCCGTCAGTACATGGTTTGGTTCCTAAAACAGTTTAAATGAGTTGATAGCACACTAAATCTTGTTTATACGCAAACGTTTGCCGGGTTAACTATTGAATCTGCTAAGGTTTCAGCTAGGAAGCTGAAATTTGGACCCCATAAATGGAGCCCATTTGGGCTCCGAAATGGTTAAGTGTAAACATTTTTTGAATACGCCAACTGCCACGCCCACAATTTAGAAAAATACCGTTTTAAAGCTAAAGTTTGAGAGATAAAGTGTTGCAACCTTCACAAGATATGTAGGCACTGCCCTCCTTAATAAGTTTTTTGCCACGTCTACTTTTTGTGGGCGTTTTTCACTCAAATGCTGTTTTCTTCGAAAATTTTCATAGAAATCGAAAACAAAATTTTAACAAGATATTTAGCCAATATTTTTTCCAATATATCGGCCATATAAAGTTTTTGGCCATGCCCACTTTTTGGGGGCGTTTTTTCAAAACAAATATATTTTTTTTTTTAAATTTAATAGAATGAAATAAAATGCTATCCATCATCTTCTTAATGCTTTTCTCTTTGGGGAAAATAGGGATATGGATAGGGTATCGTACTGTTCGCCCCAAGCGGACTTTAGCATTTCCTTATGATTTTTAATACGATTGGAAGGAGCATACAGTTTAATGTCAACTCTCAACGTCATTTTATGACAGTTCTTACTCTGTTTGCCAGACGTTCGCAAGAGGTGGGGCAGCGAATACAAACTTTAAACCGGAGGCCCCTCGTTTAGAAGGTGATGTGTGAAATACAAAACTCATCGTAAATCAATTCGCCTTTTTTTAGTAATTTAAGAATTTTGAATTTACATAATAAATTAAATCAAAATTAACATGGTCTATTGTGATTCTAAGCAGAAATACTCTTGGTTGGAGCCCCCCGAGTCAGAAACGATACACTAACCTCAAGGTCGCCACCCTCAAACAATAAACTACTACTCATTTTTAATTTTCATTTACATTGGTGTACATTCTTTTCGGTGTACCTCATTATATAAGCATATAATTATTCCATATACAATTAAATCGATTTCGAAATATGAGAGGAAAATATAATAATACATCAAATTAATTTGATTTAATTAATAACTTACCCTTTCTTTGTACAAATCCAAGAAATAAAGCAACCGTAGACTTTAAGTGATTTACTTATAAACTTCAGTAGTCTTTAGAGCACTATGAAGTTAAGTTGGCTTCTATTCGTAGCAGTGGAATTTGTCACTATTTTCAAAGCGACTCAGGGGGAAAACTTTATTTCAAAAATTCAAGAAATTAACTCACAGTTCTCAACGGAAACAAATGTGTTTTTCGATTTTGATGAATGCCTTCTTGGTTGTAATCTTGAGAAACTACAAATACCGACTATTGTGATAAGTCAACTGGTTGATTTTCAATTCATCTACGCTCTGGACAAGGATATATTAGCTGTGGCATGTATCAGTAAAAATTCATCGAACGAATTAAAAACTAGTTTAAGTCATGTTCTTCATCGGATGCACCATGTCAACGTTATATTTTATCTTCTTGGTTATGCCGATCCGCACTCAATTTTCCATTGGGCTTGGAAGAATGGTTTTAAAAATTCATTAGCGCTATACTCAACTGAGGAGGGTTCAAATCTATCCGAATTCTATCCATTCCCGGAGCTAACGATTATTAAAATCAGACACATAAACGAGAGTAGAATGCAAAAGCCAATAGCCAACTTTCATCAACACCCATTGAGGACGCCCATAGCACATGATCCACCACGTTCTTTTCGATACATCGATCGGAACGGTAAACTCATCAACTCAGGACTATTTTTAAAAGTGTTCATACTATTCGTTGAGCACTATAATGCAACGGTGGAAGAAGTTATCCTCCCGGAACCCTATCCAAATAGCTTGTTTATACCCGACATGATTAAGGCCCTTCAATTGGGAAAAATCGATATAAATCAATCTCCTTTTATTCAGCGTTATGATGCCTTTCTCTGCACTTATGCATTTGAACTGGCTTACTACTATCTAATGGTTCCATATTCAAGGCCAGTTGAGCAGTTTTTATATTTAGTGATACCATTTGACAATTGGACTTGGACCGCTATTACAGCGCTAGTTTTTCTATTTACTATATTAATATATTTGGGAACACATAGCATCCTTGAAGTTTTCGATTTTGGAAGAGGATTTCTACAGGCACTAAGTGGAATTTTTAATATTTCATATGAATTTGATACCCACAATTCTAAAACGTTACTTATAACATATGTTTTGTTGTCAAATGTTGGATTAATTTTGCCAAATATCTACTCGGCACAACTGTCTACACTTTTAACTACGCACGCTTATGAAAAGCAGATAAACTCCATAGAAGATGTGATCGCATCGAAACTGCCCATTTCTATAGCCAAATATGATAGAGACCTTTATGAAAGTCTAGGAGTATCGGGTAAGATTCTTGACAAAATTGAAATCATTGATGTGGATACGTGGCATCGACAGCGTCGAATTTTAAATGCCTCACGAATTGATATCATATCCGAGGAAAAGTATTTATTTTTTGCATATCAACAGCGTTATTTACGGACTGCAAGGGTGAAAAGGATTGGCAAACCATGTTTGGGCCTATTGCCAGGATTTGCTTTGCCATTTACATCGCCTTATGTTAATATGTATTCTGAATTTTTTATGAGAATTTATGAAGCCGGTATCTATAAAAAGTTTAAGAATGACTTAAACGACGATGGTATAGCCAATGGATTAATATCGTTCATTGAACCAGAAGGCGACGAGTTTGTACCACTTTCGTTGCAGCATTTTAAAATCTCCATATATCTGCTCGGAGGCGGTTTCGCACTAGCTACTTTTATTTTCATTGTTGAAATGATATTCTTTAAGTTAAAATTAACTCGTTAGAATGTATATTTTGGATTCATTTTGGAACAAATGAGTTCTGAGTTTTTTGTTTGTCAAATCTCCGAAATAAGCAATTTACAATCTTCATTTTAAGATTTTGCTAAACTTATTGTAAACAAATAAAAATAAAATATTACAAGTACTCATATAATATCTTTTTGTTTTTGTGAATTTAGAGTTTGACGAGATGAATTGTTTTAGAAAACAGCTTCAACTAAAACATCGTTTTTTTGTAACTATGAATTTAAAGGTCTCCCTCCAATTCGTATGTTGACTAGCCCATACTATGTGCGATTACTTGGATATGTATTACGTAATAAGTGCGTTCTTTATTCGTTTTCTTCTTTCAATACGTCGATTACAGTCGTACCTAATGCAAGTAAGTAGTTGTTAAGAATTTTTTACCTTCATTTTTATTTTTTTTTATAACTGATACCACTGGTAGCCCCACATCATATCGTGGGAACGACGAGTTTTTAAACGTAAAAGCTTCCGCGGATCATTTAGGTTATAGCTAATTCCATCAATATTCGGTCCTCCATTTATCACCTATATTTAATAAATAGCTCAGATGGGGTTGAAAAATGTAGGCAAATCACTTTCTAAGGTAAATCTTACCATTTCTAAAATATGAATGACTATTAAACTATTCATAGAAATGCAAAAGACAACCTATTAGGGGCCATGCATATTATTTGAAACTTTTTTAATACGAACGCACATTACATTTGACGAAAATAGAAGAAGTTTTCTGCCAATTAGAAATATTGATATAATATGTGAATGGGATTTTGCCACACCTGCTTCGTTTTCGTTGCCAGCTTCATTCTTCTGACATATCTCAGATCCAGACACAGCACTTAATTTGTTGGTTTAGTTTTATTTGACTTTTGTTAATACAGCTAACCAATATAACGAATAGCCATTAGAAAGGCAAATGCCCCCGGTTGGAAAAAAGACGCATGTGTAACCCAGCACCAGTCCCTTGTCCGATTTTGCAGCCATCTGTGAAAATACATTCCCTGGTTCAGAGTCTGACTGAAGCTATTCCGTTGCCTGAGAAAAGTAAGTTGACGTGGTAGCTTTATCGCAGAACGAGAGATGGTTTTGAGTATCATCCCATGATATATATAACAAGGGGGAGGTTCGTTTAAGCATTAAGAGCAGAGATCGGCGTGCTAGGAAAGGTAGCCAAGACAGGCTGTACTTCGTAGTTTGGCAAAAGAGAGAGTAACACTTTTCTGCGAAAGCCTGTTCCACCAAACAACCGATGCGTATGAAAGGAGTGAGAGGAGTGGTCTAATATGTTTTGGCCGTATATGTTTTGCTTGACCTCAAACCGAGAATGTTACCTCCAAAAAAGTTGTTCCATGGTGGAACTCAGTACTTGAGCAGCAACGAAAAGACAAGCAAGCAGCCTGGACAATTCATAAGAAAAATCCCACCGATCATAACCTAATTCAATATCAGCGTTATTTACTGCAAGGACTGCAAGGGTGAAAATGAACTCAATTTTTAAAAGGAATGTTAAATTTGAAAAGAAGAAGAGTTTTGAAAGCTTCACAGCTAACATTAACCCAAATTCATCTACTAAGAAAATATTAACTGGGCATTTTTCTCCACACACCATAAAAACGATCATTACAGCTCCCCAGATTATATCCTGTCCATATCAGATAGCAGAGCATTTTGCGCAAACATGGTGTTCATACGCTGATGACTCAAATTTCCACCATAGGTTTTGCGAAGCAAAACGATCGGTAAATGCAATGGAATACCAAAACAACAATACCAGTCTCTCCGCAGTTTATATCGAGCTTCCTATTAAAATGATCGAACTTGAAGCAAGTATTAGGTCAGCGAAGGGAAAAACCCCAGGGTTCGATGGAATTGACTATAATATGCTCAAATTCTTACAGATGGAATCATCCCACAAATATGGAAAATTACCACAGTGATCCATATTCCAAAACCAAACAAGCAGCCCACCCAAGTCAGTGGGTATCGCCAATTTTCACTACTAGCATTCCCTGGAAAAACCTGTTGTGGTTTCTGGAAAAAAATAATTTTATTGACATTAGACACATTGACTTCAAACATGGAAGAGGTAACATCGATGCCCTCGTACACATTGGTGACTATGTTCCTACAGCTATATCCATTAAAAACCACGTCTCAATACTCTCAATTGATTTCGAAAAAGCGTTTGATCGTATAGGTACATATATTGTTCTTAAAAATCTTTTCAAATGGAAAGTTGGCCCTAAAATGTTTAAATTGATTAAATGTTTTTTGGACAACAGAAAATTCCGCATAGAAGTCAATGGCTTATTCTCTAACGTTAAAAATCTTCAAAACGGGATATCATAAGAGTCTCCACTTTCCGTAATTTTATTTATGATAGCCTCTTATGACGTTAACGAAATACTTGCAAAGTACAAAATTATAAAACATTGTATATACGCCAACGATCTGTATATATTTACTAAATGTAAGGAGTTAACAATGGTAACAAGATTATTCGCAAACATTTTGGACGATCTTAAAGGCTGGTGCAAATGCACAGACTCTAAGATCTTAGCCGAAAAAAGTAGTTTTATGCATATATGCAGGAAAACTATTTGCCCTAAGCGCATAGATTTAAATTTTAGTGATGTAAGCTTTTCTAACGTAGTATGTCTTAAAATACTTGGTGTGTAATATTCGAAGTTAAATATAGATTTAAGGGCCAATGTTTAATTCTTAAGAAAAACCTGACTAATAGGTTAAGCATAATAAAGTATCTAGCTTCTTAGAACAGCGCCATATCAACACGATGGCACATGTCACAAGATCGCATATATGGAAAATGTTCAAGAATCACACTTGCTAACCTTAAGGCACCAAATCACGCTGTAGCCCGAATTAGACTCAGAGCATTCTGAACGACACCCATAAAAAACACCTTGACCGAAGGCGGCCTCCCCACGATCGAACAACGATTCGAATACCTGACCTCTCTTCTTGTGTCTCAAATTGCATATGCCTACAATACACCTATAATCCGTGATGTCAAGAATTTGATCGCACGAAAGACTGTCAACAAATACCAATCCGCTCTACAAAATGCTGTTACCTTCTCAAAGAGATTCGACATCCCACTGCGCAGCCAAACAAAACTTAGAAAATAGAATCTAGTATTTTAATTACCCGAAGACCAAAGTAGCTTACCTTTCAATAAATAATAATAATAATAATAGAAAACATAAGGAAAGGCTACAGTCCGCTTGGGACGAACAGTATGATACCCTATCCTATCCTTATCCCTATGTACCTCAAAGAAAAAATTCATAAGGAAGATGATAGATAGCATTTTATTTCATTCTATGAAATTTATAGAAAAAAAAATATTTTTTTGAAAAAACGCCCCCAAAAAGTGGGCGTGGCCAAAAACTTTGTATGGGCGATATATTGGAAAAAATATTTGCTAAATATATTGTTAAACATTTTTTTTTCGATTTCTATGAAAATTTTCAAAGAAAACAGCATTTTAGTGAAAAACGCCCACAAAAAGTAGGCGTGGTAAAAAACTTTATATGACAAATTTATAAAGGTAGATAGTACCTACATATCTTGTGAAGGATTTACAACTTTATCGCTCTAACTTAAGCCTTAAAACGGTTTTTTCTAAATTGTGGGCGTGGCAGTGGGCGGATTTAAAAACTTTTAACACTTTACCATTTCGGGACCCTAGGGAGTATATGCTCCAAATTTCAGCCTCCTAGCATGACTTTAAGGCCTCAAAAGTTGATACGGACGGACGGACGGACGGACGGACGGACATTGCTAAATAGTCTTAGGATTTGGTCCTGATCATAAATATATATACTTTTATGGGTCTACGACGAATATTAAGGGGTGTTACAAACTATGTGTCAAAATTAATATACCCTTAGGATAGGGTATAAAAACATAAGGAAAGGCTACAGTCCGCTTGGGGCGAACAGTATGATACCCTATCCTATCCTTATCCCTATGTACCTCAAAGAAAAAATTCATAAGGAAGATGATAGATAGCATTTTATTTCATTCTATGAAATTTATAGAAAAAAAAAATATTTTTTTGAAAAAACGCCCCCAAAAAGTGGGCGTGGCCAAAAACTTTGTATGGGCGATATATTGGAAAAAATATTTGCTAAATATATTGTTAAACATTTTTTTTTCGATTTCTATGAACATTTTCAAAGAAAACAGCATTTTAGTGAAAAACGCCCACAAAAAGTAGGCGTGGTAAAAAACTTTATATGACAAATTTATAAAGGTAGATAGTACCTACATATCTTGTGAAGGATTTACAACTTTATCGCTCTAACTTAAGCCTTAAAACGGTTTTTTCTAAATTGTGGGCGTGGCAGTGGGCGGATTTAAAAACTTTTAACACTTTACCATTTCGGGACCCTAGGGAGTATATGCTCCAAATTTCAGCCTCCTAGCATGACTTTAAGGCCTCAAAAGTTGATACGGACGGACGGACGGACGGACGGACATTGCTAAATAGTCTTAGGATTTGGTCCTGATCATAAATATATATACTTTTATGGGTCTACGACGAATATTAAGGGGTGTTACAAACTATGTGTCAAAATTAATATACCCTTAGGATAGGGTATAAAAACATAAGGAAAGGCTACAGTCCGCTTGGGGCGAACAGTATGATACCCTATCCTATCCTTATCCCTATGTACCTCAAAGAAAAAAAATCATAAGGAAGATGATAGATAGCATTTTATTTCATTCTATGAAATTTATAGAAAAAAAAAATATTTTTTTGAAAAAACGCCCCCAAAAAGTGGGCGTGGCCAAAAACTTTGTATGGGCGATATATTGGAAAAAATATTTGCTAAATATATTGTTAAACATTTTTTTTTCGAATTCTATGAAAATTTTCAAAGAAAACAGCATTTTAGTGAAAAACGCCCACAAAAAGTAGGCGTGGTAAAAAACTTTATATGACAAATTTATAAAGGTAGGTAGTACCTACATATCTTGTGAAGGATTTACAACTTTATCGCTCTAACTTAAGCCTTAAAACGGTTTTTTCTAAATTGTGGGCGTGGCAGTGGGCGGATTTAAAAACTTTTAACACTTTACCATTTCGGGACCCTAGGGAGTATATGCTCCAAATTTCAGCCTCCTAGCATGACTTTAAGGCCTCAAAAGTTGATACGGACGGACGGACGGACATTGCTAAATAGTCTTAGGATTTGGTCCTGATCATAAATATATATTCTTTTATGGGTCTACGACGAATATTAAGGGGTGTTACAAACTATGTGTCAAAATTAATATACCCTTAGGATAGGGTATAATAATGATTTCATCGGAGATCGAGATGGTGATACATATAAGCACGAGTTGAGTTACACCAGTAATTTTTTTTTCGTGAAGACAACAGCCGTAGTTTGAGGAGGATTCACTGAAAGTCCGTTTCTAGTGCATCGAACCCTACCGGCAGCCCCTATTTAGAATGGCTGAAATTACCTTTAATATATAGGCCAAGGCCAATCTCGGACTTAAGCCTTATTTCAGCATAGCTGCGTTAATTACAATTTCGATGAGATCGCTCATTAGTCATCTCAGCGTTTTATATCATGATCAAGTTTGAAGACACTAAAATTCCTAGGCATTTGTATTCGCTAATAACTTCCTTTTCCTCATGATACTTTCACCATTCTCTTATGCTGCTGAACTCATTACGATATCTCCAAGGCGCAGGGACATAAGTTCCAACTTTTTATAATATTTTGTCAAAGATGGGACATAAATCCCAAATTCTCTGAGACAATATATGTATATAATATATAGATAAAAACAGAAGTATTGTATTATTGCCACATCAACATAGAAATAAAACCACTTTTTCCAATTATTAAGAATCGTTATCTCAAAATTAAGTGGGACATAAGTCCCAAAATAAAAAGTTTGGACTTATGTCCCTGCGTCATCTGCAATTCTTTTTGTTCCCCATGCCACCCGCAGCTCTCTGCGTCGTTTAACTATTCTCAAGCAATTGCACCTTCCACTTGCTTAGGTCTCAAATTAGACTTTTTATACCTATTCACATAGTCTAAGGCAAAGCTTTTTATAATATTTGCTATTCTCTTTCTGTTAAACGCTTAGCCTCACTGTGTCAAATACTGAATTATTAAACTCACAATACTGCAATTAAAAAAAATAGTATGTAAGAATACCTCAAAGATCATTTTCTTGTTTAGTTAATTGACAAAACTAATATGTTGAATTTTGAAGGAAACAAATTTAGCCGAAAATCCTATTTCGTTAGAAGTGTTTCTACGAAAATTATGTAAAAATGTTTTTCTTTACAGTTGGAAAAATTATTTTGCAGAAAAAATTGTTCATTGTCGAATGTATCCATTTGAAAGTTCATTGAACAAATTCTTAACCTTCGACCAATAGATTTACCTTTTTTTTTTTAATATATTGGTATAATAGGCAAAATTTGGTTGAAAACAAACCAACAGTCTCTTAATTTACCAACAGAGAACTGGTTTATCGATAAAGGTAATGTATTCTCCCACAACTCTCTTTAAGAAGTTTGTGGTGCGGTGGATTCCTCCACACACAAGCAACATGTGCCATCGCCATGGCGCTATTATTCTTTTATACCTGCACTCGTCATGTAACGTACTGTGTATATATATACATATATATATATATATGTACATATGTACAGTACCTGTGAATTATTTTCAAGCCGAAGGTATCATTCCTCTATGTTCACAGGTTAAGGTAACCATCGTTGCCGGTCGCCAAGAAGCGACCAACTAGTCTAAGTGAGTTGGGATGATGATCGGTTGAGACACTGCAGAGTTGTTATATATATTCTAATATATTTATTCTTCTTTATTGTTTTACAATTGGATTGACTCATTTTTGAGTTTACAAAATAGTTTATTTAATTTGTGTGCTACTTAAAATCATTTTGATTTGTATTTCCCGGCGAAAAAACCAGAAACCCAGTTTTAATTGCTGTATTGAGTTTTTTGGTCCCCTCGGGCAAGCAACAAAACAACCGAAAAAAATATCTGAAATTGTTTTTCGACCAATCTGTATTAGTGTTTGTGAGTAACGCACACAAGTGTTACCAGTTTTGCCGCCTTTCCATTAGTATTTGTGGTTTGTTTACAAAATTTTTCTTCACAGTGATTTTGCAACGTGAAGAGAGTTTGTTCGTTGAAAGTTCGTGTGTTTATTTATTTAGTTTTTTTGTGCAAATCACAGTGGTAGCACGTGCAAGTTATAATCGTCTAATTTATTTTTTTGTTACAATAAAAAGGGAAAAGTAAACAACAGACACACTGGCCAATTCGGCGGTAATTAACGGTCGCAGGAAGATGGGCACACGTGTACCACCACCAACGCCACTCTGCGATAAGGCAATGGCTGGAATACCTCAGCTTGTTGACGATCTTCAGCGCCTGTCTGAAGATCAGGACAGTGCAGATGTGGTTTTTCTCTTGGGACGTGAGGAGGAGCGTGTCTATGCACATCGGATTCTTCTGATGGCCAGGTAATGTGATATGTTAATTATTATTATTATTCCATCCAGTTGGGTGTGTAATGTGGGGCACTTGCCGATGTAGGTTTTTGTTTTCCTTTAATTGTCGTCAGTTGCTACTTGACATTGATGTGGTCATGCTCATGATATATATACATACAAAAATGCATTTGGGTGACGAGTGATGTAGTGATTAATCAATTGCAAATTGGAGCTAAGCATGAAAATGTGTGGTTTTAATAAATTTTGTAATGAAACGTGGGTTTGCTTACATTATTTGTGCGAATGCAACGGATGAGAACAGTAACTCATAGAAGAAAGCAAAAAAGACAAAATATTCACCAAGGCACTGCGCCAAAAGTTTGATTTATGTGAACCAACTGTATGACATAATGAAAAAGAAGTAGCTCTTCTTTTTATTCGTACGACGGAATTGTTGTAAAATATAAGTTCGCATATGGTCTCTTTTGTTTTAACTGAACATTTTAGTGTTAAATAATATATTAGCCTTCTTTATACCCTATCCTAAGGGTATATTAATTTTGACACATAGTTTGTAACACTCCTTAATATTCATCGTAGACCCATAAAAGTATATATATTTAAGATCAGGACCAAATCCTAAGACTATTTATCAATGTCCGTCCGTCCGTCCGTCCGTCCGTACGCAATTTTTAGGCCTTGAAAATTAAGCTACGAAGCTGAAATTTTTACCAAATACTTTCTAGGGCTCCTAAATGGTTAAGTTTAAAATTTTTTGGAATACGCACACTGCCACGCCCACAATTTAGAAAAAAAACGTTTTAAAGCTAAAGTTAGAGAGATAGAGTGTTACAACCTTTACAAGATATGTAGGCACCACCCTCCTTTATAAGTTTGTCATATAAAGTTTTTTACCACGCCTACTTTTTGTGGGCGTTTTTCACAAAAATGTTTTTTCGAAATTTTTCATAGAAAGCGAAAAAAAATGTTTAACAAGATATTTAGCCAACGTTAATAGAATGAAATATAAAGCTATCCATCATCTTCTTAATGCTTTTTTCTTTGGGGCATATAGGGATATGGATAGGGTATCATACTGTTCGACCCAAGCGGACTGTAGCCTCTCCTTATTTTGTTCTTTCATTTTATTCGACGAGGTTATGATCAAAATTATTGAGATTACAACCCACACACTCCACTGCATTCCTACTTTTTCTTAAGCCCTCCCAGTTCAGTATGACTTCCTCACTAAAGTCAATAAAGCGCTCTATTTCGCGCTTGTATAGGAACGTTATTCGAGATTTTTACTTTTCACGCTTAGGAATTACATTTCCATTCAAATCAATGTCTTGAATAAATCGGAGTGGGTAAGAAAATCGGCAGTAAAATAAAAAATAAACAAATATATCTTCGCACCCACAATGGTTGGAGCAGCAGGGCTCTAGATTCTGTATGAGCCGTTTACGTCAAATATTTTAATATTTATTTTAAACGTAAGAACAGAAAACTTAGATATCTAAAAATGCCAGCGGTTATCAGTGCATCTTAAGTGAGTGCTATCTGAATTCTTTTGTAATTCTGTACATTCTGCCATTGAACTCATGCATTTTATATCTTAAAAACTACTGAGTTCTTTTATATTTTGTTTAAATTTTTCTATTTCATCTTGGCGTTCTTTTTTAGATCTAAAATCATTTTGTATCTGACTTGTTAGATAAAAGCGATTTTTGTAAAAAAGAACTTGGCTCTTCTTTCAGACTTATGTTTATGTCCATACTAGTTGGGTTTGAGAGTTATAAAAGGGTAAGATATAAACTTTAGAAATAATAATATGATTTCGCAAGAAATTATACGAAAATTATATTCGCTAATGATCCAGAAAATTTAAACCTTAGTTTAATAAGTTAGTTGTATGAAAGGTAGAGGGATTTCCAGTTGGGACTTGACAATTTTGAACTACTCACAAAACTGTCAGTGTTAAGACATTCAAAAAAAACCAAAAACTTCCGTCAATATTAAAAAGTCATCAATAATTGGATTCAAAAAATCGACCTTTGCAAACGTGTACGTGGAAGATATTAAAGACGTCGAATTCCATACATACATGTGTTGATTGCTCTTCAAACCAGCTATAAAATTTTCGATACATCTCAAATGGATGTTTGCATAAATGTAATTAATGAAATCCCATACTGATTGGTAACAGCATTAGATTTATTTTTTCATTGGAGAAAGATCTCCCTTATTAGAGCGCTCCATTTTACTTACATAGTCATTGTAAAGTGCAAATGATAGTATTTTAAAATCATAAAAAAAAGATAAATACTTTTCAAAATCAGATTGAGAAAGACTTTTTATATATCTCCAAGCCTTGTTACTTTGATTTCTTTCTTTAGTGTACCAGGGATGGGAAATTTGACCATTTCTTGTTAATTTTGCAGGAATCACTTTATTCATACAGTCTTTCATGGAAGTATAAAAGTATTCTACTGCATCGTCAACATTTGGACGAAGAGACAAATTTAAGCCAAATTTATTTATTTCTTCAGAAAGCCTATGGAAATTATATTTCCGAATGTCAAAAGAGTGCGAACGATCATACGAATTACTATTTTCGTACAAATGTCCGCCTATGTCAATAAAAACATCCAGGGGAGGATGATATTTGTTTATGTTAGTAATAGTGGAACTACAGTCCTAATAGCGTCGGAAGAAAAGACTAAATCGAGAATTAGATTTTTAATGTTTTTTATACAGCTAGTTTGCTGTGAGTCAAAAGATAAAATGTTATCATGCATCAATAGCTCTTGTTGTGCAGAGTCGATAGAGGGTATAAAATGAGATTTATCCTTAGAAGGTTCCTATCCGATTTGAGGCAGATTGAAATCGCCAAGTATTAAAATAGTGCTATCACAACAATATATGTCAAAATATGGTCAAGTACCGAGGACAACTCAGAGTAGAAAGAGTGAAGACGGGTTGTACGCATTAACCACATATAAATGTTTATTCCTTAATGTGACAAATGGAAAGTCGATCTTACATGACTCAAGATTAGAACGAACAGCAATCAAAACACCTCCTATCGCAATAAGATAATTTATATGACGATCATTTCCAGAAACTGAAAACTCATACTGACATTAAGCCATGTTTCTGTCAAGGAGAATATGTCAGTGTCATCAGTGTACTAACTATTATTAGACGTGAGTTTGTTTATGTTTATATTAATAATATGTATGTTAATAATAGTACATTTTTAAGGCTATTCATATATGGTACGCTACCCATTTAAGAGCAAAAGTTTGGCAACCGTGCATATATGTATTATTTCAGGGACAATTTTTTTATACAATCGTTATGGTGACTTTTTGGGAATTTGATTTTTACAATCATCTATGTAAGCCTGTCTATCAGGGCTATAAGTAAAATATAATAATACTAGAAATACGGCTTTATATCTCAGATAGAGAGGCAAATCAATGTGATAGCTTATACTGGACTCCGGAGTTTTTTTTTTAAAAAACGATTTTGAACTTATGGCCAATAAAATAGACCAAAGATCAAAAATTGTTCATTACCTTTGTTAAGAAGAAATAACACCAACTTTTGAAAAATGGGTTTATTGCGAAAGTGAAATACTGGACCGCAAGTCCTCTCAGTCGACATATTATATCTTGTCCTGGTGAATTTTATGTCTCTATATCTAGTAGTTAAGGCTGTGCCAGTCAGTCAGTTTGTTGAGAAGAGATTGCACCCTGAATTTGTGTGAATTTTTACAAATGAATTCAATGAAATAAGTCGGAGTTCATTGTTTTATCTATCATTTGATGGTGTTTTCAATCCGTTCATCGGCACGCTTGGTAATGAACTGAAGCTCTTCCAATTAAAACTTAAAATCGGTTGAAATCAGCTGTGAAATTTTCTATACTTATACTTATATACGTTGCTTCAATCACGTTTTTTATCAGTCAGGGACAAGCTGTTTATAGCCGATTAAGAATTAAAAAAAAAATATTTGCCGTAATCGCAAACAAATAAATTTTAATGTATTTATGAATAGAAAATTTCTATTGCTTCTACCACAAAAATATTATCTAAAAAAACTAAGTCTAATTTGATTTAAATAGCAATATTTACAATTACAAAAAATTTCCCGCGAATTGACAAATTCTTGCTGCGAACTGTCACTCTTTATTCACAATCCACATAATACAGACGCGATCCACAAATCCGCGAATGAAAAATTCGTTCGAACATAACCTTAAAGTTGACACATCTTGCTGCTAACATTTACAAAACAGATTCGTTGGTACCTGCGACCAACACAGTTCTCATGTGAAAGAAATTTCAGAATTTACGAATATTCGCCTGTTTGCAGTTCGCGGTTCGCTCTCATGTGAATGATCCTTCGTGTTAGACGCAGCGATCCCGATCCCAGGTGTTGCAGCGGTCGCTGGTCATTTTGCCAGTACTATAGTTTTCATATACAATGACTGAACTAAAATATTAATATTGTCCAAGTTTGGTGTCAGTTAGCACAGCGGGTCTCGAGTATTAGACTGGCGTACCGTACCGGGCCGGAACGAAAATTGTTATTATTTGAAAACTGCTGCGTAATCAGAGACCCGTACTATGAGGTTCATTTATATTGAATTCCGCAATCTTGCACAATTTATTATTATTCGGAGCTTACACAATACAAGACTCGCTGTCTATTGCCTGGCAATAAGTACTTTCATTGTCAGAAAACAGTGCTCTGAACCAGTGTTAAAAAGACGTTCACATAATATCTGTCGGAATAATGTTGTTAAAGAAACCAGGAATGCCAAAAAACAATTCTATTGCACTCAGCTAGATGCTTCCAAAAACTCCACTAAAATATTATGGAACAATTTAAAAAAGATAGGCGCTTTCGGTAAACCGAATTTAGGAGATATTAATGATCTTACTTTCGCAAACAGTTTAAACAAATTTTTTGTCGCGTCAAACTCTTCGAATTCTTTAGAAAATAAGAGCGACCTCGAAAATTTAAACGGATCATTCTCATTTAATTGTGTTACGATAAACGAAAGTTTTGCTTCGCTCTGCTCAATTACATCAAATGCTATCGCTCTAGATGATATATCACCGAAATTTATTAAATTACTTCTTCCAGTAATCATTCCAAGTATAAATAATATTTATAATGATTGTATAACACAGTCCTACTTTCCTAACGTCTGGAAGATTGCTAAAGTTATTCCCTTACCGAAGAAAGCTGGAAAACACGATCTTTCAAATTACCGACCCATAAGCATTTTACCATTTCTTTCCAAAGGACTGGAAAAGTTGATGTTCAATCAGTTAACGCAGTTTCTTGAATCTTACAATTTATTATCGCCACTGCAGTCAGGATTTCGTAAAAAGCATAGTTGTGTATCAGCAATTTTGAAAGTTCACGATGATATTCGAATTGCTATGGATGAAGATAAGGTAACAATCCTAAATTTACTTGACTTTTCCAACGCGTTTGGTTCTGTTGACCACTCTATTCTTCTTAAAAAATTAAAGACTCAGTTTGACTTTTCTTCATGTGCGATCAAAATGATTAATAGCTTTCTGCGCAATCGCAAGCAAGCAGTTGCTGCTGGTCGTTTGGTATCTGAGTTTGTTGAACTTAAAACGGGTGTTGCCCAGGGTTCACTATTAGGTCCATTACTTTTCAGCATATTTATCAATGACATTGTGAATGTAGTACAACATAGTTCATATCATCTCTATGCGGATGACCTGCAACTTTATTTTTCATTTCCGCTGGGCCTTCTTGAAGATGCAATCGTTATGATTAATGATGATCTGTGTAGTATATATAATTGGACTATACAGAACAAATTAACTTTTAACCCAAAAAAGTCACAAAGTATAATAATTTACAAGAAGTGTCTTGACGAATCTTATTTTCCTAAAATAATTTTAAATAAACATGTGGTCCCCTACAGTGTGACTGTCAATAATTTAGGCTTTGTTTTCAACAAAACGCTAACATGGGACGATCATGTAAATAAGGTGATTGGTGGAATTTATGGTGGTCTAAGACGTTTGTGGAAAATATCTTTGTATCTGCCAAAATCTACAAGATTGACTCTGATTAAAACACTCATATCGCCAATTATAACTTACGGTGCTCCACTGTACGGTGGAATGGACTCAATAAGCAAACAAAAATTAAATGTAGCATTTAACTCTTGCATTCGGTTTGTTCATTCCTTAAAAAGGTTCGATCATGTATCAAATTTATCTAACTGTATTTTTGGCATTTCCTTAATATCTCATTTCGTTGTCGAAATGTGCAAGTTTCTTTTTAAGTTAATACACAATCGAACTCCAACTTATCTATTCGAAAAGATACATTTTTCCTCATCATCAAGAACATGTAATATCAATATCACCAGAACTTCAGCATTGCAAACTCGCAGATCATTTTTCCCTTTATGTACCAGATTTTGGAACAAATTACCAACTCAAATTAAAAACATACCAAATTTAAATGAATTTGTAAATTCTTTAAAAACCTATCTACAGAACCCAGATATCGCTTTGCATTTTCACTCCATTTTTATTAATTGATTTTATGAATAACATTATACTATTTTTTTAATTACTTTTAATTTAAATACTTTTCTTGTTAACCTTCTCTCTTTTTAACGGATAAGATATGTTAAGATTTATTTTTGTATATTTTAAGAGCTATCAATGAGACTCCTATCTCAAAGCTCTCTCTGAACAAATAAATGAAATGAAATATACTGAGAAAAAATCAATAAACAGCGGCAAAACCATTTTAAAAACATTTATTAATCGGAAATTTGTGTTGTGCTGTCTGCTTTGTGTGAAAATGAATTATATTTTCTAAGCGATACAAATATTTTATAAATTCATTAAAAAATAATTTCGTATAACAAATAAAACGTGCGTTAAAACTGTTAATCTTTTCGAAATTTAAAAAATAACAATAATGTTACATCTTTCTTCTGTAAAATTGTTGAGGTCTGGATCTGCATGGGTTAGATGGGAGCGTTTATCGACGAAAATAAAACGCGGCATTAAACAAAATTTTTTTTTTGTAGATTGTTATTACTTTTCTTACTTTTTTAATTTTTTGTTCTATAAAGAATATAATTAAGGGGACAAACGGCAGATCTGTTCTAAACTGTTTACCGTTCTACGCGCCTAGCTACTAGAATTTTAAGAGAGAGGACATTATTTTACCCTCAACCAAATAGAACAAGGTACAGATTAGCCGAACTTGTAACTCGATGCCTTCGATTCATTTTTTCGCGAAAATCGGACAACAGAAATTTTAATATTTTTCCCTGTGCATCATCCTCTTACGAAATGTTCCTTAAAACGGACAATTTATAAATATAATACTGAAACATGTATTTTGCATTCCCCCATACAATTTCAGATTATTTTTTCAGCGTTTTCGGAGACAAACACATAATTTTAGCGTGCAAAGCAAATTAGACTTTGATAATTTGAAAATAAAAGATTTTTATTTTCGCCTGGCAAGAGTCCGACAGGTTTCATTATGGAAATGGCTAAAATGAAAGATGAACAGTGTTCTACAATCCACAAAATGTGGTCTCTTGATCCCTTTTCCGACGAGGTTATGATCACCCACTTTTTAAACTTGGGATCGTTTATATGTTGCCATACAACATTGAATAGCGGTCAAATTACAGGTAGAAACAAAGAATATGGAAAGCCTAATAAAATGTTTTTTATGTATTAAATAAAAGTCCATTTTTAGAACACAGAACCATTTCACAATTAAAACATTTAACTGATAGACCCTGCATGTTTAAATATCATATTAACATAAAACAATTTTGTTATTATTTCGCCTTTTAGATGTAAAAGCTTTAAAACAGCAAAACGTGGCGAGATCTGCAGGATACCCGGCAGTTCCGTTTCACCAGCTGCGCCGGGAACACCCACGCCCGTAAGGCTACAGCATGTTAATTGTGATGTTTTCCGGCAGTTCATCGTCTATGTATACACAGGAAAAGTATACATTTGTACCCACCTATTGACAATCTTATATCATATATTTTAATTACTTCACAGATAATGCTGCAGGACTCTCGAGTATTTGAAATGATGACTCTGGCACAGGATATGGGAGTCGAAGAATTACGAGCTGCATGCGAAGATCATGTCATATCAACTTTATCTGTTGATAATGCCTGCACTTTTTTAACAGCAGTTATGGAAATTCATGAAAAAGCAGGTGAGTTTCAATATCGTTAAATAATTACAAATAAAAACGGCACTAACGCAATCATCCGCTACGCAGCTCGTATGTCGCTGCGATCGGTCATGCAGGCTTATGAATTGGTTTTGGAATTTCAATATTAGCCTTGTAAATAAAAAACGCACAGTATTTGCTAGGTGCCTTGTGGGTGTATTTTTTATTTTGTATAATTTTGTATTTTTTTAATTGTGGGATGTGGGAATGTTCTATTAATTCTTTCTTGTTTATTCCCTATTCTAAAGGTATATCAAATTTGACACATAGTTTGTAATACCCCTTAATATTGGTTGTAGACCCCTTTAAATTGTTTTGTAGAGACAATATATATGTTTATCAAAATACCATATTTACATACAAAATATTCCAATTCGCACATTGTCTGTTGATTATACGTACAAATTTAAAGCATACAAGCTTAGACAGAGACGTTTGACCAAGACTTGGCGTTACGTCCCTCTGCACGCTTCAACGTGGTAACACCTTAAAATACCAGAAACGAATCGGGGAGTAGGCGCATCGCCAACAGACTCCATCCAATCCCAAAGCAGTCATGCGTTTAGGGGAAGGGACAGCTTGTGCGACTGTACCGAAACATTTCATGGAAAATTTGAACAATTTTATAAAATTTGTTGGACAACGTCCAAATTCTTAAAAGTTTACGCGGAACAAAGGCTGAAGATGCCTTAATAGAGCTACCTAATATTAAGCAGCTACGTGGTGGAAAGGTGTTCAGAGGCCGGTACATGGACGCGCGCAGTGGCTATGTTGAAAGAGCAATTTCCTCCACAACGACCAGCACACGTAATATATGAACTCGTGTTCATTACAGCACTACTCTCTGAGCTTCCTGATCCAGCTGTGCCAGAAGTGCACCGCATCGATATGGTCTACAGCATGTTTCACGACAATCTAAAGAAGGCAATCAAGATAATCTAATTTAGCACCTTCAGAAAACTTATTTCCCTGGCTCAGAGACTACGAAAGATTGCACCAAGCAACAAAAAAGGATCCACCAAAGTGTAGTCACAGACATGTTAAAGATGACTGCCAGAAATCGGCCAAGTTGCAACAATAGCCGCTGCCGCAGCCATAGACATAAGCAAAACAATAAACAGAAACCCGCTAAGGCAGCCTATATGTTTTGGTTGCGGTAAGATCGATTTCATTCGTAGGAATTGCACTAATTATAGCAATTATATAGATAGGTAGATAGATAGATAACTGGAAATATTCCAACGGTTCTAATGGGAATAAAAAAGAAAGAGCATGTAGCTGACCTAGCTAGAACAAGGCTTTATCAAGTAGAAGGCTTTATCGGCAGCTAGAGGCGGAAAAGCACTCCTTCAAGGAGAGGAAGGTGCAAGTTGTGTTGGCAGACGGTGTATCGAGAGCTAAAAACATTCTATTCGCTTGTACTGAAGTGGGACATAGGGAAATAAAGCTGGACATAAAGCTGGACATTACCATTCTACCAGAGGGAAGTGAAATCATAACTCTTATCGAAGTCGACTATCTGGAAAGATGTGGGATAGTTATTAACCCTGTCCAGAGTATGCGATTCTTTTCAGACCAACCTGCAGTGTGTTTTTCAAAAAGTTGAGACCCCGGTACCCACACCTCAGTTCCTTTGCGAATATTTTCCATATTTTTTTATTATACCAATTTCACTAATTCAGGACCCACCGATATACAATGTTCTTAATATGTCAATTGATGAGGAGCAAGCAGTTCCGCCAAAACGCCAACTACCAAAACAAGCAACTTTTTAATTGCTCTATACCGCTTCACGTTGTAAGTCCAGCACGGCGCCGGGTTAACACAACGATCCGGAATGTTTTCCTAAACAAGTAAGAACGTGAATATCAACATGACGAATATAAAGGATATTGAAGAAGAAGAGAAAGCAGCCACCGACAGTCTGGTTAAGAAATATCCAAAGACATTTGAATGGGAGGACGAAATAGCTGTTCGTGGTATGGTTCACAACATTTAAACTGGATCTCATCAACCAATTGCCTCACCTCCATACAGCTAATTACCTTCAAGAAAGGATCAATTAAAAGAAGAGATCGGAAAGATGTTGCGGCTTAAAGCTATAGAGCCATGCAAATCACCATGAGCCTCGCCAGTTGTGATGGTACCCAAGAAAGAGGTTGCAAATTTTGAAAAGAACATCACAAGCAAATCACTGGACTATGCTAACAAATAACATAACAAAGCCGCCCACTACTACCCATGTGCTTAGTAACGCAGGTAAGGGTGTAACTTTCAAATTTACTTCGTGGCGTCCTTATATCATCACCCGGCAACTTGGTGAGGCGGTTCACCAAATTGGTAGTAGGTACGGACTGTACAGATGAGTCATTGGGAACGTACCATGTCTCTGCACTCACGCCGTTACTAACCAAGCACACGCCAGCAAAAAAGCCAATACGATCATTGAGAATATTTTGAGCTTCTTATAAAGCGTGAAAGACATTTTGGGTTGGTCGAGTTTAGATCGTTAAGATCATTGTAGAAGTAACCTCCTAGATGGAGATGAGAGAAATCAGAGCATCCACAAATAAGTGCAGAGTTGTCTCTTCCTCCGTCTCATCCATGTAGCTCCTACAAAAGTCGTTTGAATAAGCGCCAAGCCTTATTGGATGCCTGCCTGTCAGATAGAGTCCAGTAATGACACCAATGTACCACCTATTGAGGGTAATCAAATTCTTAGAGCGTTTTAGATCCAGCTTAGGCCAAATCTGCTTCGTTGCTATACACGCGTCCATCTCAGGTGGGGTTTTTTCTAACCAATTAATAATCAAACTCTTACTAGTAGAATTAATAACTCAAAGCTAGGTGTGACACCTTCTTTGGAATCTAGTTTTGAACAAACTTAACAAGCTAACAAGATGTACTGATAGTTGTGGTCTAGGCATCAACCCTCATAAAACTGAACCTGTTCTCTTTAATAGGAAATACAAAATCCCACATGTCAACCCCTCTTCAATCAGGGGTACCAGTGTCGTCATCTCTGACGAAGCCAAATACTTAGGTATCATCTTGGATAGAAAGCTCAGATGGAAATCTAACATACAAGAAAGAGTTCTGAAAGTTAAGGTAGCTCTCTTTTCTTGCAAAAAAAAACTATTGGTAACAAGTGGGGATTACGGTAAGATTGTCTGGTGAACTGCCTTAGAGAAAACGATTAATCGTGATAAACTAAGCAAGGTCCGAAGATCAGCTTGTTTATGCAGAAGTGGAGCACTTCACACCACTCCCTTAGCTGCATTGAACATTCTGGTCATTTTTAGCAGACAGACAGCTAGTACCACGGCCATTCGCCTCAAAGCAACATCACAAGGGACCGAAAATGAAAACGGTCACTCGGTAATTCCGAACTTACTCAGAATCCTTCATAGAACTATAGATGACACCATACCCCAACAGCAGTTTGAAAAAAAAAAACATCCAGCTAACCAGATTCTTTTGGATTAATGCTGCCTTGCTGGGGGAAGAGTCGGTCCATTTCTACACAAATGGTTCAAAAACAAAAGATGGGGTGGGTGGAGGTATCAGATAGACTAAATCTTAGTCTCTCTTTTCATCTCCCTAACCATGGTAGTGTTTTCCAAGAGAAATTATGGCGATCAAGGAATAACGTGGTATCCGTAAAGGATATTCTTATCTTTTCGGACAGCCAGGCTGCCATGAATTGTCTGGATTCTGTCTCTATTAACTTTTTAGAAGCCTTAAAAGAAGAACTCGCCTCTCAATTTTGTCTGAAAAAGGCTCCTTAGGCATACCAGTTTCCACATGCAAACTCTTAACAGCAGTCTGAAAATGAAATTGAATGCAATAGAAAAAACGATCAAAAGCTAGGACGATAAATAAAATATTCTCTTTCACATTTGACCCATAAAACTTTTTTGGCCATGGTCAGTTTTTGATATCATTTTTCCCAAAATTCAGTTCATATGAACCTATGAAATTTATGAAAACGAAATAAAATGTCATGCATTGTGTTTTCTATGCTTTTTTCATGGGGAGGGATATGGATAGAGTATCATACTTCAGCCCAAGTTAACTCTTATCTTTCCATATGTTTTTTTTTTTGTAAGTGAGCACAGTTTTCTGGTTTTTATTTGGTCAAATAATTTGACAAGTATGCAGGCCGCAAACTACAAAATTATCAATAAACTTATATCGTTATATGTACGCACATACCTTTGCTAGTTATCCTTGCAAAACACACATGTATGATTGTGTAAATATTTCCCAGAGCCGGGCAAATGGTAATTGTAACAAGAAAGGACAGTTGAAATCGCACAACTAGGACGGTAACTAGAATTGACCAAGAACATGTTGTAAACTAAAATTTCACAACATTAATTTATCATAGAAAACGAATTGTACAGGCGAAGCTTTTTCTGCCTGCTCCTAGGGAAAACTGGTTTGATTTCACGAGATCGTACAGTGAAATTCCCGAGGAAAACGATTATGGAGCAAAATCGCAACTTATGTTGAAAAGGGCAACCGAAGGAAATGATCGACGATATAACTCGAGCAAAAAATGTGACGACGATGCGGATGACGAGCGAAAAGAAGAAGCGAGCGGTACAATGGTTGAACAAAGAGTAAAATTTTATTTCAGCTGATACTATAAGTTAACTTTTAGTACAGTAGGGTTTTAGTACAATTACATTCAAAAAATATGGAGGAGTTATTTAATTGGCGCCAAATTCGAATTCATGTTTAAATGGTATAATTTTATACAATAGAATTTTCATATATTTAATTGAATTGAATGTTCATGATAGGTTAAAATAATTGTTTATAGCTTGTGATGTCTTCTTGAGCTCCATCATTCCGCCCCACTGAAAGGATCCCTTTCAACAAGGCAAAAGGGCAAGCTTGTGAATCGGTCGACTGAAAACTCCTTTGGACGTGCGAACCTCAGCAACTCTTACTCTTCCATCTCGACCGGGGACAGTCTTTTGGACCCTTCCCATTAACCATTTCTGTGGGGTTAAGTTGTCGTCATGCACAATTACTAAGGAGCCAACTGGTAAGTTAGGTTGTGCTGATGACCATTTCGATCGCTGCTGAAGCTCCGTTACATACTCTATGGACCAACGCCTCCAAAAGTGTGTTTTAATATTTTGTATGCGACGCCAGTATTGCAAACTGGTTGTATCTGCGGCATCGTCCGCAGGTTCTGGAATCGATTTGAGAGACGATCCTATAAGTAGGTGTGCTGGTGTAAGCGCCTCAAAGTCGTTCGGATCATTGGTAAGCGGTGTTATAGGCCTGGAGTTCATTATGGCTTCAATCTCACATAAGGCTGTAGTGAGCTCCTCAAAAGATAGCTTGGTGTTGTTCAGTGAGCGATAAAGGTGTCCTTTGGCAACCTTGACTGCCGCCTCCCAAATTCCACCAAAGTGCGGCGCCCTAGGGGGAATGAAATGAAAGTGTATGTTATCAATACTACAGAACTTAAGAATGGATTCATAAGAAGGCTTGTGAAATAGTAGGTTACGAAGTTCTGATAATTTTGATTGAGCTCCCACAAAGTTTGTTGCGTTGTCGCAGAAGATATCGCATGGAAGCCCTCGACGGCTAATCATGCGTTTTAAGGCCGCTATAAATGCATCTGACGATAGGTCAGACACTGGTTCCAAGTGCACCGCCTTAGATGATAAACAGACGAAAACAGCGATATATGACTTATACGGCACCTTGCCACGAATTCGATGATAGGTATAGATGGGACCGCAAAAGTCAACACCACAACGTAGAAAGGGCCGACTGACATTCACTCTCTCTGCAGGGAGGTCTCCCATGACCTGATTCATTAGTTTTGGTCGATACCGCGTGCAATGAATGCACCCCCGCACGACCTTTCTCGACAGGTCTCTGGCGTTGACGATCCAAAACTGTCCACGCATAAGTGCGACGAGAGTCTTAGGTCCAGCGTGGTAATTGGTGATATGCAGGTGACGAGCAAAACACTTAGCAAAATGCGAGTCCTTCGGAAGTAGGATAGGATATTTCTGTTCTTCGGGGATGTTAGCGTTCTTTAAACGTCCTCCAACTCTAAGAACAGGATATCCATTGACGTTGTCCAAAAATAAACTGAGCCATTTTAGAGAACTTCGAAGATTCTCTCCTTTCTCTATCAGTCTAATTTCTTCTGAAAACGATGTTGTTTGAATTATCCAAGCAATTCTGTACAACGCAGATTGGAGTTCTTCCGGACTCAAAATCAGAGATTTGTGAACAATCTTCTTCTTTAGTCGATTCACAAACCGCAGAATGTATCCAATTGTGCGAAGGAGCTTGACATATGAACTCTGTTTATCGATAACATCCAAAAGCGGGTTAGATGTTAGCTTACTCCCCACCATAGCAGTTTTACGCTTCTCCAGTGTTAGTAACTCGACCGGTAACTTAATATTAGGGTTTGCCGGCCAATTTCCGGACGATTCTAATAAAAATGATGGCCCAGAAAACCAAGTCGATTGCGATATTTCCTTTACCGTGCACCCTCGTGATACTATATCAGCAGGGTTTACGTCCGTTGGTACATGTTTCCAAACTACTTCCGTTGTCCTTTCCTGAATCTCTGCCACGCGATTTCCCACGAAGGTGCTAAGACTGGATGAATGTGTCGAGATCCAATATAAAACAACTGAAGAATCTGTCCAAAAGAAAACTTCCGGATCGAATTTCTCAAACAGGGGTTTTATTTTCGTCCAAAGTCTTGCTAGAAGATGAGCGCTACAAAGTTCGAGACATGGAAGTTGTTTTGTTTTTGAGGGAGCAACTCTCGATTTACCCACCAGAAGATTAACTGAGGTGCTTTGAACATCGTTTGTAGTGCGTACGTAGATGCAGCATCCATAAGCCATTATTGATGCATCACAAAACCCGTGAATCTGAACGGGAGCTAAGACAAACCGAGGAACGGAGATATTTTGAAGAGATTGCAAGTCTTCCATAAACTGGCGCCATTCGGTATCTATGTGTTGCGGAATTGCAGCATCCCATTCAATCTTGTCGATCCATAGTCGCTGCAAAATTATCTTAGCCTTGACGATTATTGGGTTCAGAATTCCCATTGGGTCAAATAACGAAGAAGCCAATGACAAAATCGATCGCTTAGTGAACGACGAGTAGGTGCGATTTGGATTATACGAGAAGCAAAATTTATCGTTTGAGGAATCCCAAATAATTCCTAGTGTGCTTGTTAAATTTGACTCGTTTAACCTTAACTGTTTGTTCGTCTGCGTTGACAAAATTGACCGGTGGTTGCTATACCATTTGGAAAGTTCGAAACCAGCCGATTTCAGTATGGCTGAAACTTCGTATTGTAGCTGTGCTAATGTATCTACATCGTCGGCTCCTGTGAGCATATCGTCAACATAAAAATCTGAGCGCAATACTCCAGCTCCAAGCTTAAATTGATGTTCGAATTTATCCCCGAGAAATTTGAGGCAGCGAATTGCAAGAAAAGGAGCCGATGTCGTACCGTACGTAACAGTATTTAAGGCATATGTTTGGACTGGGCACTCTTCGTCTTCCCTCCATAGAATGGATTGGAATTGACGATGCAATGGATGTATAAGGATCTGCCGATACATCTTGACTATGTCAGCAGTCAACGCGAACCTATGAAGGCGAAAGCGGAGAAGAATGATAAAAAGGTCATCTTGGATGGTAGGACCAGCCATCAAGATTCCATTCAGCGAAACTTGTGAAGACGTACGACACGAAGCGTCAAACACAACCCTTAGCTTTGTTGAGGTGCTATTTGGTCGTAGTACTCCTTGATGAGGTAAATAATAATGGGGCTGATCTAACCTTGGGCTTCTAACCAATGTCATATGCCCCAGAGTCAAGTACTCGCGAAGAAACTCAACATAGGAAGATCTAAATGAAGGATTTTTGCTCAATCTACGTTCTAGAGCAAGAAAACGACGAAAAGCGATGTTATACGAGTCCCCCAGCAGTTGAGTATCGTTTTTGAATGGCAGCCTAACCATAAGCCTACCACTTGGTAATTCCTCCAAAGTATTTGTGAAGTGAGCCTCACACTCTAACTGTTCCTCTGTGTATTTAGATTTTTGACCTGATACTGATTCCAACTCCCAGAATCGTTCGACAAACTCATTTAAATTGCTTTCGGTTGAGCTTACACAGCTACTAATCTTTTGGGTTGACGAAAGTGATTTGTATCTGCCAGATACAATCCACCCTAAATGTGTGTTTTGGAGTGAAGGAAGTTCTAGTCCAAGTTTAATTTGACCTCTTATCAGCAGGTCAAAAAATGATTCAGCTCCTATTAACATGTCTATTAACGCAGGACGATTAAACTGAGGATAAGCAAACTCAATATTTCTTGGAAGATTCCAATTAGCTGTGTTCAGAACAGCATCGGGCTGATACCCAGTGATAGACGGCGAAACCAAAAACTCCAACGGCAGCTCAAATGTTGAAAAACGTGACCTTATAATGGTTTGAGTTAACGAACTAATCTTTGTTTCAGTGCAGCCTATTCCAGTTACATCTACGGTTTTTCTTTGCATCGGTAGGCGCAGCGACCTTGCAAAATCTTCTTTAATAAAATTGACTTGCGAGCCAGAATCCAATAATACTCTTCCGAATTGAAACGTACCGGAAGAATCCTTGACTAGCACTAGAGCAGTTGCTAAAATAACCTGTGCCGGCACACATTCCTTATCCTTCTCTAACGCTGAGTTTACAGCAGCTGACGAAATAACTTCTTGCGAAGTTGAAGAGGCACGTTGTGGAGTTGGACTACTTGAATCCTTGTTAGCAGTAGGACGATGAAGCAACGTATGATGACTTTGATGACAAGTCCTACACTTGTATGTTGAGTGACATTTGGCAACACTGTGCCCTTGGCCTAAACAATTGATGCACAGTCCGAGTTTTTTAACGTTGGTAAAACGATCTAATACTGACAATTTGTTAAAACTGGAACAACTAGAAATGGTATGTGAAATATCCTTGCAAAAGCAGCATGTTGTGCCATGACAAGTGATGCTTGTGGCCGATGATCAAAATGTTGCACTCGTGTTTTCTTGAATGCTTTGTTATTGCTGTCAATTTGAAGATTCTTGCTTTCTCGCGCTTCAAGGTATTGACAACGCTTTGCCAATACGTCAGCGCATTCTGTCCAAGTCGGAAGTTTTTTATACTCCAACTGCTCGTCCCACTTTGCCTGGGTTTCTGAATCGACCTTATTCATGGCGATATGGATAATGATAGCGTTAGAAATATCTGATTCAGAACCAATAGATTGAAGTGAATTGAACAGCGCTGAAATATTATCAACTAAACTTCGCAGTTGTGTAGCTGAGGCCTTCGGAACCTTAGGCAATTCAAAGAGTTGAGCAATGTTTTCGAGAAATATAAGGCAGTCGTTGTCGTAACGCTCCTTTAACCGTTTGAGTGCTTTTTCATAATTGTCTTCTGTTACTTGAAAAGCCTTGACAGTACCGAGTGCTTGGTCTGTAAGACAAGTAAGCAGGTGGTTAAACTTTTCGATTTTTGATAGGCTAGAATTATTATCGACGAGTGTAGTGAAGGTGCTAATGAAATTTTTATATTCCGAATATTTACCACTGAACCGAGGCAAACGTAAATTCGGTAAATGGTTTGCTACCTGAGGCATAGACCAAGTGGTTTCTAGAGTACTGCCTCTTCTCTCAGTTCCCAACTGTGACAGAATTTTAGTTTTGGTTGTGACATATAAATCCTCTAATTCACCCCGTACAGTATCCTCAGGAAAAACGCTTTCGATTTGAGTTTGAAATGCAAGTAATTGTTTGAAGTATGACTCCACGATTCCTAACCGGCACTCCAATTCTGTTGGAGACAGCGTTGTTGTTGAAACTAGATTCTTTATACGAGTTATACTCCCTTTGGTTGATGACCGTGATTGCTTTAATTCATCGATACTGGGCATTTTGAAATTGGTTGCCTTCTGATACAATTGGTAGGTACACAAACGAATTCAATCCACGATTGTGACTTAGAAAGATAATGCTCAATTAGAATATGCTTCGATGACGTACACAGCGCTTGTAAAAGCTTCGGTGGCGAAATGAGATTTATGTATTTTAATGAACCTCAACGCAATGTGACGGAATATGCAATAGAAATTGTTCGAAAATCAGAACAGGTTTCGATTTTAACGACGCTTTAACTGACTATGCAATTACATTGATTCATTATACGTCGTAATCAATTGAATCGAATCACAGAATTAGAAAAGCTTTTTTCTTTCAACCGAATTGAGTGCAATAAATTTCCTCCTGGAGGCGAACGAACGAATTACGAATGACGTTCAGTGCAGTCTATACCAACAAGTGTAAGTTTTTGTAAAGCTGTGAAATTTGCCGCATCAACCGTGGGCGAAGCTTTTCAGAAGAAAATAGGTTATTTGTATGTGTGTCTGATCATGTAACAGTATGGAACTTGTGTTTCCCTCATTTGGGATTCTGACGCAATTTTGTGGATGATGATGTTAATAGCAGACGAGCGGAATAATTTAATTGTCTGATTTCGCGCGTTATTTCACAAGCCAATATTATGTGAATGAAACATATATGTTTCTTAATGCAAGCTGATTCTTTTTTATGGCGAAGGTGCGTTTTAGCTGTTTCAATTTAAACTCGATGAAGGATTATGGGTACTTCGAAGTACATAGAACATGGAATTTTTCTTTCAATTTGTATTTTTCCAACGCACATTCGTATATAAAGATCAGCACCACATACCTTATTGGGAAGATGTATATACTTATCATTCCCGTTTCCTCCACTTGCAATCCTGTTTCTTTGCCTTTACGGTATCCGTGTTGTCCAATAAACGCCTCGAATGACTTCTTTGTTTTAGATGCTGGATCTGACACAGTTAGGTATATGCACTTATACGCGAAAACCGATAACCGTACCGCCACCGTTGCAACTCACACTTTTTTTTTTTTTTTTTTAAACGAATTGTATGATTTTATATTTCTTTATATAAGAAAATTACACTTTTTAACATAAAAATTGCCCGACGTTGGGTGCCAAAATGTACAGGCGGAGCTTTTTCTGCCTGCTCCTAGGGAAAACTGGTTTGATTTCACGAGATCGTACAGTGAAATTCCCGAGGAAAACGATTATGGAGCAAAATCGCAACTTATGTTGAAAAGGGCAACCGAAGGAAATGATCGACGATATAACTCGAGCAAAAAATGTGACGACAATGCGGATGACGAGCGAAAAGAAGAAGCGAGCGGTACAATGGTTGAACAAAGAGTAAAATTTTATTTCAGCTGATACTATAAGTTAACTTTTAGTACAGTAGGGTTTTAGTACAATTACATTCAAAAAATATGGAGGAGTTATTTAATTGGCGCCAAATTCGAATTCATGTTTAAATGGTATAATTTTATACAATAGAATTTTCATATATTTAATTGAATTGAATGTTCATGATAGGTTAAAATAATTGTTTATAGCTTGTGATGTCTTCTTGAGCTCCAACACGAATGAATGGTCCCTGAAAACGTCTATAAAAACATTTCTTTAAAAATTCCTTAAAATCTTCAGACAATTTTTTATTTAAATGCAAAAATGTTTACGTAAAATAAAAATTACCAACATTTACTTCAATTCATATTCATAAAGAGAGATATTTTAAGAGAAAAATCCCTAACATCATCTATCACTATCAAAACATACTTGACACCACACTCCTAGGTGTTCCAGGAGTTCTTTAAGCTCTACTTTATTTCGAAAAGAGATAAAACTGACATTTTGTGGTCAAATTTGGCAACTCTAATTACATTTATGTTCAGTTTGGTTTGCCATTTCATCATGAACAGGTTGACAAATGAACGACGCTTGCAAATCGTGCAAATTTATTTCGAAAATAATGGTTCAGTTCGCGAAGTTTACCGCAGTTTACGCATAATTTCGCGGAATGGACCTGCCACCAAAATCGTGTGATTTGACACCATTGGATTATTTTCTATGGGGATATTTGAAGTCGCTCGCCTACGCCAACAAACCAGAAACGTTAGGGGACTTGGAAGCCAACATTCGTGGCGTTATTGTCGACATACAGCCCCAAATGCTTAAAAAAGTGGTTGAAATTTGGACCTCTAGACTTGCCTTTATTCGAACTAGCCGCGGCGGCCACATTAATGGCATAGAATTATCCTTCCAATAAAGCCAAATTGATGGACATTAAGCGATTTTCTTTTGTTTTATTTCAATTCAAAGTTCTATACCTCTAAAAAAAACACCGTACCTTCACAGCAATTAGGTTCTACTTTGTAATTTTCGGAGTCACTACAAAATGTAGTTCAAAGTTGTTTATTGACGTAAATATTAAAATACCAAGGAAGTCAGAAAAAAAAACTTAATTAGCAGTCTCACCTTAATTCGATCGAAAGGCCTGCAGATATTTTTTTAAGTCGAACTGGCGTACCCCACATGCGGACTAGTAGGAATGCAATGAATTGGGAGGGTTATGATCCCTGTAATCCTGATCATCTCGTCGTTAAATGGAGAGAGACACTTGCGAATTAACAATCGGACACGAAAATGACATGCCTCAGTTATAATATATATAAATATTTTTTAACTTTACTAACTCGAAATACGATTTCAACCCTCAATATACCTTCCTTCCTACCTTCGGTAATATTTCTTCAAAACAAAATCATAACTTGCGTATTTATTACAATTACATCAGCTACTTTAACTTATGATTCCAGGCACAGCAAAATAAAACACCTATGTATGTATGTTGCTGCAGTAAATGAATATTTTTTTCCATTATTTTCCATTGCCGACGGCAATTTTTTTTTTGCATACTTACTTAAAATACGAAGGGAAGCAAGAAATATAATTCTTGTGGCCTTATTTCCCTTCACAAATGTTTTCTCTTTTCATAGAGCTTTCTCTTTCAAAGTAATTTATTAACTTAAAGTACTAGTAAAGTAGTGTTCTCGCTCTTTGAATTGATCTCACTGTCACCAACTAACAAATTTCAATCATACGTATATAGTAAAGCCAGTGATGTCAGGTTTAAAAAACAACAACAAATACAACATATTATTTTGTTTTACAACCTCCGACAAATTTTCTAAAAATTTTAAGTAAGAAAATAAATAAAAATTTTGATAAAAGATTAGTTTAAAGCCATTATTGGGTAAACAAAAGCAGGTGGACTTATACCATTTTCTAAGCTATTCAATTTCAATCAGTTCCACCGCAAACACATGCATTAGCTGGCTCTGTGAAACAAGGTTGTTTTTTGAGTGTTGTTGTTTTTTCGCTTGGAAAAATTGCAATTTTAGGGCTTTCTGGTGACTTTTCAAAATAAATATAGTGTTCGACTTCTTTCTATCAAGACATAAAGTAACAAATTACATGTATTGAAAAACATCTAACAAAAAATTTAATTGAAATGATGTGCGCGACACATACCGAAGCCTAAAATATCAGTAGAATAATATTCCCTAATTATATGTCCAACTGTACATTTAGGTGGTTAAGTGCAGTGTTGCTAAGTTACGCGAGTTTAAAGAATTTTAATTAATTAAGAATTAAGATTTTTAATAATTATAATTGAATTAGTTGGGTAACTAACGCAACAAACATAAATAATCCATGATTTGACAGTTTGACAGTTCTTCTTCAATGAATTACTTCCGTATTCCCGATGTCTCAATCGGATGACCCCTTTAAAGAATAGCCTATCTTTCGAACGTTAAAAAATGTCTTTTTATGGCCTCAACTTTAAGAATGCATGAATCAATGATGAATGAATTAATCCATTATTTATGTATATAAGTTACATACATTTTCTTGATGCTTTATGTTCTAACTTTTCAAAATGGTTATTTTATTGAATAATATATTTATGTTACTTATGCTATAGCTACGTATTTATATATTTTATTTCTCATTTAACATGCTCAGTCAACAATTCGTGGCATGAGTTACATTCGTTATGTGAAAAATGAGACGTTACTAATTACAATAAGTTACGCGTTATTATATTGGTAACTTACACGAGGTAACTTACGTTGGCAACACTGGTTAACTGAAGGAAATAATTGCAACATTTCGATACGTATGAAAATAAACGAAAAAAATGGTATGATTTTGAGGTCTATTATTACCCCAACGCAAGTTATATCCATTTAAAGTGAAAGTTTCCGATTTTGAGGTATAACTACTCTAAATGATATAACTTCAGAACTAATAGATATAGATTTACACTTAATACATTTTAGGGTTATGTGGCCTCGTCTATAATGCAACTCTTTAGCTTTAATTGTGCTCTCACATTGTTCGGACATACTCTTCTTATCTTCTACCCATTTGAGCAAAACCACACATAAAAAAAAGTCATCAAAATCACTCAACTAACTATACTATACTATTACTATACTATACTACTATAGTTTAGAGATACATATAGAGAGATACTAGTTGAATCAAAGGTATATATTAACTTCGATCGATAGATGGAGCCGTAATCGAATGTGGGACTAAAGTCACTATGCTGGCGCTGTTTTTATACCATCGTAGAACTTAGCTGGGACACAAACACAAATTTCCGAACACTTGGTTTGTACTATAGTGCAGTCAACAAAAGCTAGATGGCAATTTGTTTTGTTTTTCGTTTTTTAGCAGACTGTTTATACTACTGCGTTTTATATTTATTATACAATGGTTTTTCACAATGCTTAGGATATTTTTTGGGAAATTTAATCCGAGCATTGCTATTTAGTAACATTGAATGTTCTGCCTCAAATATCGAGATTTGCTGGAAAACACCAGATTAAAAAATAATCTAGAATGTAACTAGGATTGCATTTAACATTCGGCTTCTAAACACAGTCAACACAATCTCATCATACTTAGATTGGTAATTGAGAACGAGAATAATTTTGACAACCTTATGTTGGATGTTTTGTGCAGAAATTTGCAACCTGGAGGCCGGTTCGAAAGAAACCTCTTTGTATCAATATGATTTTATATATATATCAACTATAGCATACAATGTAGTTTTTCTATAAAATGGTTTGAATACCACTTGCCTGTTGTCCTCGTTACAAGAAGAAAATCTGAAGTAAATAAGAAAAATAATAGTTGTTAACTACGTTGTTTTAAAAGATTATACTTGAAGACTTATATATTGGGAGATCATAAGATTATACCTTTATTCCTTTATTATATTATTTAGAAAATCGTTTATATATTATTACGTAATACATTTCCTAATTCACTTCGCAGCTCATTCACAGAAATTAAACAAATCACTGCTATGATTAATACATATGCCTATAACTGAAAGCTTACCTACCAAAGAGAAGATAAATTTATTTTATAGATATTCTTTTTTACCTTTCCTATTAAAATTCACCACGAATTCTCAAATATTTCCCAAACGCTGTGAACACTGACGCCGACATTTTCTTTTCTCACTCGCACGTCAAATATTGACATTTTTATTTGTATTTGTTGGACGCCGGGAAACGTTTAATTTGCAAAAATTAAGTAAAAAACTTAATTTCCATATATTCGTGTGCTTTTTTATAAAGAAAAATCAGCAAAAATGTCATTCAAAGGCAACACAAAAGTTCAAAAGGTAATGGTACAACCCATTAACCTGATTTTCCGCTATCTTCAAAACCGATCGCGTGTTCAAGTTTGGTTGTATGAGAACATCTCGCTGCGGATTGAGGGGCACATCGTAGGATTCGATGAATACATGAATTTGGTGCTGGATGACGCCGAGGAAGTCTGGGTTAAAACTCGCACGAGAAGAAATCTTGGCCGGATTATGCTAAAAGGGGATAACATCACACTTATCCAGAACGTAAGCCCTTCAAAAGATTAGGGTTAGGTCAACACCGCCAAAAACCTACTGACCTGGGAACATCAACAATTCTACCTTTTAAGCATTTTCTTCTTTCAATTACACAAAATGGATTTCGTATATTCTTAGTAATTTCTTGATTTTCTGTAAACTTCAGATCATAAGTTTGTTTAAATAGAATTTCATTCAACAAAATTAAATATGTTTTTTTTTTAATCAGCTTTGTTTTTAGAATATTTTATAAGATTCGTTGTAGGTTGTTCTCTAGCAAAATGCAGTTACTGCAAGAAAATAATTTTGATGGAATAATCAAGTTAAGAAACATATTTTAGAATCTCTGACAGAAGAAGGATTCTTGTGCTCAGTGGCTTACAAGACAGCTAATTTATTATATTATTTGTTTATTAAAAAATGTGTCAGATAAATTCCGTCTGCCAATATAAAAATGGAACATTTTACTCAAATAAATAAAACATTAAGATGTACATATTACATAGGTTGCACCTAGTTTAATCGATTCAAAATTGATGAATATATATTTGAAAAACGAGCCCCCACTATACAGCGACGATGACCTGGTCAAATAGCTAAAAATACAACGGCTGAAATGGCGGGGACACGTTGACCGTATGGACAACAACGCACTAGCCCGACGAGCATTCGAATCCACCCCTGAGGGACATCGCAGCAGAGGAAGACCCCACCTTAGGTGGCGCGCACAATTGGAGAACCTCAACACACTTGGTGTGGAGGGAAAAAATGGTTATGTCGTCTGCATATGACAAAATTAATCCTTCAGACCGCACACCTATCTGAAGGTATCCAGAAGAAAAGCCTGTCGCAATAGAGATAATGCGGTAAATGGGTTTCCAGGCAAAAGAATTAAATTGACTGCATCCCAGTACATCCCAATAAACTTAGAAGACAACATTGTTGAAAGCAGCCTTGATATTGATGTCTTGCGGTGTTATTAAGAACAAATATTTGATCGATTTTTGAGAATACTGCGCGAAAACCAAACATAGTTTTTTACAAAAAAACAATTTCTTAAAAGAATTAAGAAAAGATATTCTCCAGAGTTTTCATATAGGGCACTATCGTTTATTTTATAGGAAAGTTTAAACTTTTTTATTATTATTTAGTTATTGAATATTTTATTTTATATTGTAGCTCACGCAAAAATAAATATAGAGCTACTGCAATTTTACTAAAGCTATTCCAGTTTCATAACTCAAAAGTGAGTCAACGACCAACGAGAGAGTAATACCGTTTTTGATTGATAATCACGAAGAACTCTCCGATCTAAACGTCAAGCAAAATATGTATTTTATTCGAATTTGAAGTGCACATTTCATTGCATTTGTATTCCCAACCGTCTCACTGTCAATCTGATAATTTAAAAATTAAGGGGATTATAGAAAATTATTATTGGACATTGTAAAACGTTATCAAACGTAACGTTGATGACGATGTTAGGCGTAACGGTCCCTATGTCTTGTCCAATTTTGTATTCGAAAACTTATTTTACGAAGAAATGCAGTTGGTCGTCAATCTTTTGCAGATGGATGTATGCTAATTTTCAATTCAACTTTCTTTATTTAATATACCTACATAATTTTTGTAAGATTTGCTCACTACATTTGAACTTTACCATAACATGTTGGAAGCCCCCTTATGAAAAATGAGCATGCGATCATCATAGGTGCATGTGGAGGTGGCTAAATTAGTGCATGTGGTGAAGAATGTTCTGGAGAAAACGAATTTGGTTCTTTGGCTTGTTGTTTAAAACAATGTAGGGGGTGCACGATTGTGACTCATCATACGATTAATTTCATAGATTCGAAAGCGATGATGATTCCGGATGCTGTAAAACGACCAAAGGATTGATAATCTCCACTATGATTTTTAAATGACGTTTATAATGCAGAACCAGGGGCTTTGTGTGCAAAACGAAATCAAGTCTTTAGAAGAAAACAGTATATAGGGAAAGCGAAAAGTAATGGTACAGTCGATATGATGACTGCATATCCTATATGCATTACTTCTGTAGAAAAATATGTAGCTCTGTCCGGAACTGATACACTTAAAAAGCTGCAATGGCTATATGGTTAATTCAGCTGTTATAGGATTGCGACGAAGCAATCAATCTACTAGTACATATTCACGAGGACAACTGCATCAAGTGGAAAAAGGCTTAAAATTGAATAACAGGTCAAAACATATGAATGTAAAATAGAACATTTCGTAAGAGATGTGATGTGATAAAATGCGGCTTTTTCACTACTGACGACATGCTTAAGGACTTGTTAACGAGACCACTTTAGCCGAGCAGAGTTACCAAGTTACGAGGGATTTTTGGATTGTTGGTTTTGGAACGAGACGGGGTGTTGCAATTCATTCTAACTCTGGTAGCAGTGTTTGCTCATGTAAATGCGTCTTAAATTTTCAGCAACAACCGCTATTCTTCACTTAACTTTCTAAAAAAATTTATAGCGCCACTTATTCTGTTGAAATAATGAAACGTAGCTAGTAAATTTTAGGTCCTGCTTTTTTATTTTTTGGATCAAAATTTTCAGTTTTTTCTAAAGGCAGAATAATGAGCAATATAGTTTCGGGATACATAATATAAAAAAAAAAATCTTTATTGCAGGTGCGAAATGTGCTGCATCCTTTATGGAACGATGCATTATCTATATTGGGGAAAACGCCTCTGAGTGCGTAAAAACAAATGCTTTTCTCAACTTAACTAAGGAGGGGTTAATAAAACTTATTTCTTCAGACTATGTAAGACCAATTTTAGCATAGAATAGACTTAATCTAATGTAATTTCTTATATTTAGTTCTGTTTGGAAGAAGAAGACGTATGGCGCTGTGTTTTGGCTTGGGCAAAAAACCAAGCTGGAGTGACTCAACCAACAGCACATTGGACAGAAGAAGAGCGTGCACGTGTTTGCCAACATCTATCGTGTGTAATGGGTCATGTTCGACTGCTACTGATTGATAGTCAAGTATTCGCTGAAGAAGTCGAACCAACCGGGGCCGTACCAATGGAATTATCGCTGGAGCGATATCGCTATGCTGCATTACATTCGAATAAAATGGGCGGTAGTGCGGCACCGCCTTTAGTTCCACTTCCTGGAGGGCCACTCTCGGAGGATGACAAACGTTTGCAGCCCCGTCTTATGATGAATATGTTTCCTGGGTCGAATATTTTAAAGAACGACAAGCTACATTTGCAGGGGGTTCTTAATGGATGGTATTAATAGTTTCCTATAAATAACAAAAATTTTTTTTTAAATTAAAATCGTATCTCTTAAAGGTATGGAGTTGCAAAACAAACTTGGCGTCTTGTCTATAGAGCTTCCAGTCACGGCTTTAGTTCGGCAACGTTTCATAGGTTTTGCGATGGTATTGCACCTTGTTTTTTGATTGGAATTGTAAGTTTCTTGTGGAATATTAAAAATAAAATTAAAATGTATAATTTTGTAAACTTAGGGAAATCGTGGAGAAATCAGCGGAGGTTTTACTGATGTAGCCTGGGCAAAGACCAGTCGCAAAGGTGGGTATATTCATTCGGAGCGAGCATTTCTTTTTACTTTCAATTCAAATAACGACTCACAACCGGCAAAGTTTGATATTGTTAAGAAGCCCTATGCAATCTGTTACCATCCAGAGTAAGCGAATTAATTTTATCGTTGAAACATAATATATTTTTATTTTTTTTATTATTGCAGTTGCGGTCCAATTTTCGGAGCTGGAGCAGATTTACTTATTTCCAATAATTGTAATATGAACATGGACTCGTACTCAAACCTGCCGCATAGCTATGACGGTCCAAATGCCAGTTATATGCAATTATTTGGTGACTATAATTTTATGGTAGCTGATTATGAGGTTTATACATTAGCGGCTTCTGCACCCACAAACAACCAGACTGGCGTTAAAATGAAGTATGATAGATATTAAAGAGATATCGCAGTTTAACCTAACATGATAAGATAGATTTAAAGCAGGTTGTCCTTTTCGCAGTATTACAATTTCTTGCCTTTATTTTTAAATGAAATAGCATACATATACAACCTACATAAAAATATGAGATATGACTTGTAAAGCATTTGTTAAATATAAGTTCATTGTGCGCTTCTAATTTTTTTTTTTGTTTATATTACAGATTGAATTTAAAGCTTTCTATTCTACAATGAACACTGTATATATATATATGGTTTATACGCGTACCTACTGGATGCATAACTAGGATTGGTCAAACAATTTTTTTTGTCATTAAACATAGCCAGTCCTACTACAGACTTGTATAATTTTTTGGCCACAGCCTCTCAAGTGATCAATGTTTTTCTCTTAGCTTAAGCCTAATCTTGCATTCGACTAGTTAGCATACATCGACCCGCTCGTGTCATAATATGTGCCTGTGCACAGCTACTCAGTACATAATCTTTGTATGGTGTGGGGCAAGAACCGCGAGTTATTCACGATGCGTCAACGGCGAACATGTTTTGACTTTATTTCAATAGCAAATACCGATATAATTGCCGTTAAGCGCTTAATAAATATGCTGAAATCATTCTTTGGTATTGCCATCCTTGACACCATGCTTGTTACTTTCGTGATTGCTGGGACTTTTGCTACCAGATACTGATCCTTCCCATTCCTGTTTTTAGAGATCTAAGGGTAGCAGATTGAGATTCGTTCCCAATTTAGTTGTTGGGGTTGTTCTTATTGTTGTAGCTATCACTCTATATGCTTTCCTAGCGTATTTGTCACTGTCTTTAGTCTGCTCATTTTGCCGCCACCAGACAACGCTGAAATATGTGGAAATTCGGCGAACTATTGCCGTAAAGAATTATTTTGGGATTTGGTTCCAACCTTTCGCCGAAACTATGTTTGCATGATATTTCGCACGCTCTATGAATTTTCCTGGTTAAAGGCTTTAATTTTATGAGTATTTTATTGATAACAAGAACCAAGAAATGGTCTTTTAAATGAGCACTCATTCTTACATTCGTAGGAGATTGGTCAACGTTAGAACTCTTCAGTGCTCTTCATCGCACATGTCGTGACATAGTCAAATGCTCCGTCAATGTCTTAAAATGTTGCCAGTGTGTAATCTGTCTGTTACTGAATTTTCTATAGTGTTACGAAGTCGTGTAGCGATGCTAGCGCTCACCTGCTTTTGATGTAAGCATATTGGGAAGTGGAGTTTGCGCTACCTTTTTTGTCGGTTCCGAATATAAATGTTCAATCACCTTTTCAGAATTAAAAAAAATGTAAGGCTTAAGAGTCTTAAATAAAACTCTCCGATTTGAGATGTCAGTCGAACAAGCAAACTTCGGAATTTGACTGTACATATCGTTGTTTGTGTACCAAATGAACACTTTCAGAAGAGTTCGGAAAACTTCCGGATCACTTATCGAAAACGACATAAGTTTCTTTGCCTTCTGAATGAATCTCTTATTCCAAACTATTTGGATGTTAAGATCACTGTTGCCGATGTAAATGGCATGTTTCTGTTGAAGGTTCCTCGCAATTATATTTATTCTTATTATTATAAATCTTAAAATCAAAACACGTACGTTGCAAGGGCAATGAAATGGGTTTTGAAAACTTTCTTAAAAGGTGACGAACGAGACTACAACGCTCAAATTAAAGGGGTGGTTAGATAAAATCGAAGCCATGTACCAAGAGTTCATATCATAAAAACCGACATTGAAATAATCTCTCTTGGTTAAGTTTCAACCGATAGAGAATCGGAGTTTGCAGACTTCGAAAATATATATTTCAAACTTTAGGTGGAATGCACAAGTCCAATCCCTGAACGGCAAAATATCCTTTCACTTAGTGTAAGTATTAGTATGTACATATTCTATAAAACATAAAAAAGAACTATAAGAATTTGAATGAAACACAAAGCCAACCACATGGTCTGATACACCACAACAGAATTACGTCAGTTACATCAATCACATGATTATTTGAATTACTCATGAATTATAAATTAAAGTTAAAGGTAATGGAAGACAGCAGATTAGAGACATCTACTATTACGTCTTCTCTGACAGAGTGGTATAATTTGGAGTCCAGATTTGAGAAGCATTGTCTAGATGCAGACGGACGAAACAATTGTACAAAGACTAAGTAACATAGGAGTCATCAAATCTTTGGACCACTTTTGTAAAAATTCAATCATAGAATTGGATTTATTCAGAAAGTAGTTTATATGCCCTATGAAGTTGAATTATTAATACTTACTTTTACTTAACGGGCTCTCGACCCGTGAAGAGTCCCTGCCTGATACACGGCAGTCTTCCATCCTCTGCTATCCCGCGCACGCTGCTTCCAGTTGTTCAGACCAAGCGCTCTGGCATCCGCGATAGCTTGGTCTTTAAAACGGAGGTTCGGTCTTCCTTGTCGTCTCGAACCTTGGAGATGGGATTTAAAGATCCTTTGGCTGGAGCGTTGTTGTCCATTCGCTCGATGTGGCCGAGCCAATGTAGTCGACGTTTCTTGGCTTTTTGGCCTACATCCACATCTTGGTACAGCTCATAGAGTTCGCGGTTGTATCTTCTCCTCCATTCGCCCTTCTCGCACACAGGACCAAATATCCGTCGAAGGATTTTTCTTTCAAAGGATCCCAGTATTTTATCTCCTTTCCTGCTTATCGTCCAGCACTCGGCGCCGTATAGCATAACTGGCAGGATAAGGGTTCTGTAGAGCATGCACTTTGTCCTTCGAGTCAGGAGTTTTGAACCCACTTGTTTTGCCAAACGGAAGTAGCAGCGGTTTCCTAGGGTAATTCTTCGACGGAACTCCACTAAGATTTTATTTGTGGAGTTGATCTTTACCCCGAGGTAGATTAGTTGGACTGATCTGTTGAAGATAGTGCCTTCCGTGCCCTGCCCTGCGCACTATATGCTCAAGAACAAGATTGAACAAATCACACGATAGCGCATCTCCTTGCCGAAATCCGGTCCATGTTTGAAAGAGTTCAGACGAGCTGCTGCCAAACTGCACATTGTACCGCGTGTTATCTAGTGTCACGCGACACATCTGGATCAGTTTTGACGAGATCCCGAATTCGGCCATCGCCACAAAAATCTCCTGACGTTCATCGTCATATGTCATATGCGGCCTTAAATTCGATGAAGAGGTGGTGTATCTCGACTTAAAACTCGTTGGTCTTTTCCAGGATTTTCCTTAGTGTGAAGATTTGGTCTGCAGTTGATCTGCTGGGCCGGAAACCACACTGGTACATGCCGATAGGATCTTATATGGATAGGATCTTATACGCGACATAAAGAGGGATATGCCTCGAAAGTTCTTGTAAGACATAGGATCGCCTTTCTTGTAGATAAGTCATATGGAGCTGATCTCCAGTCATCAGGCATGCTTTCCTCCACCCAAACTTGGTTGATGATTTAGTGCATGCGCTCTACCATAACATCACCTCCGTATTTGAAAAGCTCTGCAGGTAGACCATTAGAGCCGGTGGCCTTGTTGTTCTTTAGCTTTTTTTTTGGGCGGAGGTACTGGTTCGTCATTGACTGGACATGGGTTCTCTTCTTGCCCCATCACTCTCTCTACATTAGAGTGCTTAAATACATGTACTATTCCCTGCGCGTTGGTGACTAGGTTTCCATCGCTGTTGTGAAGAGCCTGCGTTCCGGCCTTAAAGCCAGCAGCCAGTTGCTTGGCTTTCTTATAAAACTTCTGGACTTGTTTCGGTAGCGGGACTCTTCGATCTCCTTGAGCTGGGAGACTGCGTGCTCTCTTTTCTTTCTACGCAGGATCTTCTTCTCCTCCCTTCTCCCGGCTCGGTACTCATCCCTTGCTGCCCTTGTTTTCCTCTGCAGAATTCTTGTGGTCAAAATAAACATGCGATTAGGTATATTTAAAGCTGGAGAATGCCATCTGTTTGCATTTAGATGGTTCAGACTAAGCCCGTTTTTAGCACATCAATTATCGAAACTATTAATGTCGCCCAGGAGAAGATTTCTGCCATCCTAGGTGACAGAACCTGGGCTGAGATTCGTAGATCCTCTTAGAGCTCGATGTGGCGGCGCCAATGTAGTTGCATTTCTTTACATTAACATCCCGCACACAGAACAAAACCTCAAGACAACTACAACTGCACGACCCTACCACGCTGTGTTTAAGGACAACAGTCTTACTACAAAACTTCGGTTTGTCTTTTATTGATCCTGTAAAACAAGTCAAGTATAGGTTACGTTAGGTTGAAGTAGCGGTCAGCGCATGATCGACATACTTAAACTAATATTGGCCCATTGCGATACCACATGAATCTTGGAATTAGCTTATCCCTATTCGTTAAACCAACTTCAGTGAAGGAGGCTTTTTATATCAATATTGGGGATATGATAGATGCGGCCCTTCCTTTATTTTTTAGAGAGAGCAGAGCATGTGCATAGAATGGTATAGCTTCCTATTCTTCGCCTATTCAACTTGTAAAAAAGTCATTTGATAACGCGTCTGCGTCTACACGTCGAAATTCTTCTTCTGGGCAATTTGGAACTTCTTCACGTTAGACAGCTGAGCTCTGAATCTAGCTGCAATAATAAATTGTTTAGTGTCAACGTTTGGGAAAGTATGCACGTTCAAGATGTTAGGTGAGTGCATCACATCGATTAGGTCGATTTGGTTGTAATTTCGACCGTCTGAAGATGTAAGCCGCCAAAGTTGTTTTTCTTTCCGACTTTATCATTGAAGGCTCCGTGTACAATTTTGACATCGCACTCTCAACAAGCTCCGTAGGCTCCATCCAGAAGGTCATAAAATTACTCCTCAGGGCCCTCAGTCTCCTAGGGATATGTGCACATATTAGGCTAATATTTTGGAATGTAGCTCTGATCACAGCCAGGCGATTACCTATTGGCTTTAAGTCAATACCTTTTGTCCTAAACCGATTTCCCCCGACATATCCTAAGTCTAGCAATCGTTCTTGCAGCCGTGTTAAATATAGTTTTTCATAATTTCTCATCTTATCCATCGTATCTTCTGGATCTCAGTATTTCGGCACTGAAGACTTAATTGTCCACACATTCCATATTCACACTCTCATGCCCGTTGACGTTTCGTGTTTGGTTACCATTTGAGGAAAATTGTTTTCCGAGGCTCTCCCTTTCTTTCATAACTAAGGAGGCTTTTTACGTGGTACGGCACAATCTCTAACCAGGAAGGTCAGGCCCTGGTTTTGATCCTGGGACCAGTTACTCACTTCGGAGATCTGAGAGCTGCTTTTGGCCCATTTAGGGTTCATCTGCCACCAACTCTTTTCCAGCACCCTGGCTTAGTGTTAGAGATCTAGTTCATATCGGAAAATCACAGTTCGGAACTGGAACTGTAACTCTAAACGCCACCGTTTATCCGTTCATCCGCTGCCGTCCGACAACAGGATGAAAGGGCCTAATGGCTCTGGCTTTTTTATGTGACAGATGGATCCCTACCATCAGTCGACTTTTTTTTCCAAAAAAGTAACTCTGTTATACTTTTTTGAGTAAAGTGATTCTTAAATAATGCCGAGAAACTTTACAAATTATCCTATCAAGTTATGTTGCGCCATTAGTGCTGAATACAATGTAAGATTCCGCCAGGATATTTCTCAAATGAAAATGAAAAGAATTCAAAGAATTCTGACGGATAACCCTTGGGTGTTAATACAGAAAATCCCTGAAGCGAACTTCAGTAAAAACTCATAAGGTAGTGATTATATAAACACTATAATATTATTTAAAAACTCATTTTTGTTAAACTGTATTTTAAAACAAACAAAAAAAGAAATCATATTTCAATATGACTTTTCTCATCTACTTAATTCTAATATCATTGTATACCACTTTACCAAAATTAGTTTAATTTTTTTATGTTACACACTAAAACTGATTTTTTGTTGACCAGTGGAATATAATTTTCAATTATAGTTAAAATAAATAACCTTCCCTATAAACAACATTTTCACTATTCAATCTATGCATTCTTCGTAAATTTTTCAAGAACAGCAAAAACTAAAACCTCTTTAGAAGGACTTGATATAAGCATTTTGGGTTCATTTTTGCTATCGGATACGGAATGCAAACGACAGTGGAAGTGTTCTATCCTCAATCGCATTGCCACTTTGAGTGCTACAGGGTCGTGAAATGTACATTGGAATGTGTACGTCTTTGAAGATTCATTGGCACTTTAACAACGAAAAGAGGTCGTCTGTCTATCGTATCTTCAACATCATAACCATCATCAACCCCATCATCAGAGTTGTCGTCCTCCGGAGAAGCGGAAAAAGTTGGACGAGTCACTTACCAATTTGCACCAAGCCACAACATCATCACATCGAAGGCTCCCAAGTCGTCTTCGTTTCACTCAGATCGACAGATGGGGCTGCATAGATATTGATTTTGGCCAGAGATGTTTAGTTCCACCAAAATGTCTATTGAAACGGTCACTGAGTGTTCATCTCCGTTTTGTGAACATCTTTGGTTTTTGCAGAGATTAGGGGGGTGTTACACAAAACACACACCTGAGATCAAAGGTCTAATTGGAAATGTGATGCACAAATGGTTCTGTTGCTGGCGGCAGCGGTGGTGGTGGTGGTGTTGGTGTGGGACGTCCTCAAAAAGAGGCAACAAGAATTGGATTTTCTCAATGCCTCAGAAGACTTGCAAGTGTCAAAGATGTTTTTAATGTAATTTGTTGCTAGTTAGTTACTATTGGTCATTATTATAAGAAGGAAGAAGTTTCTTGAAGTGTGTTTGACTATTAACTTGTCTATGTGCTGCAAATATATGTATGTTGCCCACTTGGTATATTAATACTGTTATTTTTGTCTCTTTGTTGGATGGTGTTTTTTTGTATTAGGAAAAGAATAATTTTTTATGCATTGCGAAGTGTATGCGAGGCTAATTGATTCAAAACAGGCTAACTATCGGGCGTTTGAAATAGGATAATGTCAACAAATAAATCCAAACACTATATGTAAATTTATTATTTTATTTTGGATACCAAATATCTCTTCTTATACGTATGTTTAGTAGCTAAAGCTGATATAGGAATATTAGTGTGTAGAAAAATATTACAATTTAAGAACTATTAAAGCTACAGAAAACGCTTTATTTTAAATTCGTAAAGGTTGTTTTTTAAATCCAGTAGGTACTAACTATGATTTTTATGAAGAAACTTCATTTAATAGCCTTTTATACACGTTTAATTAAGGAAATAATTATGAAATTCGTTTTTAAATATTACTTCGGGAATATTTCGGGCTGGATCTGATGAGTATCATCCGAGAAATGTTATCAATTGAGATGTAAAAATTGAATGAAACATTAGATGACATCAAAGGACTCGGTTAGCCAGCCAGCTCGGTTAGCCAGCTTTTTCCATCATCATGCTTTACAGACGGACGAGTTTGACAGTGATGCAAAAACTAGAAATGTCTTTGTATAGCTAGTCTATATAGATGCACTAAAATCGGTAAAAAGGTAGTGGGTATGGATTTTTCTCTCAAGGATCTGCCGTAGTGTGAATATTTGTTTAATTGTGGACTTACTGGGCCTAAAACCACATTGATAGGGTCCAATAGAGTTGACAAATTGTTTCAGGCGTCCACAGAATACGGTAGACAAGATCTCTTGTATGCGATATTTAGGTGACTAATACCAGTTTTGAGGGTCTGCTTTCTTGATTTGTGGACATAGTATAAGAAAAAAATCGTTCCATATTTTACCCCACAAAAAGAAATAATGTTCTTTGCAAGTAGTTGCTTTCTATTATATCAATATTCTCAATTTTGTTTTCAGGTATTACGTTTGGGAACAACCTTCGGTTTTCTGACCCATGTTTTTTTTTAACTGAAGTTTGCTATAGATTTGCTATATATATATTCAGGTTTTTACAATTATAATAAAATCTTTATTGTGAAACTCTGAGAATAGCATTTTAGTGAAAAACGACCACAAAAAGTAGGCGTGGAAAAAAATCTTATATGTCAGACTTATAAAGGAGGGCAGTGTCTACATATCTTGTGAAAGTTCTACCACTCTTTCTCTCTAAATTTAGCCCTAAATCGTTTTTTTTTTAAATTGGGGGCGTGGCAGTGGGCGGATTTAAAAAATTTTAACACTTTACCATTTCGGGGTCCTAGGGAGTATTTGCTCTAAATTTCAGCTTCCTAGCATAAATTTAAAAGCCTAAAAAGTTGATACGGACGGACGGGCAGACCGACATTGTTAAATAGTCTAAGGTTTTGGTCCTGCTCATAAATATATATACTTCTAGGGGTCTACGATGAATATTAAAGGGTGTTACAAACTATGTGTCAAAATTAATATACCCTTAGGATAGGGTGTAAAAAGTAGTCGTGCCAACAAATTTGTATACGCAAAACTTGTGAATGAGGTCAGGGTCTTCGTATTGTGAAGGTTCTAACCCTTTATCCCTAACTTTCACTTAAAACAGTTTTCTCTAGGTACACCGTGGGCGTGACAGTGGGCATATTAAACAAATTTGGCCACTTACACATTTCGGGGCTCTAAAGAGAAATATCAGCTTCCTACCTTAAATGTAAAGGCCTGAAAATTGCGAACGAATGGACGGACGTACATTGCTAAGTTGCCTTAGCTTCTGATACTGATTATAACAATTTTTTTTTTAAGGATGTACGACGAATATAAAGGGGTGTTAGAAACTACATATGAGTCAAAATTAATACACCGTTAGGATGAAATATAAAAATATCTACTTGGTCTAGGTTTAATCACAAGAATCATACCGACAGCAAGATTTCAAAAAGATTCAGAACTACTACCAAAACATTTCACATATGTATCTCGTGCCAATTCAATTTCTAATTGGCAGTTTTTTTTTTGGCTTTCATAAAATTAGCAAAACACAATTCTTTATGCCAACATAAACTATTTATTAGTAAATTAATCTTCTTGTATTCGATGAAATATTATATATTCTTTACCGTAGCTGTATTACCCTAGACATTAGTTTCCAAATAATATTTTAAATTGTTATTTTCAAATATTTAAAGAAGATATTTTTCTTCTGAAAATGCATGAATATTGCAATATATAAAGACAAAGAAGGACGTCACTATCTTTGGAGGATATTTGCTTTTTATTTACCCGTTAATAATTATATAATAAACTGAACGATTCCAAAAAATTTAAGCAACAGAGTGATACGAAGTGAACGGTTGAGGTCGTTTGGTTAAAAATTCGCAAACACTGGTCTGAATAGTTCGTTGCTTGATCATTCAGCAAAATGCTTACTAAATTTGCAACAACATAAATATATCTGATGAGATGGTTTTAGTTTCCAATAAGGAGAGCCCAAATACAAGAATTTGAAGTCTAACCAAGTGGAGGTCTTCCTAGCTTTAATTTAAAGGAATAAAAATTGGTGACGGACGGAAGGAATAGTATTAGATTTTGATGCTTATCGTAAATATATATAGTTTTAGGGGTCTGAGGCGAATATTAAGGAGTGTTTATACGCCATACATAGGGTATACAAAATAATTCTGTGAGATGTGCCTTCAAGAACTATGAATACGAACTTTGAAGCAAATACGTCGATTTTTTTAAACAGTATATCATACCTCATTCAGTGTTTAGTTCAATATTGCAGCATGACTAAATTAACTTTTTCTATAGTATCCGAGAAAGTTATTATTTTTTTTTTGTGAAGTTCAACTGAATTTTGATGTGGTAATTTTTTCGTATGCACTTGTACTGGATTTACTAACATATAATTTTCAAGTTGTTTCATATTGTTCACAATAAGTGTATTTTCAAAAAAAGACGTCATAGCAGCTCTCAAACTTCTGCTTAAGCTCATAAACTCTTCCGGTCCCTCCTTAGTTATTTAGGTAGGTACATAAGTTATTGCTTTTCGGTTTGATAGTGGTGGAAGCAATTTGGTTTAAGACTCAATAATTATAACTGCTCGTAAATTAATCATCAAAATATGCAAAGGTCAACATTACCTTTGCATGTATATTACCTGTTATTAAAAATAATTTCAAAAACCACCGTGGGTAAACCTTCCCATATCGAATGTCTGTTGTGGTTTTCCCACGACCTAATCGCATTTAAGCCGCTACTGCTTACCGCCAAGTGCAGCCGAGAACGAAACTCTAATTCGGTGGCATCAAAACCGAAGCCACCACATTTGGAACAGGAGACAAAATGTCTTTGATACTTTATTACCTCCATTTCTATATCACGGCATATCAATACCTAAAGATTATCGATACACTTTTGAACCGTAATTAGTTCCAAATTTTCTTGAATAATTCATTTATGTATTTCAATTGGGCGTTGAAAACGTTTTGTTATTATTGTCGGATTCGGATGGTCAAACCCCTTTTGAATATTTTTTTTTTTATTTTAAATATTTTTATCTCAAGAGGAAGACCATGAAATTATTCTTCCGCGTAATTTTAACTCCATCATTCTGATTAGAGTCATAAAGGGTGCCGAGAACACTTGAAATATCGGGTCCGAGACGAAGATACAAATTTGATTAAAGTGATAAAAATGCAGGCATCAGAGCTCGGAACTAATTTAATTTTATTCAGATGCAATTCGATTAATTGTCTTATGCGATCAAACTCTGGGAATTTCCATTTCTTATGAGACTAGAATGAGATCACTGGAAATATGGATTATGGCTACCTATTCGGTTTAGATAATTGTTGTGCAAATCGTTTAGTTTCGGGTTTTCTCTTCTTCTTTATTTTGAAACTCGAACAGCGACTAGGAAGATTATAAATTCATATTCATAACATGGAATTAAAAGACAAATCCATTGAAGGTTTCGATGGCCATTAAAATTGTAAGTTTGACAGCGACATCGGCTGGCACTTGAATTAAATTAATACAACACTATCGGGTTTCCCATGAGTTCATTCCATACTGGATGGTTTATTACTATGTTTATTCTATAGTTTGAGTATAAGCTAAGATTAGCTTAGTTTTATCGAATCAATTTTATTTTTTGAGTAATTGGACTTTGAAAGTGTGTTCAATGTCTATTGAGATAATCTGTACAATGAAGACAAATAAATGTTAATCAAATTTTACAATAAATATAGTAGGCAACAGAAAATCCATAATAGAGGTTTATTTGGCATTAGGAAGTTTTAATCTTCGATGATAAGGGTAAGGGTAATACTTTGAAATTATGTATGTGTATGTCAAAACCTTGAGAATAATGTCATCGATTTGTGCAGAACTTTGAATTATTAAATTCAATTTGAACGTTGTCTTATTCTGTACATACTACGTGTCCTTCCAGGAGTTTTTGCACGTGGGCAAAATAAATATTTTTCGACAACTGTGTACTGTAAAAGTACACAAGAAAATATATATATACATTATGTACATATTTCAACTTCTTTTTCGTAGGCTCATGGGATAGTGCAAGAATATGTAATGTGTAATTTAAACTTCTCTTACAAACATGCACTAGATTTCGAGAAGAAGATAAGCTATCATGTGACGTATTCATTCTTCTTTTGGAGAAGATTATACGAAGACAGTACTACAAGGTGGCGCAAAAGTAATCCTATCAGAAAATGCTATAAATTTTGCGATTGGCCCCTAATGTCAGTTCAGTTTTGACATTTGTGTAGTAAAAACATGCGAAATACACGTTAATAAACAATGTTACGCTACACTGCTCCAGAACGCGGAATATTGGTGACTATTTATTTGAGCAATAATCGGTCGGTGACTTTGGCACAACGTGAATTTCGTCGCAGATTTCCTAGCCGTCCAACGCCTACTGGTGAAACACTGCGACGTTTAGCCGCTCGCCTCGAAGAGACTGGCACAACACGAGGTGCTGCCAGGCGTGGCCGACTTCGGAGTAGCCGTTCTGCAGAGAATATTGCTGCTGTAGCCGAAGATGTCATGGAAGCGCCGTCGACATCGACCAGACGACGTGCCACGCAAATGGGTACCAGTCGACGGTCTTTACAGCGAATTTTGGTACAAGATTTAAAGATGTTTCCGTACAAAGTCCAGACGGTGCATCAGCTGTTAGCTGCTGACCGCCAATCGCGTCTAACATACGCTCAAGCCATCCTTAATCACCACCAAGAGGAAGATGATTTTTCATCAAAAATAATCATGAGTGATGAGGCCCATTTCCATCTTAGCGGGTACGTAAATAAGCAAAATTTACGCTTCTGGGGCACTGAAAATCCGCGTGTAACCCACGAAGAGCCATTACACCCGCTCAAAGTCACTGTATGGTGTGCTGTTTTCGCTGGAGGAGTCATCGGACCTTTTTTCTTCGAAGTCGTCGCGGGCCAAACGGTTACTGTGAATGGTGAGCGCTACAGAGCAATGATCAACGAGTTCTTTTTTCCGCAACTTGATGAATTGGGATTGGAAAACATGTGGTTCCAACAGGACGGTACAACGGCACACACTGCACGTGCCACAACCGATATGCTGAAGGATGCATTTCCCGGGCGCCTAATCTCCAGTTTTGGCGATATGCACTGACCAGCAAGATCGCCTGATTTGACCGCTCCAGACTTCTTTTTGTGGAGCTTTTTGAAGTCGCGGGTTTATGTCAACAAGCCTCAGACTCTTGCAGCTCTTAAAGACAATATCCGTCAAGAATGTGAGGACCTATCGCCGGAAGTTTTGGCCAAAGTGATGGAAAATGCCATAAAAAGGGCTCAAATGACAATCAACTGTGGCGGCGGCCATTTACATGACATCATATTCTCGACTTGATGTAAAAAAAATTAAAAGACAAAAAAAAAATAATCCACAAGAAGAATCAAAGTTTTTAATTTTTTTTTTAAATTACAGCCAAAAAACATCGGAAGGTTATTTTTGCGCCACCTTATACATACTGTTGCTGATCGGATACGTTATTTGCATCGATATTATCATCATCTGTCACTACAAGTGTGCATTGATATAAGTCATTTAAAGCGAAGTCAATAAAAACAGACGCAAATCAACTGATTGGTCATGAAGCAATCAACGGCTAGATTTACTAGGTATATACAAACATACTACATGTGTATGAAAAAATGTGTTTAAAAGTTTTTTGCTTCAATGCAAGGAGTTAACTTTCCAATTTTTTAATATAATTCATATACTTACACATATGTATATATACTCATCCTTCTAACACCTTTTTGGACTAATTTTCGATGAGCTGCGAATCAAATAAATTGGTGCAGTTAGTGGTTAAGTGCGTCGGACCACTAAGCACCTCGCTTAGTGCTGGTTCAAATCCCGCTGGTCGATGGTTCAAATAACGGACCGTACCACCTTACATTTTTAGGGGAGGAAATTAAGTTTACGAATTGTGTTTGTGTGGCATGTAAAGGCATCCTACATGTAGCAATTTTTTTTTCTTGAACATATACTCGTTGATAAACTCCCTGATTACGAATATATGTATAAGCCCAAGACGGTTATTTGTCAAGTCCTTCCCAGAAGCATTAGAAAAAGAGAAAAAGAATTACAACAATACATACATTAACAAAAAATTTGTATTTATTTCATTTAGAGGAAGCATCTAAATTCTTTGCCTGCTGAAGTTAACCAGCCAGGCTAAATATTTTAGAAGGCACTTGATGAAGTGAAGAAGCGGTCAAATATATCAAAAAGGGAAAAGAAGTTGGGTCTGCTAGTTTTAGAAAAAGATGGTAGACATCAAGTCCAGATGACTCGTGTGCACCAGGCAAGCCAGGCAAGCCTCTTAAGCCCTTTGCTTTTAATTGCTGTCTTGTGTGATCTAAATTTCAGTTTTCTAGCTTCAAATAGGTTACCCATAAACAATGTCAAGCGCTAAAGAGAGGCAGGCCTAAAAATTCCTGAAAAATTCCAGTCTACATGTCAACATACAATCCGTCAATATCAATGGGTCCAAATATTTTTAGAAGCATTTTTCTCTCGAAACGTCAAAGAATATCTTTATCCGTTATTAAGGCTTAATATAAATAATGTTTATTTTTTTAGTCGTACATATCTAGAGATGTCGTTTTCAGATGTGATAGCAGAGCTAACGTATGCCAAGTCCATTCGATCAACTCAAAGCTGTCAACAGTGACGTTCTGTTGGGTGTCTGGACTTGTTGACAACATATACTTTGAATTCAATACACATACGTCACGCTTGAACTTCTCGGATAAGGCTTCTAAACAGATAAATTGCTTACCAATGAAAATCACACACAAAAAAAAAAACCGTGAATAATATGTGGTTCATTATAAATCTTTTATATTTCGTTTACTAAAATCGGAACTTCTATTTGTAGTAAGCCTACCACTATTAGTTGCAATGTTTTCGACTAATCTTTCTAAAAGGCTAACTCGAACACACACTTAACTTTACTTACATTTCTTTTTTCGTTGAAGATTTTAGATGTCAGTCACTGCATTCTCTGTATCATATTAATCATTTGCGGCAATCATCCATCATTTCAGCTACTGAAGTAGCTGATGATGTTGTACCTATTTCAAATGCAGATTTGTAACCATTAAATATTTTATGTAAATTAGTTCAAGGGATGTCCATGAACATAAACACACTATACGCTCTGCGGTTTAAATCAACTGGGAAGCATTCCACGCTTAGCATAATATCTATCTGCAATATGGCCTGAAACGAGCACTATAACATCTAACCGAAAGAAGTCTATAAGGAACGATGCCGAGAGCAATGGAAATCTGAAATGTATATGCTCAGTTCGGTTGTCTACTGAAAATGTTTTATGACGTTCGCTTTTCGAGCCCCCAACAGTTAAGGGGCTACCGATAGAAGTGTACCTAATTACAAAATCGAATAAAAACGTTTTATTTTTGTTTTTTGTTATTTGTAATTTGCGTTAGCTTCTAAGAATCGTCTGTCAAAAATACGCAGCAGCATCAGTGGCAATGTCTAGGCGTAAAAGGCGTTTAATGATCGCGGAGTGTGGAAGCAACGAAGTAAAATTCAGCCAAGGGCAATGTCTGCCGAACCAGAAGTACTAATTGTAAATGGTTTTTGGCGGCTTGCGTGAAATTTCTAATGGAAGTGCCATTTTATGGTGAACTTTTGTGTGCTTGCGGAAAGCCATAATAGAAATTCGGAGCAGGCATTTTTGTATTTTACCAGTTTTGTTCAAATTGATTTTGTTGATAATGATCTTTGGTTGGTATTGCTGCTGATGGTAGGTACTGCTGACGATTGCGGTGATGATGATGATGATGATGATGATGAACTCTGCTACTAGGCAGTAGCAAATATCTATATCGGAGTCTTGACAGATTGAAGGGTCATCTTTCAAGTTTTGGGTGCGCTTAGCCCACTTAATCGTTGTTTTTGTTTTCCTTTGTTTTGTTTTTAATTGCCGAGGGGTGATTTCTAAATGCGACTATTTTGGTAGTTAATGGAATGAAATTCCAAGAAATAGGTTGATTTGCTATTTGAATTATTGTTTTTGTACATCAGCTTGTGAATTCAGATGAATAGATAATGAGATTTCCGTCAGATTGATGTTGAAGAATGGGTACAATGACTTGATGTCGCCGGTTAAAACGTTGATGAGATATGGATATCTATCGTTTAATAAGTGAGCTTTCAGGGTATAAGATCGCATTCAATAGCTTTGAAAAGTAACAGCATATCGTTTTCGGTGGGTACTACATGTGTATATAAAAATAAAATAGGAAAAAGTTTTATGTTTTTCTTTGACTACGAGTGGGACAAAGTGCCAGCGGCGACGACAAAGTGTTTAAGTTTTGTCTTTTATTTTTGTGATGTTTTTAGTTTACTTACTTACTTACTTAACGGGCTCCCGACCCATGAAGAGTCTATGCCTGAGACAAGGCAACGATGCTTCCAATTTTTCAGACCAAGAGCTCTGCTATCCGCTATTTTCAAATGAAGGCATAGGATCGGCTTTCTTGTAAATAGGGCATATGCATGTGATGTGATGGTAGTTGGTTACCTGTGTTATAAAACCTCCGGAAGCGCCTTCGATCTCGAGACTCTTCGATTTTCTTGAACTAGGAGAATGCTTCTTCATTCTATAAACGACTTTTTTTCTCCTCCTTTTCTCTGGCTCTGCTCTTTTTTATTACTACTCTTGTTTTCCGCTTCAGCTTCTGTCACATTAAGCGGCATACCACGGCCATTTTCTGTGGGGTGGCTGGGAGCCTAACGCGTTTTAGATTACGTCTTTGATTGATTTGAATGCACACTAGAGAGTGGTTATATAGACTGTTTCAACAGTTGTTTGGGTTTTGATTACGAACTCTGGTGTTTTATTGCCGCAGTCACCCCACTCTTCTCCCTCCAAAGTTTCAGGCGATTCAGGTTCAATTGATTCCGGAATCCTGTTTTTCTCTCTAATCCCTCTTCAAATGTTTTGGAGCAGGTTTGATCCCCAAAAACCGTTACCTGAATTCGCCACCCCTTTTGTCAGTTTTAAAGAAGGTAGACCGCATAATCGCATTAAGGATAATTTATATCTTTTAAACACTACTTGCAGGTGCTGCCAATAGCTGGGAACCTAGAAGACAATAAACTGTCGCCTGTCCGTGTGAAATATCTTCAGACGAATGGTTGCTGATAGCTTTACAAAATATAACGAAATTTTCACAAATTTTGCACTTAATGTCAATTAAATATTTTATTATTGAGGAGGAGTGTCGAAATCGCAATATTAATTAAACAAATTTAGTCATAACATATAACTTTGCATAAAGTTTAGTGATTTATTTTAATCACTGAATTACAATACTTCAAGCTCATTTGCAAAGATTTTTTTTTCCTATACATTTTCTCTCCCAAATTGTTTTACTTAAATTCGAACATCCATTGAATAAAGAACATTTCTTAAATTAATTAGTCTCTACTCTATTGGTATATTTAACATTCTTATTAAAATAATTAAAACACTGTCCTTCGTAACATTCTTGATCAAGCTCCTTAAAGCTGAACATAGCGCACACACCACATAGAGCATACTCCATGTATAGAGTAGCATTTCTGGACTTTATATCTGCAAAATAATTATCGCAACAAAACTCATTCTATATACTCATCCAATATTTGATTCCGAATTCCACTTTATGTACGTAGACATCGCGAATAATTTTAATTGTGCCTTGAAATGAAGATCTCGCTTTGTGCGCAGCGGATGGACAGAAATTCTTAATCCTAGACACCATAATCTGCCCACCACCATGTTGGAGTCTTCATTGTACACCGTCGCTGCTGACAACGATGACTTAAATCGTCTGCCCACAGGCCCCACACATTCACAACAACCGCGACAACATCACAAAAATCGAACCCCCCAAGGAATTTATTTCGCACCTGACCACAACGAATACTGCATCTTCAAAGCCGCAGTGCGATCAGTCCAACTGCCGCAAGGTCTTCCCGTACGGTCAAATGGCCGGCCAGCATAAAGCGGCGGATCGATGCAAGTGCAAAACCAATATTTCGATTATGGTGACTCGCATTGGATATTCCGTATTTCTAGTGATGGAATAAACTTCCGCCCATTTGCGGTACAATAAAATCACATCTGGGAATCTTCGGGGTCCCGGTTGGAAAATTTATGGCACGTTCATGAGGAATTCTTGGCGGGAAAAGCACATCTTCTCTTTCGTCGTGCGTCGTCGGTCGATCGGTTCGGTTGTAGCACACTTAGGGAAATTTCTAAAATAGGCGTACAGGAATGTGAATTATTTAACCACCGTCATGAGGAAATTGATCTTGGATTTGTTAGTATTGTGCTCTGGGATTGGAGCGGTCGCGGATACGCATGCATTTTTTGTTTTGTTGCCTACACGAAGGAAGTTAAATTTTCTGGGATTAACCTTTCTTTTTGTAGGTTTAATATTAATTTGCGGAGAATTCTTCGAAGCAACAGTGTGGTGTAACATGGGGAAGGAATCTGAGAAATGTTCTCATCGTTTGACTTCCAATTTAAAAGAAAGTATTTCATAGCCGCTGAAATCATAGATGTGCTTACTTGTTGCAGTAATTTGAACTTAGCTTATTGATCGACAACTAAGTCAAAGATTCTATGTATTAAACAACATTATTTCATATAGTTCGTTGAATATTTAGTTTGGCAACATATACATTTGATACATTGGATAGCTGATTGATCTTCTTTTTCGGGTTTTGCGTAAGCAAGAGTTTTTCCATATTAATTAAACAAGAAGTTTTATTGCCCGTTGTAAACGAATTCTAAAAGAAGTTTTCTATGTATGGAATTTGATTCATTGTCCCACCATTTCACTTTACTGACTAAAATACCTTGACCAATTGACTTGCTGATTCCTTTTTTTTTCTCATCCATGCAGCTCTTACAAAAATCATTTGAATAAGCGCAAAGTCTGTTTGTATGTCTGCTTATCATATAGTGTATAATACAGTGATAAAGCCATTTGAAGCACTGATGTGCGATATATATTTACATCTAGCATAGGGGCTAGTTATAGTTATAGCTATCATTGAAAAGCATCATTCTCAATCCGTGGAATAGTTTTTTTTTTGACAAGTCAGTTATAGCAATAATTGAAAAATGTCTGTTAGTGGTCACTGAATAAAAATGTATTTGCAAAGAAAATTGTGTATTACGCGAAGGCGAATGAATCCCGAGCGAATACGTTGATGCATTTTTGGAAAAATTTCCAATGAAGTTCCACGAATACTTTCGGCTAAATAAAGAACAATTTAATTTTATTTAAAAAAGAAAACGTTATGATATAAAGCCCAAGATCAATTTATTCCGAAATACAAAAGACTATATAACTTAAATTATATACTATATAATTTAAAAAGAGAAACTTTGTTTAATTTTGCTGTAAAGTTTGAATGTTTTATTTTCTAAAGTATACATTTATGAATAATTTATAATCAGATTTCTTGCGACTTCGGCTAGTTTTACCAACCTATCATTTCGCGTTTTGATGGGAAAGATCACTGTTTGGGAATTGTATAATCCAAACAATTTCTGCCAGCAATTTTCATCTGAGGCTCTTTTTATTATTCTATAGAGTTCAAAGGATTGGGAAGATATAGCCGATGGTTTTGTATTTCGGTATTCTTGTTCATACTTGGAGAATACTTTTAAAACTACTTGATGTCCAACCTATAGTTGCAAAGCCTTTGATACTGTGCTGCTGTACTTTGCACAATTATTTGCAAGTTTCACAAACCAACAAACTTGGTTTTGAATCAACCACTTGTTGAACACAGAACAAGAATGTAACCACCAGCAAGAAAATAAGAATTCATTGGCATTAAAACACAAAATTAAGCTTACAAATCTTCGGAAAAATCTGTGGCCAGTACTTGCAAAATCTTTTGCGTGAAGCGTTCCACCTGCTTGGCTAATCCTTCAAAAAATAGCTCCGTGGGTTTCTTGGAAGTGATGGGTGAACTCGCGGTTTTTTAGATGGCTTCAAAGTTTCAAGTTCATTCTCATTACTTCCATTCTTTTATTCCGGTTGGTTTGCAGTTAATTTGCTTTCTTTTCCCTAAAGTATCGTTTGTCTCCGCTGTTGGCTCGTCCACAAAATCCTGCTCAATTTCTGCGGAGGTTTCTTTGGAGTAGTTACCGCAATCGCTATGCAAAAATACATTTCATTGTTTATGTATTTAAGAAGTGGACTGTCTAATATATGCGTACTCTTCCGGAATCTTAATAAAAGGTATTACAAAGCTTCAAAATGCACCAACTTAGATTTTAAAGTTGAGGCTGACCCGCTTGGAGTTTTGGACTCTCCTCTATAATTAGAGCGGAAGCAGTCTTTAAGAGAATTATAGCTAAAAATATACTTTTCTTTGGTAAAACTTAAAAAGCTAACAAATAGTTACTACTAGCCCCTTCTCCCCAAAACAAAAGCAATGTCCACCCAAGCATTTTCGCGCTTCATTCGATTACTATATTCTGGAGTATTTTTAGCATAAATGCAGATATGATTTTTAACTTCCAACACTAATTTTGTCTGGAAGTCTGTCGTTTCTATTTTTTATTCAATATATATCGATTTTATATTTTGTTGTTGCATGATTAAAAATTCAAAAAGGTCAAAAACCAAAAAAATAAAAACAATTGCATGCAAAACAAGTGAAGTTAGAATTGATCTTTGAAAGCAAAACTGACAGATAAGAATAGAAAGAGAATCGAACATATCGGTGCAACGATTGTGTTCCAAATAGCGAATATCAGCTGTTCATTGACATAGATTTCAATGAGTGAAATAATAAGAATAGATAAATCTAGCCAATTTTAAATCAGAATTAAATAATTTGGTTTGTGGAAAAATACTTATAGAATTTTAGTTTAGCTTTATTTGTCAATGTTGTTTGCTTTTGTTTTTTTTTTATCGGAGGTTGCTACAATCCGTATAGCGCTCAGACACAACTACAGGTCCATTATACTACCATTTAGACACCTTACATTAATGTACTTAGTTTTCCCGTCTTTCGAAGAAAGATGAGAAGGAGCTTCAGTGATGAAGAGCTTAGATGTTCGGCACTCACCACCTAGCCCCGAAAATCCGCCACCTTTTGCGAGCATAGGCGAGACAACTGCAGAGAAAGTGTTCAGCTGTGTCATCCTCCTCACCGCAGGACAGGTAGTGGTGTCGCTTAAGCCCGACACATTTAAGTGTCGCAAAAGCTTGGTGGCCCGAAAGGACCAAGCACCCTACAGTCTTTTCTCCTAAGAGATAGAAGAAAAGATGCAGACTTTTTGCAAATGTCCGGGCGTAGTAGGTTGTTCTGTCTACATCCACCGCAATCGAATCTTGATTCACTGTGTTCAGCCTTCCGACCAAATTCAGAGAAAGCTTGAGTTCTAGCAATAACTTGGAGGAGGTAAGAGGGTTAAGCAGCGTTGTTTGGTTAGTCATCTTAAAATTCAATGATGCATTCCAATGATAGCTATAACTAGCCACTTAGGCCAAATCTGTTTCGTTGCCAGGCAAATAGTGCCACCTGTTCATCTATGGTTAGTTTTTCTACTGAATCCAGTTTTAACATGAGCTTGTGTGCAGAAACTGGTGTGCCCAAGGAACCTTTTTCAGAGGGATTGAGAGATTAATTCCAAGATTGGCGAGTTCGTTAACATTGCAGTTTCCTGGAATGTCACTATGTCCCCGCATTCAGCACAGGTGAATGTTTAACTGCTCCGCCATCTTCTTTAGAGGCGACCGGCAGTGTAGAACTACTAAAGAGTTATATTTATATAGACTGATTCCAGACAATTGATTGCCAGGAAAAGACTTCCTTTGCCCGATTTCTGCTTGAAGAACACTATAAAAATTAAAAAGACAGACTAAGATCAAGTCTATCTGAGAAGACACGTATGCCTACCCCATCATTCAATTTTGGTCCGTCAGCGACGATGTGGATCGATTTACCTCATTGAAGGGAGGTGGGGATTTAACTTTAACGTTTTTATCAAACTATAGTTGGCGTATGATCAAGTCTATCTTTCAATGAAAGATCCTGAACGTGTTCAGAATAGCAGAATGACTTATTTCGGCCCACCGTCCGAACGTTGCTTTAAGGCGAATGGCTTTTTTTCTGCTAAATATGTCATAAGGGGTATTAGATAGAATATAGCAATAGAATATAGAAAATAAGTCCCTCGGCCGTATTTCGTGCTTACATTCGGAATCTGGAATCTGATGGTTATGAACTAAGGGCTGGACAAGGTCCGGAACTTTTCAAACCGACTACAACAGAAGACAACGGTTGCAAAACACTTCCTAACAAACGGTTAGTAATCGCCTTCATTAGGCTGGAGTACGGTCCAAAAGAGCTGTCCGATATTGATAGCCGCACATCATCGACTAACGCCCTGTCTAAACCCGACTAATGATATCATGCCCATCATCCACCAGAGTCTAATTTTTTTTAAAAATTTTTAATAATCGGCCCGAAAAACCTTTCAAAGGATTGATCTAAATATTAACATAGTTATTGGGGAAACACTAAGGTATAAAAATGTTGCTATACAATTACCAGTTCCTGGGATATTGATGCTTTAACACAAAATCAACCTCTTTTTTTCAGATATACGAATTTCCGCGACAAAAAGATGTATCAAGGATCTAAAAAAAGGAAATTAAAATCGAAAGATCCACCGGTACTTGCTCCCGAACACGTGAAGCAAGAAAAAGAAGAGAAAACATTTTGAAAACAACGAAAAAAAAGTTCGCGCTATTTCCTCGGATTGCGTGTAAACCGTGGCCCCTAATATAACCTTAAGATAGGGTATAAAGAGGGGCTCAAATCTCTAATACCGTATTTGAGAAAATCTATTTTATTGAAATGTAAGAAAATTGTTATATAAATACAGGATTTTAAAAAATATTTCCTCAGTGGGATTATTTAAAAATTATAAAGAAACCTAAACAGGACCAGTTAAAATTAAAAAAATGTATCTTATTTTGGCTTCAAAAAGACAAAACAAAAACTAAAATTTCACACTTTTCGTGCAAATTTTTTTCCATTTTTATAATATTTTAAACGAATTTCTTGGTTATTATTAATGAAATGTCATAGCATTGTTACGTTTTGGGTCAAATATCACACGATTAAAGCACCATTAACTACTCGTATCACTCCAAATCTACGTGTCCAAATCCGACACCTCGTTATGGGCAAAGAATTTTACCACCACATCATGCACATATTTCGTGTGTCGCCATTTGGCGAGCACTTCATTTATCAAAATGACCAAAACCAAAGAACGCCACAAACCATAAACCACTTAGGATCGTGTAGACGTTTTTGTTTTTTTTTGTAGTTCCTTTGGAAATGAATATTTCCACATATAGATTCTAAATGTCATGTCATTCGCGTCACCGATTGCTTATCATGATTCCTAAATGAGGCAACAAGCAGGTAATTACCCGAAAGTATCCTCCTCCACATCGCATCGTGGACGGCGTTGTCGGGATAGCTGTGGATTGGTACGTGTGAACTTAGAGATCAACAGCAACCTCCCAACAGGCATATAACGAACGCGGAGTTAACAAATGACCCTTTTAAGTGTAACACTCCAAGTACATCGCTGGTTCGTGTTATCAGCTGCACATGACTGGTGATCGGTTGTATGGACCGAAAGATGAAGGCTGGTTGAACAAAGTGTTGACTAGACGATTGTGTTGCAGACTCCCACTCGATTTCTTGACTCTGGATCACACTTAATGTTTAATGATGTTCTATTTCATGATTTGTGATTACGAAATACACCCAATCGAGAGGTGTTAACTTACACACGAGTAGGTATACTTTGGGCAAAGATTCGAACTGACACTTATAAACCACAAACTATCAAAGTGTACAAAATACTTGAATTAATTTTAATGTCACCTCGGATATCGAGAATAATCATTTATCTGGCAGGAGGCTTTGGCTGGTGCATGTTGAAGGTAATAAGTGTTTGGATGAATGCAAGTGGTTGCAGTATGTGTTGCAGGGATAGAGACGTTTCGTTGCTACTTTGTATTTTATGGTAAAAGTCTTTATTGAAGAAGTATTGAAGAAGTAATGAAGAAGTATTTTTGTTAAGAATTCACGTTGGTTAAAAATAATTATCTTTTTAGTTTTATCGGTTCACGATGAAGCGCAGGGAATTATTATTAAATAATTTATTTTACGTGTCGAAGAAGTCAACATATAAGACATTAGCACCCATTGAAAAAAAAGAGCAGGGACCTACTACCTAAGTAGAGTTTTCTTTAATTTAATCCAGTACCGCCCACGTCTTATTTATATACAAAGTGTTTGTGGCATTACGATTTTGCGGAAATTGCCTTTTTTCGAGGATAGGATTGGATCTCTGGCAGGATAATAACAAATTTGAATTAAATTTTATACTACGACTACGACTATAGAGAACTACGGGTCCCAATGACATTTTTCGTCTAAGTAAGCTGTAACTTTTTTGTCGCATTTGCACACTTCATCTCGCACAAAAATAAAGCAAACATTTTGATGAGACTATAATCTTACAGAGGCATGCACAAGTCTTAGCAAAAGTAACCTACGAATCCTAAATTGTTTTCTAACGAGGCATTACAGACTTAGGGAGCACCTATGGAAAATAGTTTATCAATATCTGCAATGAGACCACGGAAACTCCAGAGCACATACTGGAATCCTGCCGGGCACTGATACAAAAGAGGTTTAATTATATGGGAAAACAACAAATTCAACATAAGGATTTATAAACATACAATTTATAAAAGATACTGTACTGTGTGATGTGCTCTAAGTGGGCTTTCCTTGTCTAGGCTAAAGTCAGAGCAAAGGCACTCAAACATAAATCCTGGCGAATTTATGCTGAAATTTATAATTTTTAATAATGAGTTGAACCCCAATAATAATTTGATGCTAAGCAAAAAGGTCTTAAGTCAACAAAATTTCATTTTGGGTTTTTGATTGGGTTTAACTCAGTTAACGACTTAAGTCTAGCACAACTGCTTCCCATCGTAATAATTTAGTCTTTAGGCAATAAGCTAGAAAAATCCATAAGTGGTTTGATTAACGTCTTAAGTTCTTTTAAGGTTTTGTGACCGATGTCTCTGAAACATTAAAGATTCTCCTAAGGAAGAAACAAAAACATAAGGAAAGGCTACTGTCTGCTTAGGCGAACAGTATGATATGCTATCCATATCCCTATATGCCCTAAAGAAAAAAGCGTTAAGAACATGATGGATAGCATTTTATTTCATTCTGCAAAATTTATGAAGAACAAAAATATTTTTTTATAAAACGCCCCCAAAAAGTAGCCTTGGGCAAAAACTTTGAATGGGCGATATATTGGAAAAATTGGCTCTAGGAATAAGGCCCAAAATAAAAATGAAATAAGGCCCCAAAAATATAAACGAGAAACAACAACACATTTTTTTTTAAATTGGGGTCTTATTTCATTTTTGTACTTGAATATTTTTAAGTTTCTCGACTACAGCAAGTCCGAAAAAGTGGGTCCGCCAAAGCCATCCGTCGGTCGTCTGTCTGTACGGCGCCGTATGGTGAAACGGTTCGACGTATTTGCTTCAAAGTTCATGTATAATGTTTTTGGGGTTACATCTCGGGGCAGCTTTTTATTTTTTGCTTTATCGTTTGAAATTACTATACAATTTTTTTTTTGTGAATATCACTGATAATTTTTTCCCTACCAAATGATTTCAAGGATTTTGTTTTTTCTTTGTACTTAGAATACTTGGGATAGGCCCAAAAATACTGCATTCTCATTTTTTGGGAAAAAAAATTTGATTAACGGTAATTTATAAAACCGCCAATATCTCGAAAACTAATAAAGGAAACAGCAAAAAAATTTCTTTTTTTATATGCTATAAAGTTGAACAAGTTGCGTACTTAGATTTTTGAAATAATTTTTTTTTCATATAACTATTTTTCTAAATTTTAATTAAATTCGTTTTCTCAAAACCGGCACTAACGATTTTAATAATTTTTTGTATTTTGAAAAGTTATGTTAAAAGTGTGAGAAATTACATCAAAATCGTAGAAGCCATTTTTGAGAAAATCAAATTTTTCAAAATCTAAAAAGTAAATTAAATAAATTTGTCATCACTCATTTTCGATTCCTTTTGCGATTTAAAAACACATCTCATGGAACGAGAAAGTTTCGTATGACGAAGTCGTGCACTTTATTTTATTTGAGTTCATTTATATGTAATACTTTCACAACGTATCTGTCGGTTCAATGACTACTGCGAAATTATGACTGCCGGGCTTTATTTCGTTTTCAAAATTCTTAATGATTGCGTGATTTCGTGGTGGATTTAATGTTTACGGAATATGGGACCCTCATGCTTAGTTTTCCTGTTAGAATTGTAGTACGCGCGAGGTTGGCTTTATGCAAACTTTGTTTATATCCAACAAATCTTTGCATATACCAAACCTCGCACACTCCAAATCTAACAGTGAAACCAAGGAGGAGGTCAGCATGCGCCCCCTTATACGACGATTCTAAATCGTATAAATAACTTTATGTAATTATGAAATAAAGCTCAACTCTAGCTTTGATTTTTATATTGGGATTTTATTTTTTAATGAAATAAAAACCCAATTTTGGGGCTTTATTTAATTTTCATTTTGGGGCTTTAATTCTTGGGGCCTTATTTCCTAGAGCCGGAAAAAATATTGGCGAAATATCTTGTTAAATATATTATTTCGGTTTCTTTGAAAATTTTCGAAGAAAACAGAATTTTAGTGAAAAACGTCCATAAAAAGTAGGCGTGGCAAAATCTCTTTAACTTTAGTTTAAAAGCGGTTTCTTTCGAAATTAGTGGCGTGCCAGTGGGCATATAAAAAAAATTTCGGATCGATAGGGAATATGTGGTCTAAATTTCAGCTTCCTAAGTTAAATTTAAAGGCCTACAAATTGCGTGCGGGCGGACGGACGGAAATATGTATATTTTTAGGGGTCTTCGACGAATATAAATGGAATATGTAATATAAATGGTGTCAACTATGTGTCAACATTTTTATACCCATAGGATGGGTATAAAAAAGGCAACAAAAGTAAACGGTTATTGAATCGCCTGTCGAATCTAGTTTGCTACCTAGCGCTTTTGTTTTGTTAGTCAGTTTTAATTGAATATATCTCAGTATGTACTAACTCTTCAATTCTCTGAATTCGATTGACATTATTATTCTATTATTATAACAATAATAATAATTAAGTGTTGTGCATTATAATAAGTGAAAGGAGTAAATACATATTGAATTAAGCTTTCGAAAATTCTGGAAAAGTTTTCGATTCCGATGATAGCGTTATGGATGAGGATTTATTCCCAGAAGAAAAAAACAGTGGGAAATGAATGAAGTCGCAACTTGTTAAACTCATGTAAATGAAGAGACGGCAGTTGAGAACATGGAAAATAATGAGGAGAAGCTATCGAGTGTCAGAGCGCTTGGTCTGGAAAATTTTAAGCAGAGTGCCCGAGTTTAAAGTAGAAGGTATATATAGACTTTTTTGGGGAACACGTAAAAATTTAATATTACTTATTTTATATGTTGATGATATATCCACGAGATTTCATAACGGAATTGTCCTTCGCTTGTTTTCGTCATAAGTTTTGAATAATTCACTTCATTCAACTATTTTGATTGAGTACATCTCTATAATTGATGACAATGACACTTATGCAGATTCCTGCTTTTCTCGAGTATATTTTTAAGACTTCAATATAATTTAATTCAACTAACAAAATACCGATGCCATTGAGTAATTGCTTTGGCTGTGACTGCATATATTTTAACAAGTCTCCTTAATAGATGGATGGAATCTATTCACTACTAATTTCAATTTGTTCAAGTTCTCTCGATATCGAAACGATTTATATTCAAATTCCTTAGCTAACGTTTTGTATTAACCTAATATAAATTGCCCACTTATTTCTGAAACATGATCGTTGACTAATTTTCCATTTAAGACGAATAATGAAATTCTTATAACAATAAGGCACAGGCTATACCTCTACAGTCCGCACCTACTTATTTTATAGACAATAAATGTGTCACCCCAGCATAGAAGTATTTTCAAGACCTCATGGGATTGAAGTTCTCTTTTAGGAGTTGTCGTGGAATTCTTCTTCGTTAAAATCTATGAATTCCGTTGGTCATTGAAGTATCAATGCGAGCGCTTTATTCTTCACAACAATACGTGTTGATTGCCTCGATTGTATGGGTTTACATGACAAATTGGTTCGATTAGGCGGGTTCTTGTAATTCAACGCCTATAAATGGACCATGGATCGAATGGAATAAAACAAGAAAATCTGGGCAGTCCGTTCCGTATGACAAATTGAGTTTAATTGAAAGATTAGTTTTATTTTGTGGGCTGTGTAGCAATACGCCGATGAAGTTGGTTGGATCATAGAAGATGTTGGAAGAAATCTAAAGCTTATCACATCTAAAGCTGAGCACATCAGAATGAAAAATGAGAGAATACAAATTTTGTATTCTAATTTAATAGAATTGAAAATGAAAACATTGGCAAACAATAACACAAGAACCAAATCGGGCTCGGTCTCCAACAGAATATGAAAACTGAACATAGGAGAAAATTTTGACTCAATATTTGAAATAAATACGTGAATAAGAGTTGGGGAAGGTATTATAGACATATATTCCGTATTTTTGGCACAAAAGTGAGGGACCTAGCATTTAATGTTGTTTGTCAGACTTTCGGAAGAGATGGGGTAGAAAAACAAAACTGATGATACTGGGGAGGATTTGAACTTAAAACCGGGTCATTCGATAATACTATAATACATTTGATATTTCACGATATAAAAAAAGAGACTATAATGATCCAGGCAAGATCAGAGGCTCATCCTTCTTGAATTCAATAATGATATTTTTTTCGGAGATTATTCTGCAGCGGCTCACAGTCTGAATAGATACAAACGGCTGACTAACAATGCTTTTAGTTAACTGGCCCGACTCGTGCAGAGTCCCTGCCTGAGACACCGTAGCCTTCCATCCTCTCCGCTCCAGATAGCGCTATGGTATCAGTGAAGGCTTGGTCTTAAAAACGGAGGTTCGTTCCTCCTTCTCGTTTCCTACCTATGGACCGGGATTCGAAGATCGTCATGCAGCATTACTGTCCATTCACTTCAGTGTAGTCCAGGTGGCTTTTCAATCTATATACACATTGTGCAGCTCATAGTTCACAGTAGAATCATCTCCTTCATAGGGATGCTCATTAAAAAAATACATCGATGTTTTATTCGATGTAATGCATCGAAATTTTACATCGATGTATAACGATGCATTGATGAAAAACATCGATGTTTTCGATGCATCAACTAAGAATCTATTCTTTATTGTTCTAGGAATTAAAAAATGAGACACTATACAAAGTTTTAAAGTTTAATGAGTTTTATTAAACAAAGGTTTTGGAAATATATATCCCAATACTTCCGTTTCAGACTTTGCATAAATAGCATTTTATTTACCCGCTTTCCTTGGATTCTGATTCTTTGCTGATTCAATACCTGTGAAGCTATGGAAAAAAGTCTTTCTGTAGAAACTGAGGAACTGGCTACAATAGTTAAACATTTGTACGCAAATTAAAAATGGAGCTTGTAGTCGGACCATACATACAATGGAGTAGGCCAAAAGCTCCTCACAAACACTTTCTTCACTTTTGTTCGCCTTCCAGTTTTGGTGAACTAGTTTGTAATGGTTGCTCCAATTATGAAATCTCGATATCTGTCGAACTATTCGAATCAGATTAAGCTGGATTTTCATTAAATGCACACGCCAAGTTTTTTGAACCGCGGGTCCAACAAAGTAGCGTGGCTAAGAAGAAATTTGTTCAATAGCACCCATCCGTTTTCTGTTCCTTCCAGAGAATGAGCTTGTGTACTTTTATTACTAATAGACCTTAATAAAAGTGTAGTCAATTCCGAAAACTTGTGTTTTTTGAGTCGATGGTGCGAAAGTCGCGCATTGCTGCGTCGTATTCCCTCGTCTTTTTATTGTTGTTTATATGTTTGTTTGGTGGAAACAGCTAATTTTAAATTACGGCACAATTTCTTGTGGTCTGGTCGCTTATTTCTCATTGAAGTTGACAAAACAAAGGAGATGAGAGCATATGAAATGAATTTAATTTAAAATTCTGCACTTTTACAGAGCATACTTTAATTTGATACATCGATGCATCGGATTGATTCGATGTTTCGAATAGTAAAATCGATGTATTATGAGCATCCCTAACCCTTCATTCGCACTCATCGCACACAGGACCAAATGTCCGTCGAAACATTTTTCTTTTAAAGGAGCCCGGTAATAATTCTCCTTGCCAGCTTATCGTCCCATTAGTCGGCAATGTATTGCAGAACTGGCGGAGTAGGGCTTCTGTAGAGCATGCACTTTTTTCTTCGACTCAGGAGTTTTGAACCCATCTGCTTCGCCAAACCGAAGTAGCAGCGGTTTTTTTGGGTAATTCTTCGCCGGATCTCCACTAAGTTAGCATTCCTGAGTTGCTGTTTAAACCGAGGTAGGTCAACTTACCTCAAAGTTGCTGCTATCAGTAGTGACGTTTTGTCCTCGTCAGTGGAATGATGCTTGTTTGTTTGTTGATGGCATGAATTTACTTCAAGATGCCATGTTAGAAGCTTCCGATGATATCAACTCAAGTTACAATTTATTGGTCTTTTCCAGGATTTGACTTAGTGTGATGATTGGGTCTATCAACCCAAATTCGAGCGCACTGTTTAGTATGTCGCAAAAGGTTTTGAGACGTTCACAGTAGAGCTGTGTCAATCGAAATTGATTCGATTTTTTTTACGCGATTTTTTTACTGTAATCACACAACCAAGCCACTACTTTCGTTACGCATCTGACTGGTTCAGACTCTCTTAATCGAACCGCAATTTGAACCGCAAATTGGGAGGAGATCAGCAAAACCGTAGGCAAATCAAGTAAGTCATATAATAAAAACATATTTTAATGCCAATGATGTTTTTTCTTAATAGGAGAGGATTGCAACCGAAGATGGCGTTTATTACGCGAGAGATTCGCCAAGGAAGTGAAGGAGAAAAATACACCTTTTGGAAGTGCATGGTCTGCTAATACAGATTGGTACTTTTTAGACCAATTGCTGTATTTTAAGGATCTTGTTCAACCTCGACTATAAGTTCAATATTCAAGATAACATAAATGTGGAATACAATAATAACTTATTCTCAGGGCAAAATGAAATGAGATCAGGGATACCACTATCATAAACAATTTTGAATTTTGTGATGATGATGATGACGATGATGACACGCACATACTCTTTGTTTCTCCAATCACTGAGTTAGAGCCTCGTAGAATAATAAATAGTAAAAAGTTAAAATGTTATGAAGTTTGTGAGAAATTTGAAGATATATTAAATAAAGTGCACGACTGCGTCATACGAAACTCTCTCGGTACATAAGCTGCGTTTTTTAATCGCAAAATGAATCGAAAATAAATGGTGACAAATTTAATTAAATCACTTTTTAGGTTTTAAAAAATTAGATTTTCTCAAAAACGGTACCTTCGATTTTGATGTCATTTTGCATATTAGGAACTTTAATATAGTTGTTCGAAATATAAAAAATTATTAAAATCGTTAGAGCCGTTTTTGAGAAAACGAATTTAATTTAAATTTAAGAAAATCGTTATATGAAAAAAAAATTACAACAAATTATTTCAAAAATCTATGTATGCAAATTTGTTCGACTTTATAGTATAAAAAAAATCTGTAAATGTTTCTGTAAATTTATGCAGAATTTTTTACCCCATCCCAAATATCCTTAGTACAAAAAAAGACCGAAATGCGTGGAACCACTTTTGAGCAAAAAAGTGTTAAGTGATTTTTACGTATGGCAGGTACCGTTAAAGGATAAAGCAGAAAATAAAGATAAAGCAAAAAATAAAAAGATGCCCCGAGATGTGACCCCAAAAACCCTTATATACGAACTTTGAAGCAAATCCGTCAAACCGTTTCACCTTCCGGCGCCCGGACAGATAGACAGATAGACCGACGGACGGCATTGGCGGACCCACTTTTTTGGACTTCTCTAAATTCGAAATTTCCGCACGATCGCAATAACTTTTTCTTTAGTATACTAATGTATACGAGAAAGTAAAAAATGCGCAAATGTCACGAGCAGAACATCCAGTTATTGCAGACACACCCGATGAAACGTTTATGAAAACCGTAGTTTCAATGATGGTTTCAATGATGGCCGAAAATATTAAAGACATTATAAAAAAGGAACTTTTTAATAAATTAATGGATTTTAGATCTACATACGATTTTAAATAAATAACAAAAAATTATTTAATTATTTTAGAATGAAAGCATGTGATTATTTACAAATTTACAAATAATGAAATTTCCTCCACAATGATTTTGGTTGAATTGAAATTAAGTTACATATTTATAACCTCTTCCATCTTGAAGTTCACAATTTTCATCTTCCCAATCCACAAAATTGTTAGGGCAATATTCCTGTTGGCTTTCGGATTTCATGCATATGAATGGTGTCATAAGAAGCGTTTTTAAAAGAATTCTACATTGTGCTACAAGAATGCCAAATGCGTTTTCTATTATACGACGGGCTCTGGATAATGTTTTGTTATATGTACATTTCTTTGGATTGAACTTCCTTGTGATAAATACCATATGAGAGTAAATTAGCCAGATCGCTGAGCTTTAACCAAGGTCGTGAAAAATTTAATTGGAAAAAAAAAAATCATATAAAATATTACTTAATTCAATAAGTGGGATCAATTTTTCAATAATATAAAGGTTTTTTTCAAAACCAACGTCACACCTGCCCCCCTCTCCATAATTACGACGAATATAGATATTAGAAAATTAACACTTGATTTAAAAGCAAAACATATTAACTTTAAAACTGTAAAACGCGGCGGGTTCAGTAAACTATATTTGAGTGACAGGGTGGTTCAGCAGTAGATGATGGAACTACTTAAAAAAAAATGAAGAGATTAAAGCTTATTATTTTACCTTAAAAGAAGATAAAACCACTTATATAATTTTAAGGGGACTGACGACAGATTTCTTAGAAGATGAAATACTCGAAGAACTGAAATTGATTTCAAATAACGTTGATAAAGTTTCAAGATTTTCCACTATTCGCTCTAAGGCAAATAAGACAATTTATTCCTGGTACGACTCGTTCCTGGCACTTCAGCAGAGGATATCATTAAAATAAGGTTTCTTTTTTATACTCAAGTCATTTGGGAAAAAACCCAAAGGCAACAATGGTGTGTCACAGTGTAGACACTGTCAACTTTTCGACCACCTAGCGAAAATTTGTGGAAATAATTACAATTGTGTCGTCTTGCGGCACGAACTTGGACAATGTCCAATTCTTAAGGACGAAGGCTCTGTGGCTACGTGCGTTAATTGTGGCAAAAATTCTGCCAACTACAGAGGTTGCGAGTCCTTAAAAAAATACGAAAATAAGAGTAAGCAGATCTTCAGGGAGGGCGAACTTTCGTGATTGTTCACTGTCTTCGCAATACAGATATAGACAGATATATTGATAAATTTAATGAAGCTATTGAAAATACAATCGAAGAATACACCACTATAATCTGTGCCTCATTTAAAAAGTACAAAAATCTCCCAAATGAAGTTGAACAGAACTTTCGGTCCGAATCTCCCTGCTTAACAAAATTATACATGACAAAGTAAGGATCTGGCTTAGCAAACAATTCAGAGATAGACTGTCTAAAATTATTCCAGGCCCCCGAGCTTTTAAAGAAATTTTCAGAATTGTAGAGAGAAAGAAAAATGTCCACTGTGGAAAAATTGTAAATAAAACCCTACAAATGAGCTTATTATATTTACCGCTTTCGAAAATCACTTTAAAGAAATATATCGTAAAAAAATTCCAAATTTTAATCAAGAACAACAATCTTATAGAGCAAAAAGGTATCTTACTTCTTTGTCAAGAACCATAAATACGTTCCCAAAGTTCCGACGGGTTCTATGGGACGGCCAATGCATGAATTTTAAAGTTTTAACCCAGCGACAGATTCTATAGGTCGGGGCCTTAAGCCACAAGGTTTGTTCATTCAATTTAGATAGAAAATTAATTGCTAAAACTATTTCTGGTTTCTACGTAGAGTAACCAACAATCTTATAGAACAAAAAGGTATCTTACTTCTTTGTCAAGAACCATAAATACGTTCGCAAACTGAGTGGAAGTTCTGTAAGTATTCTTTTCTGCAAAAATGCCGGAGAACTACAGCAGCGGCAGGAGACACTTCAAATCTCTTTGCGGAACAAAGAAAACAGAAGTGCAGAAGCTGGAGATAAGATTTCATTCCATAACTAAACCAAATATATGCATATGTACACGCATTTAAAATTAATTAAAATTAAATAAAAAAATTCAAGAATTCATAATAATATAAAAGTTTATTAATTACAATTAAGAAATAAACTCTTTCAGGCTTGAAACTACTGCGTCTGTCATCTATTGTAAAACCTTCTTTTGAAAATACTCGTTCACAGGGAACGCTAGTTTCTAGCTACAATACATAGCATTCGATGAACAAGGTTGTATAGTCTTGGGTATACGTGCTTCCGTTCATCCCACCATTTTAAGGGATCGTCGGTCGTCGGTGAACGTCTGAAATTTGCTGAGAATAAAGATAGCTATCTATCTAGGACGGCTATGACAGGAGTATTACGCCGTAAATACCGCGATAACATGTCATAGGTTGAGTTTCATCCCGTCACACACTCTTGTTTGAGTTTAATTTCAGGAAGGTTTAGCTGCATTTGCATAATTGCCAACTTAATAGATGCTTTTTATTTTTTTTTAAATAGGTGATAATGTTTTAAACTTTCGATTTGTGGCTCAATGACGGCAATCCCCTCTCCTAAAACCAAATTTAACGTATGTGCAAAATAAGCGAAATACGAAATAAAAGTTGTTCTAGTTGAGTTGTCGTTGAAAGAGGTTGTATAATTTGTAGCTCAAGTTTGAATTTAAGGTGAAATAAAATAAGAAATAAGTTGGTGTTAAATCTTTGGTGGATGGAGGTGCCGAGGTTCAATTATCCACTGAGGTTTTGCAGCTAATTTTTTCTCATAAGAAATGCAAAATTGTAAAAAATGCAAAATTGTAATACGTGAAGAAACTGGTGTCCGTTTTTGGGGAGTATGTAAATAACATGAACGAGATAGATAGATACAAAGTCGGGAGAGCCTACATGGGGCTCTGGCACTGCTGCTCCTTAAAGAGCATATTGTGCCTCATAGAGCAAATGTTTAACTCCGGAGGAAGTCAGGAAGACAAGAATGTAGGGTCCGGTGAAGGTGTTTTTACAGGAGACAATGACCACTGAATATTCCTGTCAGGATTTTAAGACTATTTCTGTCCAGGCTAATTAGGAATTTGGATTTCCTGCAGTGGAGTTTAGGGAAGAATTTTTAAGTACAGTTCTGACCATGCGAATTGAGCCAGACTTCATTGGATTAGGTCAGGGGTAGGCTTTTAACATGGTTCCTGAAGTGATTTTTGCTAACACCGCAAAATGGTTCAGGGCCGACAAGTGGAGTTGTTGCGCCGAATTCAGCCAGTGAGTCAGCCGCTTCGTTGCCAGCAAAACCCCGTTGCCGTATTAATTGTATACGCTACAAGAAAAAATATGCACTAGATCTGGAAATTAATCATGATAGCCGTGATGTTTAACTGTTCTGTATGCAAGAACTGCAGCAGTTAAGAAATAGTGATATTTTTGAAGAAGCGAAGATCCAAATTTAGTCGGTAGAGTATTTTAAAAAGAATTTCTGAGAATTACAAACTCAATGATCATAAGTAAAACTTGTAGAAATGATCCAAATAAATGGTTCAGCGATACCTTACTACAGATGAATCGTAAAAATATAATTATATATAACAAATTCATCACATCAGGCTGTTAAATCACCAGTGATAGATATTCTGTATCCCGAAACCTATGTATATATTGTCACAGCAAAGAACTGCAGTATCAAGCAACGAATAGTGAAAGCAGACGACAGAAAATAGATGTGGAATATAATAAAAGTATTTGTTTTAAATAAAACTAATCCATCAATCGAAAGCGTATACTTTTATAACACCTGCGTAAAAGATGATACCATGATTGCCGAAGAATTTAAGAAGTGATATGTTAAAAGTATATGTGATATTAATAAATCAATACCTCAGGTACCGTTTCATCATAGACCCACAATTGTAAATACTATATTTAAATTTAAAGCTGCTATAAAAATTGTACTTAGGTTAATAAACCAAAAAAATTATTATTATTTTATGAGTGCCAAAATGTAGCTTGAAGCTATAAACATAATAGCACTCAACTATGATGAATATGTCAATGAGCAGCTACTTGGAAAGAATCCGTTGTCAATCCTGTTTTAAGAGTTAAGGGATCGCATAAATGTGATGACTACTGCCCAGTAAACTCTCTGCCAGTCTATGAAAAAGTACTTGAAAAAGTTGTGCAGATGCAACTTGAGGAATAAGAAGAAACACTAGTGCGAGTCTGCACTGAACAAGATGTTGGTAAGTTGGAAAGACGAAATCGCTGCCGGAAGCTTTTTGATTGCAGTGTTTTTGGATTTTAAAAGAGCATTTAAGACATTTGACAACCCATTCAGATACAAAAATTATTGGAATATGGTGTTAGAGGACAGGAATTCAACTGGTTTCAATCCTTTCTTCATGATCGATCCCAAAGAACGAAGGCTACTGGATGGATGCCTAGTAGTGTCGAAACAACTCTCGGTGTTCCACAGGGCTCCATACTTGGTATATTGCATATAATCATTTATATTTCTCCTATCTATCGCTGGAAAAAATACTGATGAGTGCATGAGGAGTACCTATACAAAGTGAGCGTATGGTTGCGATCTAACAACATTAAGTTAAATGTTAATAAATGTAAATGAATGTCTCTAAGACATTGTAAATATTGAACTCGAATCACTACCACAAGTTCATCAAATTAAATATCTAGGATTGGTTATAAATGAAAAAAATATCATTCAACTTGAATTTATAATATATCATTAGAAAAGTATCAAAAAAAGATCGTTTTTTTTATAGAATAAGAAACTAAATATCGTAATGTGTGCAATAAACATACCTATATAATACAATCATTAAACCTCGTTTTGAGTATTGTTCGTCTATTTTGTATCTATATATGTTGTGATACTTCGTTGCCTTAGTTACAGCGTTTACAGAATAGAGCTATGAGAATAATTATTAAGTGCAATCGTTATAAGTCAGTTAGATATGCTTTTGTGGTTAAATGTAAAAGAAAGAATTATTGTAAATGTATTATGTTTTGTATTTAAAATAAAACATGGTATGTTACCAAAATATCTACAAATGTACTTAAAAAAAGTAGGTGATTCTCAACCTTATCAATTAAGAACTTGTACAGATATTAGATTACCGTATTGCATTCATAGTATTACTCAAAATAGTATAGTTTATAAAAGTTGTCACTTATTAAGCTCACTACCGAGATATATCAATAATGAAACTAATTTTCTTTCTTTTAAATGAAATTGAATAAGAGTTAATTTTTTTTGTTATTACACACGAATCTGCCATAAATTAAACTCAAATTCTGAAATTTAATTAAAAGTTGTGCTAAATAAAATTATGAATAAACAGCTGTTTGACGCATTGTCCGTTAAGACCCCAAACACTCACTTCTTCCTGCAACAAATTTGCAAAATTTATCGAAGTATGGTATTCAACGTATGGAATACTTCCTTAAAGGCAAGACTGTAGCGAGGTATTACTATCTACCTCGCGCAAAAAGTAAGCTGTTACACCAATATAACTTTGTTGTTTTCTGGACATCCATCCGTCGGTGGTAAGGCATACGGCTTCCATATTCACCAGCATTTGAGTAACTTTTTCCTTTGTTTCGGGGTACATGCGTGGAATTGAATCTATCTGTCTCTATCGATACTAAGTTCAATGAAGGATGATGGTACTTTGTGGTTGTATTAAAGGGAGCAATACAAGACTCGTATCTGTCTTTGAATGATTGATTGAATTGACCGAGTAACTTTTTCAACCAATATTGAATGATTCGATCTTTCAATTTGAACGAGGGACACAGCTTTAGTTCACAAAGTAATGATTCTTCATTGACACTATGACTCTTCTACAAGATGCCTGTTGAGCAGCAGCTGGAAATCTACTACTGCCCGTCCGTGAATATGTTTTCTTCGAGCGCCTGCGTTAAGGCGAAGAACAACTCTCTTTCTCTTTCCACACCGTTTGCCATTTGTATTTTTCTCTCAACTTTTCACAAAGTGACGTACTCGAAAGTTGGAGATACCCTTTAACTTCCAAGCAGCGCTGCCGAATTTATATATGAAAATTATAGTTTTGACTCGAGTGTACCTAAATTACAATGACGAGCTTTTCATCAGCTTTTTATACACTATCCCAAGGTAATATTAATTTTGACTCATAATTTGTAACACCCCTTAATATTCGTCGTAGACCCACAAAACTATATATATTTATGATCAGGACCATATCCTAAGACTATTTAGCAATGTCCGTCCGTCCGTCAGTCACCAATTTATAGGTCTCTAAATTAAAGCTAGGAAGCAGAAATTCCCTAGGGTCCCGAAATGGGAGAGTGTAAAATGTTTTTTTGATACGCCCACTGCTACGCCCGCTGACACGCCCACAATTTATAAAAAACCGTTTCTGGTATGTTTGTTTGTCAGACTTTCTCTTGAACATGGGATGTCTCGCTTAGTAGCACAACGCACTTATCACTGAGCCACTATACAAAAACACAAACTTTACTTGAATACTAATCACAACTTTTGAAACGCGAAACAAGTTGAAATAAAAACGTTACTCCAATTAAGAGACTTCAAAAGGTTAGGGCAGCTGGAAGATATCACGCTGTGAAGGTTATGCCAAATTTATTACATTTAGTTTCGCTTTGTTGCTCATAATTTTGCAGCTGAACACCACTGTCAGTCCTCTTCAGTAAGTAAGTGCTCCACCATAGTGCATGCTAACTTTGAGGTTAATTATAAACAAAACTATACACCCTTCGGTCGCATGGGTACATGTCGTCCTAATATAACAAACAATTTCAACTTTTCGCACATCTTACCAAACTTCGTTTGTTCCATTTGTATAGACTAAACTAAGATGATCCTGTAGAGCCCCATCGATAATCAACTCATATGCAAAGGAACCCCTCATAGAGCTCCAAATGCTCACGTAATAATTTAAAGTCATTACACGCAAACCAATTAACACCTTAGCAAATGAATAACCAAGGGGGATACGGATACGTGTTGGGTTAGTTTGGACCCGACTCAAAGCACCAGGCGTATTTTCGCACTCCAATTAAAAATTGTTTCGCCCTCTCACGAACACGCCAGGCGTTCGCCCTACTGCGTGCCATGCCACACTTGCCATACGCTGTCTTTGACTCAGTGGGAACAAATGTGTTAAATACAAATATTCGCACGCTTGTAGGTACGCTCAGCCTTCCATAGACACAGAGCTCCATTGAGTTGTCCCAGCGATTATATATACACGTGGTGTCAGGCATGGGTGGTAAGATAAATAATATTATAACTGCTAGATATAGATTGGTGATTATAATTTCAAGGTGTTAATAAAATGCAATATCAATTTTTGTTTTTACTTCTCAGTCTTGTAGTCACAATTTTTGATTTTAATGTGTCTTATCAGCTTTTACTTTTAATAATATACAGTACATGAGAGGAGCTCAGAGTTACCTTCACTAAAATGATCGAAAAAATCACCGAACTATTACTTAGGAAAATTATAGATTTGCAGCTGCAATATGTTTACAAATAAGATGATTAAGATATTAAACACACTTTTGCTTAACGTACCAAAATACCTATAGATGATGTACGGTCGAATTTCGACCAGTCAAATTATCCTTCATCGTTACTCCTATCCCAGGTGCTGTGGACTAGAATTCCCTAAGAAGATTATCGCCAGACGACATCGTTTTAGCGACAGTTTTGCATCACGTAACTTCGAAAATCGCTATAACCCGAAGCACGAGGAATGCAAGCACAAAGAGGAGGAAACAAAAAAAGAGTCAGACGGCACGCACAATAGAATTATAAGTGCGGTACTTTTGCATTGCTTGTAATTATTGTTGTGCCAAAAAACTGTATTATTGGCTAAGTACAGTGAGGCAAAAAAAAAAAAAAGAATTTATACAAAAATCAATCAATTTTACGAATGAAACAAAATAGAAAAACAATTGCTTGCAAATTAATTACAAAAGAAAATTTAAACTAATGAAAGATTAATCGTACAAAACAATCGTTTTTGAAGATTTGCACTCAATAATCGTGATGACAATTGTAATTTTTTAGAGATAGCTAAAATGAACAATGTGTTTATTGTGCACTCATATAATAAATTTCTATAACTTTTCAATTCAAAAATAGTTTCCCAGAGTTGTAAAGTCACCGAATATTATCCAATCGATTCATATTCTCTTTTAATTTGAAAAAAAAATATCCACAATTGCAAAATAAAAATTATCAGCTGGTAGTAGTTGTGCCGCCTAGTGGTAGGGATTGCTGTACTTGTTTGATACAAGCAACAACTTTATGACAAAAAATTGCAAATCATGCGAAATGAAACAAAATTAATTTTATGCGGTTTGTCGTTTGCAAATTGACTACCTGAAAATTTGAGAAGTGTTTTAATCACAGTAGATGCATTTAAGAGAGGAAAATTGATTTGACATCGTAAGGCTTGATTTCGTTGTGAAAAACAATTTTTAAATGTCTTTTGTTAGTTGAATTAATGTAAAATAACTCTTCTAACAACACTCTATTTTATTTTTTAACTTTTTTTTAGCAAACACAACGCAAAACGGAATTTAACACGTTTTGTCAAAATTTAGCTATGGAACAGAAATGTTTATTCATTCTTGTTCTGTGTAACATCGTCACTGTCACTTTCAAATACAAAAAAATCATTGTGAGCCTAAAATAAGGGAAACGTAGGCAGAGCAACAGAAGGTGATAATCATTAATAATAAATGCAAAAATGATTGTCATCAATCACTTAAGCCGATTTTACCCCACTCTCAAAATAATGTTTTATGCCCTCAAAATCAATCCTTAAATATCAGATGAAAATTGCATTGTGGTGAGTTAGCGTTTAAAATAAAAAGTAATCTTGACCTAAATTGTATTTAACTTTCGGGATGAGTTTTTGATCATTTGATCAAAAAAAAAAAAAAATTGTTGGGCACGAGATTAATAACTTTGTAGCTTACCGCAATTATTTTAACAATTATTTTAAAAATTTCCTGTTCTTATAGAACAGATTTTAAAACACTAAATTCGACATGAAGGGGGAAATAAAATTTTAATAATTTCTTTGTTTCCAGTTCTTCTCTCTTCTGGATTGATAATTGGACTCAAGAGAACGAAAATAACTCAGCTTTCTTTTCAAAGTTTGTTCGCAAATAAATAGATGTCAGGTGTGAATAAAAATTAAGTGTACGACTGCGCCATACTAAACTTTCCCGCTACATTATGTGCATTTGTAAATTGCCTAAAAAATAATGGTAACATTTGATCACATACCAAATTAATGTATATCACTTTTCAGGCTTTGAAATATTTTGATTTTCTCAAAAAACGGCAACTACGCTTTTGATATATTTTCGTATATTGTACACTTCTTGCATAATTGTTCAAAATACAAAAATTTATCAAAATCGTTAGAACCGTTTTTAAGAAAAAGAATTTAATTTAAATTTAAGAAAATCGTTATATGATAAAAAAAATATTTTGAAAATCAAAACATTTTTTCAACTTAACTACATAACAAAATTGTAAAATTTTTCTGAATTCCCTTTATTAATTTTTGCGGTTTTGTAAATTGCCATTATTTGACTTTTTGGCCACAAAGTACAAAAAAGAGACCAACATGTTTGGAACCATTTTCTAAAAAAATACTGATATGTGATTTTCACCAATAAAATTGTATGGTAGGTATCGCTATTTTAAACGATAAGCCGGGTGATGTAACCCAAAAAGCTTATAACCGACCTATGAAGCAAATCTGTCGACCCGTCGGCCGGACAGACAGACAGATAGGCTGACGGACGGCATTGGCGGACCCCCTTTTTGGACTTTTCTATAGTCGTAATATCATCCCTCATACTCAGTTTGAGTTCTAAATTTCCACACGAAAGTTATGGCCATCTAACTTATGTATACTGTGAATCAATAAAAAATGTAGGTACGTATATACTAATGAAATCTCAGATCTAATTTTATGTTTCTATGGAGAATTTTCAATCCAAACTTTATTTATTGTTATACCTACGTTTCTAAATTTTTTATTGATCCACAGATAAACTTAGGTAGGCTAGTTTAAGTGCTACATAGTAAAAAACGATGCAAGGACCAAATTATGCTGCGTCGGCACACACTCAATGCCTATTTCAATTGAGTCTCACGCCCTCATATGTATATAAAATTGACTTAGTTGATATTTTAATTAAGCAATTTGTACATTTCAGAGTATCTATTTGTGTTATTCAATCCGCCAGCCTAGGAGGCTTTTGCCCACGATCAGCTTGCATTGGGCCACAATTGATGAAGGTACTTTGCCATATTCCGCTCTGGTCAAAGGCGAGCAGCAAACCAATTGATTTGTCTCCCATGTTGACAGAATAAATTATCCACGCTGTCTACGCTGCTGGTCGCGCGGTTCGAGTGTCAGGATTAATGTTCCTAGAAATTGCAATCAGCAGCAGTTCTTGGCATTTGCAACCTATTGTGTGCATAAATCCTGTTCGGTATCGATGTTCGGCATTGTTGTAGAATCGCTTTAGCTTGCTAACTGGGAAAAATCTACTAGATTGGTTGCTCTTACACGTCCTAGTGGATGCCCGACTGCATACGGTGGCGCATAGACATTTACTAATTGCTGCTCTCTCTTTCTCTAGATTCTAGTCTTAGATGTCTGCACGCTTTCGAAATATTTAATTTGTTATAATAAATGTATTACTGCGGTTGGGGTGCTTCGGTAGTGTGGATTTCACCGAGTGATTTACTCACAGTAGGTATCCCACCATAATGGTGGAATGAATATTATGTAGCCTAGGAATGCCTCCGGTTCAGTTATTGAAGATCGTTTTACTGCTTACAGCAGCTCTAAGATCGAGAACACGAATGACAATCGCATGTGAACATGGGGAGAGCGGAACACCTGTAACCAAAAGGCACAGGTCACTGTCAACATCATTTCAGTCCCACATTCACTTTACGGGGATACTACGCAAGGTATGTAATTATCGTCTCAACTCCATGGCTAAATGGCAGCAATTTGTGACCTTCTGGGGGACCTCAATTGATTTGAATATACACTCTGTGATGGGTTTTCAAATTGAAATTTAATCTTTGTATGTCGATCTTGTATAAGGAGGAGATTGGTTCTGGTTGCTGTTGGAGACACCTGTTCTATGAGGTAATTTAGTTCTGTTGGAGGGCACAGTATATGTGGGTATTCTTGTTTATTTGTCATCTTTTGTGAAATACAATCTGAAATATTTGAGCAGACAAGGAGGGGGGAAGAGTTTAATTTATATTTTTTTGTGTGTGACACTGAAATATTAACACATTTCATATGATGCAAATACATTAATTTTTATAAACTATTTGAATGGACTTCTGGGAGGTAAGTGATCATTGTTACCAAATAAGATGCGTTCAAATAATATGTAGCGTTAAATTGGCATTGGTGGGCATACTGTTACTACAGCCTTATTACTGGTATGATTCAGTCTTCACCATCATTCGAATATTGGAAATCAGTATATTTTTAAAGAGCCAAAAATATTTTTGGATTTTAGGAAAACAAAATAATATAACTTAGCTCCTAATCATAACGTCGTTTGACACATTTGACAACGTTTTCTTGTCTGCTTTGTGGGTATAACCTCAGGAATCCGTCTATACCGATCGACAACTGGACCTCAAAGAATGGTCGCAGGCCAACCATTTTCGGATAATTTAACACCCTTTTTGTGATCTGGGGTTCGTAGATCAGCCATTTTCAAGATGTACATCATTTTTCTTATTATTTTGTTTGCTTACTTTTCCTTTTACGACACCGATAATCTCCAGTCGTGTCAATGCACGGACTCGCATGTTCACTGGTGGGGTAGGTAAGATATTTTAATGTTTTGCTAGACGACGGTCTACACGTGTTTGACAAACTAAGTGACGAATCTGAAACAATATTCCGGATGCTAATAATTTATTAAGATTATACATAATTGCAAATTTGCAAACAACATAATAATGCCCGCACTGTGTCAATTCATTATAAGGGTATCCAAAGTTCCTTTAGTGCGCGTACATTATAAAAAAAAAAATAGATCGACAAGTTTAAAATAAAATGGTTTCAATGTAACCAAGGCAACTTGCTATTGGTACCACGCAAAGTGGGCCTGTTTGTCCTTTAGTTTTCAATTCTCAATTAAATCTTTCCAATAATAAATTCATAATGGAATCCACCTGCCACGTTTATTTAGACAGACAAAATTTCCAATATTATTTTTTATCACAGTTCAGACATTCGGTCTCCCAAAGTCTCTCCACATATATAGATGCGAGATGTATATATCATGGGCGATGCAAGTAGTAGTTCTGTGTTTCAAGTGAAGTAAAATTTCGAGGTTTTATATTAGATTTGTTAAATTTTCAATTTGTTAAATACAATGTAATCTAGGGGTGGAGTTTTTGTAAACACATAAAGGAATTGAAACAACGAATATACAAAAATTTAAAAATATAAACAAGGAAAGAATGCAGTCCGCATGGAGCATTTCTGAATGTCCTATCCCTAAAATTAACTTCGATTTTGGTTTGCTTGTGCAAGTCATACAATTACCATTAAATCATTGATATAGAAATAATGCTTAAAAAGAGATTAGTGGGATTTAGCTTGTTGTAATCAAGCATCAAAGTCCATAAATGATCAGTGGCTATTGATTTTGAATATTTTAATTATTACATATATTTTGTAAAGAATTCTTTCGATTGTGTAGAAAAAAATAGAAGATATTTGACCCTGAGATGGAAAACTTGGTCTGATAAGTCCAAATTAGACTTTATCGTAAACAACTTTTTTTCCACCATTATAAGAACCTGAAACTGCTTGAGTTCTATTAACACGGTTTTCTAAATCTAATACCGCCATTGTTGGATCAAGTCGGACAAGTTTTTAGAAGAAACATTATTTTTTTTAAATAAAAAATTACTTAAATAAATGGTTGGACCAAAAAACTTGCGTTCAAATAATACTTTCTTAAAAAAAAATGTTGAACCATTATAATCGATAACTAGGGACAAGTTTCCCATAAAATTATTTGTTTTTAATATTTTTGATAATCTAAATATATGTATCGTGATCAAATATAAAATGTTGTAGTAAAGAATCTCTAGTTTCAGAAAAATAAATGAGTTGGTTTCGCTCGGAATTGGAAAGCATATGTAACTTTCATTGTTATGATGCAAGAATGATTCAATCTGAAGTATAAAAATTGGCTTTATGCACGTGATTTTTTTGGAAGTACATATATACTGTTGTGCAGAATGTGAAGAATGTTGACAGTTCTGGCCACCAGTGTTAAAGATATTAACCGTAAATCCCACTTCATGGCAGGAAGACAGAAAAATCCGTTTGAGATCAAAGCGTGGCAAACATTTCAATCTGTCAAAACACCGATTTGATCATCGATTCTTTTTTTGATTCCTGAACACAATTGCAGATCTTGATTTTTGGAAATAATCCAGTCGCATCTGTCAGTTTGCCTCTAATTGGAATAACTTCAATTTCTTATCGGAAGTATTATTTCGCTTTCTTATAGAAATTTCTTACTTCTTTTTGTTTTTTTGTACGAATCTCCATTTTTATTGTCCACATTGCACTTTTAAATCTAAAAAAAAAATGTATTTGCTTGCATTAAATTTGAAAAATGCTCCGCAGACAAAAAACATTTTTTTAATTATAGTTTAAAAGTCATAGATTTGCGTAAATGTAATTACTGAATGCCAGAATTTTTTTTAATAAGAAATTTTAACTCGTGAGTTAAGTCTTATTCGTTAGAGGTGAGTTCAGGGATTTTTATTAATAGGGCTTTCAGAGTATTTCATATTTATCGCACCTCCCATTTGAAAAATTATTTTACTGACCGCTTTTATACATACCGACCATTATCTATTGCTTATAATAATTGATAAAACACAAAAATGTTAACTTTACTATTCCCATTCATAGTTAATCATGTTATTTAATATATTCATTATTATTATTATTCAACATGATGAAATAAAGTTAGTAAGGTAATCATCTCAGAATTGAAATAATAAAATTAACACTTTGTGCTTAAAAATGCATTTAAAGATATTTCTTCGCAGTTTATCTATTTGCTCGCTCACTCATATAGAGTTTCTTATGTAGATAAGAGAACATGACATGAGATACTATAAGAACGTAGTACGCACTCTATTTAAAAACATAAGGAAAGGCTACAGTCCGCTTGGAGCGAACAGTATGATACCCTATCCCTATATGCCCCAAAAAAAACCTTAAGAAGATGATGGATAGCATTTTATTTCATTCTATAAAATTTAGAAAAAAAAAACATTTTTTGAAAAAACGCCCCCAAAAAGTGGGCGTGGCCAAAAACTTTGTATGGGCGATATATTGGAAAAAATATTGGCTAAATATCTTGTTAAACACTTTTTTTCGGTTTCTATGAAAATTATCGAAGAAAACAGCATTTTAGTGAAAAACGCCCACAAAAAGTAGGCGTGGCAAAAAACTTTATATGACAAACTTATAAAGGAGGGCAGTGCCTACATATCTTGTGAAGGTTATAACCCTCTATCTGTCCATCTGTAGCTTTAAATCGGTTTTTTCTAAATTGTGGGCGTGGCAGTGGGCGTATTCCAAAAAATTTTACACTTAACCATTTCGGAGCCCTAGGGAGTATGTGGTCCAAATTTCAGCTTTCTAGCTTGAATTTAAAGGCCTAAAAATTGCGTACGGACGGACGGACGGACGGACGGACGGACGGACGGACATTGCTAGATAGTCTTAGGATTTGGTCCTGATCATAAATATATATACTTTTATGGGTCTACGACGAATATTAAGGGGTGTTACAAACTATGTGTCAAAATTAATATACCCTTAGGATAGGGTATATTATTTTATTAGTTATTTTGATCATATAATGAATTTTATTATGTTTGGTATGCCAAATATGTAGATGCTTCGCCAATAATTTTCTTAATATTTTCGAAATGTCATTATTGGAAATATTTCCAAATATACCTTCCTGATGAAGGTATAAAATAAAAGAGCGAAACATATTGATTATTAGTCAACATGTTCATATTTTTATCAAAATATTAATTGATACAGTAAGCTGAAAAATAAAAAATGGAATTGGGCATAGTATAAACTAATTAAAAATTACAATGCATGAAACGCATGAAAAAGAAAGCCGAAATTATTTCAATACATTAAAACATATCCGCGGCAAGTGGGGAAAAAAATTCACAAGGTAAATAGATTCACCATACCTATTTACTGTAACCGTTTTTTGAATTGCTTTTGAAAATAGTTCTGATTTTGGCGGAAAAAAATTATTTCATCGAATATATTGTTTAAAAAATATTATAATGGATTTGAACCAACATATCCATTAAGTAATCTATATATATTTTTACAGACACTTGAATTTAAAGAAGAGCTATGTATGAGGCAACAGGTTCTGCCCGACAGGAAAATGATTGTGTATTTGGATGCGCGGTGTACGAAACTCTTCATCGATCTCCACGGGACAAAAGCATGTAAGTGGATTATGAGTTACATTTTTAAATTATTTTTATAATTTTATGTATTATTAAGGTTTCAAATGATAAAATAAATATTCCCACGAAAAAGCTTTTTCTATATACGTTAGAATTGGAATGTAAAACAGCCGGAATTCATCACCTGATCAAATTCATCACTTCTAGTGAAGGATTCGTTACGTATAAAATAGTCTCTTTGAATCCGCTTACGAATACAGCGTGGTTACTGTTTTATATAAAAGTATATACATATATTTGTGACCAGGAGCACATCCTAAGACTATTTGGCAATGTCCGTCCGCATGTCCGTCTGTCCCTCTGTATCAACTTTGAGTTGACAATTTGGAAAAAACCGTTTTTAAGCTGTAACGGGTTATCCAAGTAGAGATACTTTTTTCAATAGCCTTTTTTGACAGATCACGTGTGAGTCGTGTCATGCTGTCATGTTATTTTTGTTTAGTATTGTTTGGCATTTCATAATGGAAAGACTTACGCGTGAACAACGTTTACAAATTGTTCAACTTTATTATGAAAATTCACGTTCTGTGAGGAATGTGTTTCGTGCACTTCGCTCAACTTATGGTCAACATAATCGGCCTACTGAGCGTACTATTCGCAACACCATCACCATCAGAGAGTCGATTCGGCGCCGTTCGCAGCAACTCGGACTGACGTATGGAACGACTTGGCGCATTTTACGTCAAGATCTTAAATTGAAAGCGTACAAAATACAGCTTGAAAAGTTCCAAGAAGATCCGACGTTTTCGAGGCAAATTTTGTTTAGCGATGAGGCCCATTTCTGGCTCAATGGGTATGTAAACAAACAAAATAGCCGCATTTGGGACAAAGAGCAACCTGAAGAGATTGAAGAACTGCCACTTCATCCAGAAAAAACAACGGTTTGGTGTGGTTTGTGGGCCGGTGGAATCATCGGTCCATATTTCTTTAAAAATTATGCCGGTGCGAACGTAACCTCCAATGGCGACCGTTATCGTGCCATGATAACCGACTATTTGATGCCTGAAATTGAAGCTCGTGATCTCGGCGACATTTGGTTTCAGCAAGACGGCGCCACTTCCCACACATCGCATCAATCAATGGACTTATTGAGAGAACATTTCGGTGAGCACATAATTTCACGTTTTGGGCCGGTCGATTGGCCACCAAGATCGTGTGATATCACACCGTTAGACTTTTTCCTGTGGGGATATGTTAAGTCAAAAGCTTATGCCGAAAAACCCGCTTCGATTCAGGCCTTGGAGGAAAACATCACGCGTGTCATTCGCCAGTTACCAGTCGAAATGCTCGAACGAGTGATCGAAAATTGGACTCAACGGATGGACCATCTGCGACGTAGCAACGGTCAACATTTGATAGACATAATCTTCAAAAATAAATGCCAAAGAATGTTCTTTCAAATGATAATAAACATTCTCCATTAAATTTGAATTTTCTGTGTTTTTTTCTTTAAAAAAGTAGGGAACTTCGAAATGGATCACCCTTTAGTTGAAGAGATAAAAGTTAAGAACCTTCACAAAATATGAAGACACTGAACTTCTTCACAAGTTTGTCATATAAAGTTTTTGTCACGCCTACTTTTTGTGGGCGTTTTTTAACAAAATGGGGTTTTCTTCCAAAATTTTTATAGAAAACGAAAAAAAAAAAAATAATATACATATATCAAAACATTTAGCCAATATTTTTTTTAGTATATATTTATATTGATAGATTTGAGCAGAAGTTTGGGTCTCTTGTTTCACAAAATTGATTTCATAAACATTAGTTCTTACCTTGCCACTATATGTTCTCATGTCATACGAAAATACATGACAGCTGAATATGATGGTGAAATAGGTTGAATGAATTTGAATTTGAATGATCGGTATGTATTTTTGCATATGTACCACAAACGGAACTTTGGTGTTCGTAGTTGCGTGTATGATACAAGTTGGATTTTGACAGCATACTACGAACCAGTTTTCTAAAATTAATAGTAGCTAGTAATTCTGTGCCGTCTTTTAAGTATACATTGCGCAAATATTTTATTTTCCACAATTTTCATAGGGCCTTACTAATAATCAGACACAAATGTCGACTACTAACTAGTAAAAGTAGTGAGCTTTAATATAATCCTGCTAATAGCGATTTCACCTAATCATTATGTAACCTTCGCACTTTCGTTCAATCGGCTACAATTTCCCTCAATTGTTATCAAACAACACTAAAAGTAAAAATCACTTTTGTAAATCCAAAAAAAAAATGCAAAATTAAATATTAAAATTAGTTCGAATGACGAAAGTTTATTTGCGATTTCGAAGTAAATAATCGAACTGTATTATTTTTAGACCAAATAATGAATCTATTCGGGATTGGTATACAGATATATGTACACCTGTCAACATCGGTTCCTTCCGATATCAGTAGGTAAAACCGTGTGGTAGTAGTAGAAGGTAGTAGCACTAAGTATTATTGCTCTTGATACCCGGGTGTCATGTTGTTTTTCAATGCGTTTTTAAAGAATTTAAGTTTCGTAGTTAAATGTTCTAATTAATTAATTGATTAACAATTAAATCTTGTTAGGCAATGAGAAACATGAGAAACCCCACAGGAAGGTTATTTCGTCATAAGGTCCTAAAAAATTTTGTGCATTTTGAAAATTAATAAATAATAAATTCCTTATGGTACATGATTTGTATAAAGTGTGAACATTTTTATTTAAGCTTTCACTAAATGTGATTATTAGTAAGGACCATAGTGTTTTACTTTCCAATAAAGTCAATTTTATTTTAATTCTATTTAGCAGAGAAATTTGGAGGCAAAATCATGGATTAAGTGTGTTAAGAACTAGTGGAAAAGCTTGTAACATACATTTCTACAGGGCAGTGTTTAAAAATAGTATCAAAAAGAGGCTTACCAGGCTTCTGCTGTACCACACTTGCATTCGCCCCAAATTCCTCAATAGACCTTTCTTTGCACCACACCTTTTCTTCCACCAAACTCTTGCACCAGACCTTTCCTTCAATGAAACTCTTGCACCAGACCTTTCCTTGCACAAAACGATTGCACCAGACCTTTCATTGCACGAAACTATTGCACCAGACTTTTCCTTGCACCGAACCCCTACACAAAATTTGTACTTGCCCGAAACTGCTAATGTTTGTACGCAGACGCAAATCCCTAGTCAATGGAACACCAGAAAAGGTAAATTTAAAAAAAATTATCAACAATCCAAGAAAAGCTAAAAGAACAACGAACAGAATTTTTAAATATCATTGCTAATAAAGATATTGAGAATGCTTTACTGAAAGCGCAGATCGTAAAACTGCAACAAGATCGAAACCTTGAGCTGAGTAGTTTAGAAAATTTGCCAGAAAAAGTTTGAAGTTTAGTTGAAAATTGCCAGACAAATTTAGATAGAACAGGAAAATGTTGTAGGTACACAAATGAGTCGAAAATACTTGCACTTTCGATTTATATTATATCTCCGATAGCTTTTTTGAGGCTGGTGCTGAGTCTTCCTTCTCTTACAACACTAAAGTCTTTTATATTAATATGGCCAAAAGAATCTGGAAACATTGAATTCAACGTTAAGAGCTTAGAACTCAAATTAAATCAACTACCCAGTATTTACAAGTAATGTTCTATTGCAGTTTACAAGATGTCCTTAAAATCACATTTAGACTATAATAGAAAAACAGACAAGGTTGTTGGATTAGAGAACTATGACGAAGAAGAACACACAAGCGCTCTCCAGCATACAGTGTTCTAGTTGTAATGGCGCAAGGTATTGCCAATCAATCGGTTATTTCTACTTTTTCGGGCGCACTAGCTGCTATTCCCACATTGTTCGATACTGAATCCATAAAGTAATACGTGCCCTGATGGAAAGCCAATAGATTCCGGTCCATTTAGAATGCGAACAGGGCCAAAATTGCAGGGGCTTAATGCGAATCTTAGATGTAACCCCAGCTAAATTTTTTAGCAGAGAACTTTAAGACTTTAAGAACTTTATCATGACATCTTACATCTTTTAAAAAGTACGCGCAATTGCATATTAGCGAACAACATTGTGTTCGATGGTCAACAGAAAGCTTCTTGGATCGATATTGCTAGTTTTTATAATTTCGACTCCAAGAATGACTATAAATTGGCCCTTAAGTTGACTGAGGCCCATATTCGGCCTAATGGCGTTCAGAAGATGAAGGTCAAATATGCGTCCCAGGTTTTAAGTAGTACTGTGTCCGTGTCTATTCAAACCTTATATTTATCATCAAGCAGCCGCAGAAGTTTAAGAAAGCTACGGACGGACGGACGGACGGACATAAAGCAAAGAGCGGAATTTTAAGAATGCTTTTACACAAAGCAAAGAGCAAGAGGAATTTTTAGGCTACGCAAGAAAGTTTCTTATTTCTATGAAAGTAATCGACCATAATGGAAAGGATATAACAGGCAAATTTTATTTTATAAAAGGCTGGTTGCTTAACATATCATCCTTGCTTTCGATGTGACAAAAAAACAAACACGAGCTTAACATCTCAGCTACATCTGTTGCTAAAATTTATTAATAGGGATATACATTATTCACGAACCGAATTTCAGGAACAAGCAACTCACAGTCTAGCATTTATAAATTAGTATACATTATCGTTTCTATTTTTAACTTAAATGCAACTAAATGCTTTTTTTGTATATTTTTATACAAACACAAATAAATTGTTTTATTTGTAATATTTAATTTTTTAGTCTGGTGCAATAGGCCTCCTGGGGAAACTGAACACCATATAAAAACATAAGGAAAGGCTACAATCCGCTTGGGGCGAACAGTATGATACCCTATCCTTATCCCTCTGTACCCCAAAGAAAAAAGGCATTAGGAAGATGATGGATAGCATTTTATTTCATTCTATGAAATTTATTGAAAAAAAAAATATTTTTTTTAAAAACGCCCCCAAAAAGTGGGCGTGGCCAAAAACTTTGTATGGGCGATATATTGAGAAAAATATTGGCTTAATATATTGTTAAACATTTTTTTTCGATTTCTATGAACATTTTCGAAGAAAACAGCATTTTAGTGAAAAACGCCCACAAAAAGTAGGCGTGGCAAATAGCTTTGTATGACAAATTAATAAAGATGGGCAGTACCTACATATCTTGTGAAGGTTGTACAACTTTATCTCCCTAACTTAAGCCTTAAAACGATTTTTTCCAAATTGTGGGCGTGGCAGTGGGGTTTTTTTTTTAAATTTTAACACTTTACCATTTCGGAACCCTAGGGAGTATATGTTCCAAATTTCAGCTTCCTAGCATAACTTTAAAGGCCTCAAAAGTTGATACGGACGGGCGGACGGACATTGCTAAATAGTCTTACATTTTGATCCTGATCATAAATATATATACTTTTAGGGGTCTGCGACGAATATTAAGGGGTGTTACAAACTATGTGTCAAAATTAATATACCCTTAGGATAGGGTATAAAAATCAGTTAACCTCATGGGTGGTGTGGAAATCTCCCCTAATCTCTTTACAGACCACAAATGTGTTGAAAATAAAGCTTTGTCGGATGTGGATGACATAGGATATGGGAAACGAAGTAAGAAAGGAAGAAGCAAAGCAGTGGTTTTACCAAAAATATTCAATACCAGGAAGTACTTATAAATTGCCATATTTTCGATTGTTTAAATTGAAGAAGTTATTTTACTTTAATAGTTATGAGATACGTGGATGAAACCCACCTATATTTTCAGAGGCCGCGAGAAAATGAGGACATTTTCTTAAATAAAAAGGGCAGACACAGCTTACATGATATGATTGTAAGTTTTTTAATACCGGTTAAAAATACTCATATAATTGTATTAAACATATGTGTATATTGCGTATCTGCTTAGACCACCTAGTCCGCTGCGATCTCATTTCGTTTGTCAAGCAATTTGAGTACTTGTTTGAGTACAAAAGCTTTAAAACTCCGCTTTGGAAGTTTTGATCAGCCTCCACCTGCGTTTTAAGCAGATTCAGTATAGAGTTCCTGTTTCTCTTAGCTCGTTTGGTAATTCCTCTTAAGACCTTTTCGAGGTCGCCTTCATCGTCATCCATCCTCTTAGCACTTCGCTTGCACCATTGAAATTCGCGGTACTACCTGCTACGGCACTCCGGAGGGAGGCCATATGTTTGCCTTTTCTTCCAGATCAGAAATTGGAATCTGTTTAGAACGCCCACTCCCCGTTTTTCTTTTTATAGACATCAGATTTCGGCTGCATTTTTCTTTTGCTCCGTTGGGCTCCGGGTTGAACGGCGTGATGTAATAATCTACAATAATTTTAAAACTACATTAATGTAACTACCTTCTTCTGAATGTCCTCGTATACGCTGGCCCACCAACAATTCCTTCGCGTAATTCCCCAATGCGCCTGATGCAGCATTTCCAAGACTTTATGTTGAAGCTGCGCTGAAACTACTGTTCTGTCAGTCTGAAAAGGAAGAAATTTTGAGAGAACAAACAGAGAGAAACTTTTTGGTAGATTTTTCGCCCATCCCTTTTGGATGTAATTTAGAATCATTTGAATGTCTCAGTCATCTGAAACCGCTGAATAAACATCTGGGGTGGTTTCTTATCAGGATTTCGACTTTGCCTTCGGACATGGTGCACATCACATCCTGGACAAGATTTTAAGCTTTGAAAGCAAGCACAGATAGTAATTAGATCTGTATCTGCAAACCAATAATTAAAATTTAGTTAATGATAAAAGAAATTATTTAATATTTGATTGCTCTGTTTAGACGTTACTCGGTAAAATTAATTTTCGTTTTTAATAATGCAAAATTATCACTTCACTTCTGTTTACTTTGCAATGGAAATGTAAATCTAATTCTAATTAAACAAATAAATACTCACTCATTGTCCGAAGAAATAGAAAATGAATATTTGGGTTGCAATTTTTTGTTGTCATCGAAATGTCACAAAACTCCCCAAATTGAGAGAATTTTCCGTTCATTTTTAAAAAATGTTTGCGGGTTCAAGGGGACAGGAGCATGCTGAGTCGACAATCTGTATAATTACTCACCTGTGGTTTCAAGCCACTGACCGTTTGTTTCGAGCAATTACTGTTCAAACTGAAAACACAAAAAATCGTTTTGAAATTGTATAAATTATTCCCAACTGGCCGCGTTTTAAATTGGAAATTTGAAGGCTACCGCAAGGACACAGAATTTCACCACACAAAGAAATTAAAAAATTAAATTTAAATAGTGTTTCCTTGGCCACGAAAAAAAATGCAGATCCAAACGAAAATACCATTGAGTGAAGGTCTTCATCGAAGTTGATATATGCTGCACGTGTAGCCATTTGTCCAAGGGAAATCGTGAATTCATAGAAGAGGTTTCACTCCAGCAGCGAGTGAAGAGAAGATACAATCGTATCGCACTTGCATTGTATATGGACGTAAAATTAACCGGTAATACATATAAAGTTTTAAGAAATACATCTCTTGCCAGGGTTAACTTATTGTATTGTTCTATTTAGCGACTAGGGAGCGCTAGGAAAGATTCCTTTTGAAAATGGAATCAAAGTCCACTGCTTCTTTCTATGTGGATGATATTGTCAATCACACAACCACACTGTTTTTTTCGACTAGGTCGATGTCTTTGTACTGCTGTACATCGTGATGCACTTTAAATTACTTTAATTACAGAAAAACGTGAGCAAACTTATTATAATTATATTGCGGAACAAACGAATAAATAAAAAAAGAAAATTGCGGCCGCCACCGCCCAACAGAAAAAAAAACAATGACAACTGTCACACTCAAGAGATCAATTGCAACGCCAAGCAAATATCTTACTGATTTCCGGCAGATGAGTGGAAGGTATGGGTCCGTTCGAAGAAAAAAAGCGAAGGCAAAGGTATAAAAGATTTCAATGAACACAAATGGGGGCCACACAATTTTATGGGGAATTGTTGAAATTACCAATTTTTTAAATGAAGTCGCAATGCGAAACGTGTAGAAAACCTGAAAATCAAGAAACAAAAATGCAAATTCGAAACAACAGCTTTATCACGTTATAAATCTCCGTCAGGGAACGGTACTTTATTGCAGGCGAAGCATCTTTAAATTAATTAAATGGGTACAAACAAATATTCAGAGACCGTTGAAGGGGGGAAAATGATGGGGTCGCAGGTCCCACTTTTTCTGGGAAATTAAAAAAACGAAGGCAACACCCTACCAAACAATTTTTTTGCAAATCTAAGAAATAGGCGTGGTAAAAAAATGTATATGACAAACTTATAAAGGAGGGCAGTGCCTACATATCTTGTGAAGGTTGTAACACTCTATCTCTCTAACTTTAGCTTTAAGACTGTTTTTTCTAAATTGTGGGCGTGGCAGTGGGCGTTTTAAAAAAAATGTTTACCCTTAACCATTACGGAGCCCTAGGGAATATGTTCAGCTTACTAGCTTAATTTTAAAGGCCTAAAAATTGCGTACGGACAAAGGGACGGACGAACATTGCTAAATAGTCTTAGGATTTTGTCCTGATCATAAATATATATACTTTTATGGGTCTACGACGAATATTAAGGGGTGTTACAAACTATGTGTCAAAATTAATATACCCTTAGGATAGGGTATAAAAAACGATTTTTACACTCTACTTATTATTTCCTTTGTATGTTCGTTATCCCTTATCCTGCTCTTTAATTTATCTTCTCCTCGTCCCTCGATTTCCTTTATTTTTCCTCGTACTATTATTGGTCCCACTTCAGCTCTGTATAATTGCTTTTCGTTCTTAAAAAATTTCTGAAGGATATTTAATAAAAAACATAAGGAAAGGCTACAGTCCGCTTGGGGCGAACAGTATGATACCCTATCCTTATCCCTATGTACCCCAAAGAAAAAAAGCATTAGGAAGATGATGGATAGCATTTTATTTCATTCTATGAAATTTATAAAAAAAAAAATATTTTTTTCAAAAAACGCCCCCAAAAAGTGGGCGTGGCCAAAAACTTTGTATGGGCGATATATTGAGAAAAATATTGGCATAATATATTGGTAAACATTTTTTTTCGATTTCTATGAAAATTTTCGAAGAAAACAGCATTTTAGTGAAAAACGCCCACAAAAAGTAGGCGTGGCAAAAAACTTTATATGACAAATTAATAAAGTTGGGCAGTACCTACATATCTTGTGAAGGTTGTACGACTTTATCTCTCTAACTTAAGCCTTAAAACGGTTTTTTCTAAATTGCGGGCGTGGCAGTAGGCGTATTTTAAAAATTTTAACACTTTACCATTTCGGAACCCTAGGGAGTATATGTTCCAAATTTCAGCTTCCTAGCATAATTTTAAAGGCCTCAAAAGTTGATACGGACGGACGGACGGACGGACATTGCTAAATAGTCTTAGATTTTGGTCCTGATCATAAATATATATACTTTTAGGGGTCTGGGACGAATATTAAGGGGTGTTACAAACTATGTGTGAAAATTAATATACCCTTAGGATAGGGTATAAAAAGTTTTCAAGAAGTGTCGGTATACAAAAAAACCCCGTCTGGCTAATACTCTGGTCAACCAAGAAGAGGTTTTTTAGATTCGTTTGTCCAAATTTGGTCAGAGTTGGACATTCACATATACATACATACTTTGGCAGTGGAGTCTCACGTATTGCTTGCCATGGACTTTCACCTCCTCTCACAAATTCACACCACGGAACCGACGTACGATATTTTCCAGCTACTCCAAAATAATTTAGCAGTGGTGTGCCAATGAAAGTCAGGAATTATCCAACCAACCTGGGACAATCTTTCCAATCCATTTTGACTGGTTTCCCGATTTATGACAAAAAAGCGCTAAGAAAATTTTTTCTGAAAAGTTAGTGTCCAAGCTTTGTGGTTGGCTTTGTTCTGACCCCATTTGACAGTTGGATCCGGTGGTGAGTGAAGTGTCACCAAGTGCTGCTTCTACATCCGCCCACACGTAGGTGCTTTTTTACTCTGGGCCATTGGCCCGTGCTCAACGATTGCTGATGTTTGCCTCTCGGGCATTATTAATTATATTAGGGTGTTTCAATGACAAGGGCCGACCACCCACATCCTTTTATATAAGTTGAAGTGCCTTTATTTTGCACTCGGATGTTTCAGACCGTCCTTGCTTTCTATTTGGCCTTGTTGGGTGGCACTCGATTGCTTTCGAATCTATTTCGACTTGAAATAGCAAGCTCTAAAGAACATTTTATATTTCAGACCTTAACCAACTACATCAAAAGGCCATATAGCCACCTTGTTAAATAAGAATATATCAGTCTCCTGTACAGCTTGTGAAATTATTTCCCAAATGCTTTAAAGAAACTTTTTCTAAAAGTATATCTTAAAAAACAGTAAACATACGTAAATAAGCCTTATACCAATACAATAGAAGCAAAAGCTTATCAAATTTAAGAATTGGACTTTAAAGAAGGTAAATTGTATAAAAAAAATATAAGGAAAATGTCCGCTGGGGGCGAACAGTATGATAACCTAACCATATCTCTATATACCCCAAAGAAAAAATCATTAAGAAGATCGGTCTATGAAATTTACAAAAAAAAAATATTTCTTGAAAAAAACGTTCCCAAAAAGTGGGCGTGGTATGGGCGATATATTGGAAAAACTATTGGCTAATATCTTGTTAAAACTTTTTTATGTTTCTATAAAACTTTTCGAAGAAAACAGCATTTTAGTGGCAAAAAACTTTATATGACAAACTCATAAAGGAGGGCAGTGCCTAAATATTTTTAAAACGCTTTTTCTAAAATGTGGGTGTGGCAGTGGGTGTATTCCAACTTATTCATGTGCAACGAACAAAGGCTGAATTCCTAAATGCAATACTGTAACGTCAAGCGTTTCTTAATGCAATATGAGTGTAGTGATACACGGCCGTATTAATAATCAAATTTAGTTTGCAGTTTACTTAAAGTCTATACACTTTCTTTAATCCCTGTACCAATTAACAAGTTTTGTTGTCGGATAATCGTTAACTGTAGCGTTAAATGTTAATGGGCAGAAAGCCATGCTTATGTCTTACATTAACTGTTACTTTCATTCTGTCATAATTCATTCTGCAAAAGAATGGAGCTTTCATTCTTTTTTGTATCAAATAAACGTATAGTAAATATTTTGGAGTACATAGTGTTACTCGGATCATTTAGGTACGATTTTTGTTGTTCGGCTTTATCAAATAAAAAAATATATATGAAAAATAAAGAAGAAATAGTCCAATTAGCGCAGGAAAAGGATACAAATTGTGAATTTTCGCAACAAATTTAAATAGTTTCCTTTTGCACAAATTAGTTTTTAACTGAAGGTATATCGAAGTAATTCGAAGTCTGTACATTAACTAAAGAATAAATACATTTTCCGTTTTGAATGGGTTCCAAATTTTGCCAGATATTTCTGAACATACTTAATGCGATCAGAACTTCTGGTAGGCCTTCCGCATATGTTGCAACATTTGTTTTCTACACACTGTCACATATATTTCGAAAAAATTAGACGTACGAAAAGATATGAAAAAAATTAATTCACTTAAAGCACAATGGCAACACAAGTCACATTGACAAAACTAAAATCCTGATATACAGAACCGATTTGTTGATTCATTTGTTTTCGTCTGTTGACTTTATCGCGGTGGTGTTTTTGTTTATGTTTGAATTAAAAAAAGGAAAACAATTTAAATGGACATAATTAAGAGCCCAAGATAAGTAAATTGTATGTAATTAATAAGTTTATTAATTAAATATATATATAATATTACCGTTGGTAAACATCATTGATGAAAAAGTTCGATGCCTGGGAGCAAGTGCGTTGTGCGTTTGCCGCCAGTGGACACGATTTTACTGCCAAACAAATACGTGGTCAGTGGAATCGATACAAGCAATGTGCTAGGTCGAAAAAATCGATCAACGAAAAACTGGTGGTGGAACTTCAGCAAAGTTACTTTTAATTACTTAATTTCTTCACATTCTTTAAAATTACCTCTCTATGAAAACACTATCAGATGTTTTGACAAATATGCAGATTGACATCAAATGTAATAGATTTAAAAAAGGTCCTCGCAAGGTTCAAAAAAGGTTTCAAATACGCTGTACATTTTAATTTAAACTGGTGTTTGATTATTAGTTACGCCGGCAAAGTATAACGTTTCAAATTGGAGTGTAGATGTATGAACACAAACCGATCTGTTGCGATGACATTTGGGTTGTTCTAATAGTAAGTATGTTCGGGTATGTTAATTTAAATTAATGCCAAACGGCATGGGTTTTGAGCGAATCTTCCCAACACTTCTTTCACAATTTCTTCTTCATTTTCCTTAACAGATTTCCTGTGGACACTAAACATGCATAAACCCGTAAATTGAAAACAATCATCACCTTAATGTCATTTAATTTTTTTAGATGTTTTTGACGGCTCACAGTTCTAGCCATTTAAAGCTCTACTTCAAATTAATCTGCAATTATTTTGAATCTACCATAAGTTCATCTATTCCTAAATCAACTTCTGTGCGATGGTCTTTGTCTAGTTTGATGATTTTGTGCACATGCTTCGTACATGCAAGGAGGTCTTACTTTTGGGATTGTAGAATATTCACAACTGGCAGAATATTTCGATTTTAAAATAAGGCATGTCATAAACGTTGTTTAAGTGACAGCACTATGCAGCTGGAAAGCAGTTATTTTTGTAGTAGAGTTTCCTTCAAAATAAAGTGATTTTAATCTTACCAAAATTCTGTCTGAAGATTGCAACGCTTTTGAATTTTTCGGATCATCGAGTTTCGCAAACGGCAGGAATGCTTAAAACATATTTTCTTCTTGTAAAAGAATTACGGTAGAAGTTGATGACATCTTTGATCGTTCCTATTGTTTTGCGAATTTCTGGAACGTCCTTCAGATCATTAACAACTAAATGCAGCTTGTGACTTGCACAATGAAAATACAAGGCTTTAGGTTATTTTCCTCTTAAGATCGCTTGGATAAAGTTGTCTTTTTCCGACAGGGTTGAACAACCATAATCTTGTACAGTGAATTTAAAAGGATCCAATCCAGCATATTCAATTAATTTATCCAATGCATAAGCCTTCTTGTCTTCGCATACACAGCATTTTACTCTATAAAACCTCAAAATCTTCGCGAATAACATATTTTTTTTAATCATCAAATAGAAGACCAATTCAAATCCATTCTTTGCCAGATATGTCACGACTTCCATTCCGCATCAGCGAAAAAGCACACGCTGAAATCTGAAGCACCAAATGATTTTTCTTAGGAAGTCGAATATTTGTCTGCTCTCTGGTACCTGTTGTTTAGTCTTCACTCTTCCAACTCAAATACCAAATTAAGATTTCTCTTAACAGTGATATTGTTTGGAACTGAAACGTGCATGAATTCAACTTGAAAGTGGATTGGGATTCCTCAGATAAGGTACCTAAATACAGAATAGTTCGAATTTTTCAATAATAAAATTAATTGAAACGACTTAGATTTGGTTCAAAAAATTATTTAATCTTCAATAAAAACTCATGTAATTTCTTTACTACTTACCCCATAAAGATGAATATTTACTCTTAAGTCATAATAAGTATGCTCTACACGATGGTGTACTTAGTTTTTCGAGAAGAGTCGTGTTTTGTAAGATTAACGTTTAATACACACTTTTAATGAAAAAGACATTAAATTAAACTTCAAACTATACGTAATAAGAAAATTTTAATATTGTTGTGACATTTTAAGCATTCTGTTAAAGCCAGTAAAAGAAATATAACTCGCATCTATTCTCTCATCAGAACTCTATTTTTTTCGCCAAACTCTGCTGAACCAATTTTTTCTCTTGGTTTTTTTTCTGTGACAATGAACATTGTTTTACTTTTGTTTCTTTTGTTTATACAATGTCTCTACTATATATATTTATTTATTCTACATATAAATACTTATTTATTATTTTATAAAGGAAATCCAAGACGTACTATTGTGGGTGTCTATTTTGTACGGATTTTTTCAATTTTATATGTGGGTACAGAACGAGTTTTGGAAAGTTGTATATTTACAATTTTAAGAAACTGCTAGTGTGATAATAATAAAATTAACATAGTACGTAAGCAATTAACGTATATTTAAATTAACTAGATTGGGTAAATATAAATAAATACTAAATACTAAATACTAGACTAAGAAAATTCAATAGATAAGATGAGACAAAATATTTAGACCTAATAATATAGATTAAAATATTTAGGATAAGGTAAGGTAATGTAAATATGTATTTTATAAAGTATATAACATAGTCTATGATAAGGTAATTAGATATTAATAATAATATAGTTAAGTATTCAACATAGTTGGTCTATAATAAGGTAATTAGATATTAATAATAATATAGTTAAGTATATACAAAATAAACAAGCTTTCTTTTATTTTCTTACAACAATTTCCTCTTTTTCACTTAAATTAGAGAAGAAATTTGGAAGCAAAGTTTATCGTTAAATGAGCTTAAGCCTTCTGAACGCGTATGCAACCTGCATTTTTCCAGTAAAATGTTTGGTAGCAGCAAAAAAGGGCTGGTGAAATATGCTCTTCCGATTCCGTTATTGACTGTCGGAAATCGAATTAAGGACACTGCCAATGCAACCACTCAAACCAACGAATTTCTGAGAAATCAGACCCCAAAAAAGGTAAATTTGAGGCATCTCTTATTTACTACTCAAGAAAAGCTTGGAAAACAAGAGGAAAAAAATTAACAACTCTTAAAGATAGTACAAACACAAAATCGAGAAATTGCGTTCCTGAAATCGCAGGTTCCAAAAGCGGAGATAGTAGAAAGTTCTAGGGCAAATTTAGAAACATTGCCAGAAAAATATAGGAACATTGTAGAAAACCGCCGGGCCAATTTACAAAAAAAAAGCAAAGGCTGTAGATACGACAACAAATCAAAAACCATTGCACTTTCTATTTATTTCCAATCCCCATCAGTTTTTAGGTTCTTGAGACCGTGTTGGCTCTTCTCTCGCTTTCGACCTTGAAGGATTTTATATCTTCATGGCCGAAAACATCGGGAAACGTTGAGTTTAATGTTAGGAGTTTAGAGTTAAAATTAAGTCAACTGGGCAGTATATACAAATACTGTTCAATTTCAGCCCCTTTTGGACTACAATAGCAAAACCGACACAGTTGTCAGTTTTGAAGATAATGGGAGTGATGAACACCGTACAAACTCTCCTGCATATAATGTACTGGTGATAATGGCGCAAGGTATTGCAAAAAATTGGAAGCATCCAATCGCATATTACTTTGTGCGCACCAGCTGCACGCCCCACCTTGTCAAGAAATTGCTCGTTAAAGCAATACGGGTGCTGCAGGAGAGTCATTTGGTGCCGGTCCATTTCGTTTGCGACCAGGGCTCAAATTTCAGGGGTCTAATGCGGCTGTTAGATATAACCCCTGCTAAGCCATATTTTTTGGTAGATGAATGCAACATTTTTTGCATGTACGACACACCGCATCTCTTCAAAATAAGATTGTTTATAATTGGAAGGAAATAAGTACTTGGAGTGATATTATAGCCTCTATAATGTGTTTGATGTGTTTAACACGTTTCAGATCAAACAGCCCCAGAATTTGAAGGTAGCTTTTAGTCGAACTCCAGAGCAGAAGAAGTTTTTAGGATATGCTACGGAATTCCTTTCTTCAATTCGAATAATTGATGCCAACGAAAAAGATGTAACCAGCAATTATTTTTATATAAAAGGCTGGCAGTTAAACATATCCTCCCTGTTTTCATTATGGTAACATCTTGAAAAAAAGGTGTTTAAGTTCCTTCATACAATGCACTTATCACAGGATTGTTTAGAGAACTTTTTTGGTGCTATCCGAAGATCTGGGGGGAATAACAGGCGACCGACGCCTTCGCAGTTCCAAAGTGCCTTTCAAAAACTTTGGGGAATTGAATACCTCAAGATTGTTAGTGACGGGAACTGCGAAAGAATAGAGGATGACCAAATGGAGGCTATTAAAAACCACCATTTGGTTACGAACTCGGATTGGCTGATAAGAGCACGAAAACCTGAGGCGACTCTTTCCTTAAATGTAAATTTAACGACTGACATACGTGGAGCAGATTTCATGGAAGAAAATAACTTCACGTATGTTTTTGCGGGTGGCTTTATCGGAAATGATTCGAAAGCCACGCATGTGACTTGCAATCTCCTTGCGCCGCCCCGACATTTTGTTGCTTATGTTCAAAGCCTAGATCAGGCATTCTGCGAAACCTTTCCACCCAACTGCCACGTCAGGGGCTTTTTACAACATTTGTTGGAGCTGCCCCATACATTTGTTGTGCAAAATTAGAGCAGGACTTTATTATTAAGTACTTCTTATGAGTTCGCATTCACTTCGCGATAAAATTTATAAATAGGAAACTAAACAAACCTGATTTCAGGAACAAGCTTCTCACGGTCGCGCATTTATAGATTTTTTTACAAAGCCTAGTTTTTTAAACATAATGATAATTTTTATTTTTTGTACTTCGTCATAGCTTTTGTTGATATGATGTATTTTAAACTTAAATTTTTTTTATATTAATATTTTCATATAAAAGGATATTGGCAATATTAAATATTACCTATCTTTTAGTTTGGTGCAATAGGCCTACTGGGGAAACTTTACACCAATCAAAAAATAGATAGAAAAAAAATAGAAAATATAAATAAAATTTATACTTTTAAGTTGCAATTTTATTGCTATACACGATGGTGTACTTAGTTTTCCAATAAGAGTCGTATTTTGTAAGATTAACATTTAATACACACTTTTAATGAAAAAAAAGCCCAACACTTTGTCACAAATAGACATTAAATTAAACTTCAAACTATACGTAATAAGAAATTTTTAATATTGTTGTGACATTTTAAGCATTCTGTTAATGCCAGCAAAAGAAAAATAACTTATATCTATTCTCTCATCAGAACTCTATTTTTTTCGCTAAACTCTGCTGAACCAATTTTTATACCCTATCCTAAGGGCATATTAATTTTGACACATAGTTTGTACCACCCCTTAATATTCGTCGTAGACCCATAAAAGTATATATATTTATGATCAGGACCAAATCCTAAGACTATTTAGCAATGTCCGTCCGTCCGTATCAACTTTTGAGGCCTTTAAAGTTATGTTAGGAGGCTGAAATTTGGAGCATATACTCCCTAGGGTCCCGAAATGGTAAAGTGTTAAAAGTTTTTAAATCCGCCCACTGCCACACCCACAATTTAGAAAAAAACGTTTTAAGGCTTCAGTTAGAGAGATAAAGTTGTAAGACCTTCACAAGAAATGTAGGTACTGCCTACCTTTATAAATTTGTCATATAAAGTTTTTTGCCACGCCTACTTTTTGTGGGCGTTTTTCACTAAAATGCTGTTTTCTTTGAAAATTTTCATAGAAATCGAAAAAAAATGTTTAACAATATATTTAGCCAATATTTTTTCCAATATATCGCCCATACAAAGTTTTTGGCCACGCCAACTTTTTGGGGGCATTTTTTCAAAATAAATATTTTTTTTTCTATAAATTTCATAGAATGAAATAAAATGCTATCTATCACGAGTTTTGGAAAGTTGTATATTTACAATTTTAAGAAACTGCTAGTGTGATAATAATAAAATTAACATAGTATGTAAGCAATTAACATATATTTAAATAAACTAGATTGGGTAAATATAAATAAATACTAGACTAAGAGAATACAATAGATAAGCTGAGGCAAAATATTTAGACCTTCAAATATTTAGGATAAGGTAAGGTAATGTAAATATGCATTTTATAAAGTATATAACATAGTCTATGATAAGGTAATTAGATATTAATAATAATATAGTTAAGTATTCAACATAGTTAGTCTATAATAAGGTAATTAGATATTAATAATAATATAGTTGAGTATATAACATAATAAGTTAAAAATTTAATATATTAATGGAAATAAATAAAAAATAAACAAGCTTTCTTTTATTTTCTTACAACAATTTCCTCTTTTTCACTTAAATTAGAGAAGAAATTTGGAAGCAAAGTTTATCGTTAAATGAGCTTAAGCCTTCTGAACGCGTATGCAACCTGCATTTTTCCAGTTAAATGTTTGGTAGCATCAAAAAAAGCTGGTGAAATATGCTCTTCCGATTCCGTTATTGACTGTCGGAAATCGAATTAAGGACACTGCCAATGCAACCACTCAAACCAACGAATATCTGAGAAATCAGACCCCAAAAAAGGTAAATTTGAGGCATCTCTTATTTACTACTAAAGAAAAGCTTAGAAAACAAGAGGAAAAAAATTAACAACTTTTAAAGATAGTACAAACACAAAATCGAGAAATTGCGTTCCTGAAATCGCAGGTTCCAAAAGCGGAGATAGTAGAAAGTTCAAGGGCAAATTTAGAAACATTGCCAGAAAAATTTAGGAACATTGTAGAAAACCGCCGGGCCAATTTACAAAAAAAAGCAAAGGTTGTAGATACGACAACAAATCAAAAACCATTGCACTTTCTATTTATTTCCAATCCCCATCAGTTTTTAGGTTCTTGAGACCGTGTTGGCTTTTCTCTCGCTTTCGACCTTGAAGGATTTTATATCTTCATGGCCGAAAACATCGGGAAACGTTAAGTTTAATGTTAGTTTAGTTAGTTAAAATTAAGTCAACTGGGCAGTATATACAAATACTGTTCAATTTCAGCCCCTTTTGGACTACAATAGCAAAACCGACACAGTTGTCGGTTTTGAAGATAATGGGAATGATGAACACCGTACAAACTCTCCTGCATATAATGTACTGGTGATAATGGCGCAAGGTATTGCAAAAAATTGGAAGCATCCAATCGCATATTACTTTGTGCGCACCAGCTGCACGCCCCACCTTGTCAAGAAATTGCTCGTTAAAGCAATACGGGTGCTGCAGGAGAGTCATTTGGTGCCGGTCCATTTCGTTTGCGACCAGGGCTCAAATTTCAGGGGTCTAATGCGGCTGCTAGATATAACCCCTGCTAAGCCATATTTTTTGGTAGATGAATGCAAATTTTTTTGCATGTACGACACACCGCATCTCTTTAAAAGTGTGCGCAATTGCCTTCTTCAAAATAAGATTGTTTATAATTGGAAGGAAATAAGTACTTGGAGTGATATTATAGCCTTCTATAATACAAACTTCAATAATGCAATTCAATTGGCCATAAAGCTGATTCGACCTAATGGCTTTCAGAAGATGAAGGTCAAATATGCGTCACGTGTTTTAGGCTACACCGTTTCGGCAGGTCTTCAAACTTTTTTAAAATCTGGTTAAGGTTCAAATACATTGTGCAGCACTGCCAAATTTGTAGGAGAATTTAATAAGCTGTTTGATGTGTTTAACACATCTCAGATCAAACAGCCCCAGAATTTGAAGGTAGCTTTTAGTCAAACTCCAGAGCAGAAGAAGTTCTTAGGATATGCTAGGGAATTCCTTTCTTCAATTCGAATAATTGATGCCAACGAAAAAGATGTAACCAGCAATTATTTTTATATAAAAGGCTGGCAGTTAAACATATCCTCCCTGTTTTCATTATGGTAACATCTTGAAAAAAGGGGTTTAAGTTCCTTCATACAACGCACTTATCACGGGACTGTTTAGAGAACTTTTTTGGAGCTATCCGAAGATCTGGGGGGAATAACAGGCGACCGACGCCTTCGCAGTTCCAAAGTGCCTTTCAAAAACTTTGGAGAATTGAATACCTCAAGATTGTTAGTGACGGGAACTGCGAAAGAATAGAGGATGACCAAATGGAGGCTATTAAAAACCACCATTTGGTTACGAACTCGGATTGGCTGACAAGGGCACGAAAACCTGAGGCGACTCTTTCCTTAAATGTAAATTTAACGACTTTATCGTTAAATGAGCTTAAGCCTTCTGAACGCGTATGCCACCTGCATTTTTCCAGTAAAATGTTTGGTAGCAGCAAAATAAGGCTGGTGAAATATGCTCTTCCGATTCAGTTACTGACTGTCGGAAATCGAATTAAGGACACTGCCAATGCAACCACTCAAACCAACGAATTTCTGAGAAATCAGACCCCAAAAAAGGTAAATTTGAGGCATCTCTTATTTACTACTAAAGAAAAGCTTAGAAAACAAGAGGAAAAAAATTAACAACTTTTAAAGATAGTACAAACACAAAATCGAGAAATTGCGTTCCTGAAATCGCAGGTTCCAAAAGCGGAGATAGTAGAAAGTTCTAGGGCAAATTTAGAAACATTGCCAGAAAAATATAGGAACATTGTAGAAAACCGCCGGGCCAATTTACAAAAAAAAGCAAAGGTTGTAGATACGACAACAAATCAAAAACCATTGCACTTTCTATTTATTTCCAATCCCCATCAGTTTTTAGGTTCTTGAGACCTGTGTTGGGTCTTCTCTCGCTTTCGACCCTGAAGAATTTTATATCTTCATGGCCGAAAACCCCGGGAAACGTTGAGTTTAATGTTAGGAGATTAGAGGTACAATTAAGTTAAGTAAGACCGACACAGTTGTCGGTTTTGAAGATTATGGCAGTGATGAACACCGTACAAACTGTCCTGCATATAATGCAGTGGTGATAATGGCGCAAGGTATTGCAACAAATTGGAAGCATCCAATCGCATATTACTTTGTGCGCACCAGCTGTACGCCCCACCTTGTCAAGAAATTGCTCGTTAAAGCAATACGGGTGCTGCAGGAGAGTCATTTGGTGCCGGTCCATTTCGTTTGCGACCAGGGCTCAAATTTCAGGGGTCTAATGCGGCTGTTAGATATAACCCCTGCTAAGCCATATTTTTTGGTAGATGAATGCAACATTTTTTGCATGTACGACACACCGCATCTCTTCAAAATAAGATTGTTTATAATTGGAAGGAAATAAGTCCTTGGAGTGATATTATAGCCTTCTATAATACAAACTCCAATAATGCAATTAAATTGGCCTCAAAGCTGACTGAGGCGCATATTCGACCTAATGGCTTTCAGAAGATGAAGGTCAAATATGCGTCACATGTTTTAAGCTACACCGTTTCGGCAGGTCTTCAAACTTTTTCAAAACTTGGTTTAGGTTCAAATACATTTTGCAGCACTGCCAAATTTGTAGGAAAATTTAATAAGCTGTTTGATGTGTTTAACACGTTTCAGATCAAACAGCCCCAGAATTTGAAGGTAGCTTTTAGTCAAACTCCAGAGCAGAAGAAGTTTTTAGGATATGCTAGGGAATTCCTTTCTTCAATTCGAATAATTGATGCCAACGAAAAAGATGTAACCAGCAATTATTTTTATATAAAAGGCTGGCAGTTAAACATATCCTCCCTGTTTTCATTATGGTAACATCTTGAAAAAAAGGTGTTTAAGTTCCTTCATACAATGCACTTATCACAGGATTGTTTAGAGAACTTTTTTGGTGCTATCCGAAGATCTGGGGGGAATAACAGGCGACCGACGCCTTCGCAGTTCCAAAGTGCCTTTCAAAAACTTTGGGGAATTGAATACCTTAAGATTGTTAGTGACGGGAACTGCGAAAGAATAAAGGATGACCAAATGGAGGCTATTAAAAACCACCATTTGGTTACGAACTCGGATTGGCTGATAAGAGCACGAAAACCTGAGGCGACCCTTTCCTTAAATGTAAATTTAACGACTTTATCGTTAAATGAGCTTAAGCCTTCTGAACGCGTATGCAACCTGTATTTTTCCAGTAAAATGTGTGGTAGCAGCAAAAAAAGCTGGTGAAATATGCTCTTCCGATTCCGTTATTGACTGTCGGAAATCGAATTAAGGACACTGCCAATGCAACCACTCAAACCAACGAATTTCTGAGAAATCAGACCCCAAAAAAGGTAAATTTGAGGCATCTCTTATTTACTACTAAAGAAAAGCTTAGAAAACAAGAGGAAAAAAATTAACAACTTTTAAAGATAGTACAAACACAAAATCGAGAAATTGCGTTCCTGAAATCGCAGGTTCAAAAAGCGGAGATAGTAGAAAGTTTTAGGGCAAATTTAGAAACATTGCCAGAAAAATATAGGAACATTGTAGAAAACCGCCGGGCCAATTTACAAAAAAAAAGCAAAGGTTGTAGATACGACAACAAATCAAAAACCATTGCACTTTCTATTTATTTCCAATCCCCATCAGTTTTTAGGTTCTTGAGACCTGTGTTGGGTCTTCTCTCGCTTTCGACCCTGAAGAATTTTATATCTTCATGGCCGAAAACCCCGGGAAACGTTGAGTTTAATGTTAGGAGATTAGAGGTAAAATTAAGTTAAGTAAGACCGACACAGTTGTCGGTTTTGAAGATTATGGCAGTGATGAACACCGTACAAACTGTCCTGCATATAATGCAGTGGTGATAATGGCGCAAGGTATTGCAACAAATTGGAAGCATCCAATCGCATATTACTTTGTGCGCACCAGCTGTACGCCCCACCTTGTCAAGAAATTGCTCGTTAAAGCAATACGGGTGCTGCAGGAGAGTCATTTGGTGCCGGTCCATTTCGTTTGCGACCAGGGCTCAAATTTCAGGGGTCTAATGCGGCTGTTAGATATAACCCCTGCTAAGCCATATTTTTTGGTAGATGAATGCAACATTTTTTGCATGTACGACACACCGCATCTCTTCAAAATAAGATTGTTTATAATTGGAAGGAAATAAGTACTTGGAGTGATATTATAGCCTTCTATAATACAAACTCCAATAATGCAATTAAATTGGCCCCAAAGCTGACTGAGGCGCATATTCGACCTAATAGCTTTCAGAAGATGAAGGTTAAATATGCGTCATAGGTTTTAAGCAACACCGTTTCGGAAGGTCTTCAAACTTTTTCAAAATCTGGTTTAGGTTCAAATACATTGTGCACCACTGCCAAATTTGTAGGAGAATTTAATAAGTTGTTTGATGTATTCAACACGTCTCAGATCAAACAGCCCCAGAATTTGGAGGTAGCGTTTAGTCAAACTCCAGAGCAGAAGAAGTTTTTAGGATATGCTAGGAAATTCCTTTCTTCAATTCGAATAATTGATGCCAACGAAAAAGATGTAACCAGCAATTATTTTTATATAAAAGGCTGACAGTTAAACATTTCCTCCCTGTTTTCATTATGGTAACATCTTGAAAAAAAAGGGGTTTAAGTTCCTTCATACAACGCACTTATCACAGGATTGTTTAGAGAACTTTTTTGGTGCTATCCGAAGATATGGAGGGAATAACAGGCGACCGACGCCTTCGCAGTTCCAAAGTGCCTTTCAAAAACTTTGGGGAATTGAATACCTCAAGATTGTTATTGACGGGAACTGCGAAAGAATAGAGGATGACCAAATGGAGGCTATTAAAAACCACCATTTGGTTACGAACTCGGATTGGCTGTTAAGAGCACGAAAACCTGAGGCGACTCTTTCCTTAAATGCTAATTTAATGATTGACATACGTGGAGCAGATTTCATAGAAGAAAATAGCTTCACGTATGTTTGCGGGTGACTTTATCGGAAATGATTCGAAAGCCACGCATGTGACTTGCAATCTCCTTGCGCTGCCCCGACATTTTGTTGCTTATGTTCAAAGCCTAGATCAGGCATTCTGCGAAACCTTTCCACCCAACTGCCACGTCAGGGGCTTTTTACAATATTTGTTGGAGCTGCCCCATACATTTGTTGTGCAAAATTAGAGCAGGACTTTATTATTAAGTACTTCTTATGAGTTCGCATTCACTTCGCGATAAAATTTATAAATAGGAAACTAAACAAACCTGATTTCAGGAACAAGCTTCTCACGGTCGCGCATTTATAGATTTTTTTACAAAGCCTAGTTTTTTAAACATAATGATAATTTTTATTTTTTGTACTTCGTCATAGCTTTTGTTGATATGATGTATTTTAAACTTAAATTTTTTTTTATATTAATATTTACATATAAAAGGATATTGGCAATATTAAATATTACCTATCTTTTAGTTTGGTGCAATAGGCCTACTGGGGAAACTTTACACCAATCAAAAAATAGATAGAAAAAAAATAGAAAATATAAATAAAATTTATACTTTTAAGTTGCAATTTTATTGCTATACACGATGGTGTACTTAGTTTTCCAATAAGAGTCGTATTTTGTAAGATTAACATTTAATACACACTTTTAATGAAAACAAAAGCCCAACACTTTGTCACAAATAGACATTAAATTAAACTTCAAACTATACGTAATAAGAAATTTTTAATATTGTTGTGACATTTTAAGCATTCTGTTAACCACCTTTTGCGGTATTTTTGTCAAGGCTGGAATATGGTACCAAAACCAGCGATGTTATGGATTACATTGCTACCAAAGGCATAGATACCAGTAACATAAAATGCCACTGCTTGACACCGGATAACCTGCAAGGTCGTCTTTGTTCGTCTTTCAAACTGCAATCGCCTCTTCCAACTGGAAAATTGCTGGTTGATCCCAGCTTTTGGCCGAAAGATATGCTTGTAAAGGAATTTGTCAACAGGCCTAGCATCAAGAAGGCACCAAAAAACCTTCCAAAAAACTGAGAGCTTCAGATGTAAATCCTTCTACCTTCAGCCTGTATTATCAAAATACTGGTGGTCTCCGTACAAAACTGCGAGATGTCTTACTTTTCTCCTCGTCTTGTCAATATGATGTCATTGTTTTTACTGAAACCTGGCTCACTTATGAACATCATAATGAAGAAATGTTCAGCAAGGACCAGTACGAAGTTTACCGCAAAAACCGCTGTCCTGTTCTTACCAACTGTGAAAGGGGTGGAGGTGTTTTGGTTTCAGTGAGGAAATCTTTGCACAGTGTCGAAGTAGTTATACCCCCTATAACTCTTGATGTGGACCAAGTAGCAGTAAAAATCAAATGTATTCTAGGTAATGAAATTATTGTTATTGTAAGTTATATACCACCTAGGAGTTCCTATCTTTTGTATAAAGCGCATATCCACAATTGTACTTTAATCTTAAATAATTTGGAGGATCATCAGCATGTCATCCTGCTTGGTGATTTTAATTTGCCTAATTTAATTTGGTCTTTTGATTATGAAGAGTCCAGACTTTTCCCTTTTAATGTAAATTTAGACTATGAGCGTGAAGTTGTTGATACGCTTGCCCAGCTAGATCTAAGGCAGATCAATCATTTTGCTAATGAGTTTAATCATGTTCTTGATTTGGTTTTTGTAGATTCTGAGCTTAGTATTAGTATCGGCAACTCTATGATTCCACTTTTTCCTAATTCTATCTTTCATGTAGCTTTATCTATGGAATTTGAGTTTTATGAGTATTGTAGACCGAGTCCCTGTGTTACTAATCTTAATTTTAGGTATAATTTTGCTAAAACTAACTTCATGAATTTATCTAATTATTTAGAAGGTATTGATTGGATTGCCCTTTTTAATAACGGCAATCTGAATTATTCTTTTAATGTATTTATTAAATCAGTCAAAGTGGCAATCGATATGTTTACGCCTAAAGATAAGATTGCATCGTCAGCTAAACCTATTTGGTTTAACAATAGGATCGTTAATCTAAATAATAGGAAGAATAAGATGTATAAGCTGTTCCGAAAAAGGAACGATCCTGAACTTTTGTTAGCTTATAGAAGGCTGCAAAAAGAATTTGACGTTTTAAACAAATTTCTTTATAAACAGTATGTTCTTTCTGTGGAATCAAATTTAAAAACCAACAGTAAACGTTTTTGGAGCTTTATCAATAGCAAAAAACAATCTAACGGTATTCCTAGTTGCATGGGTCATAATAATGTATCGTCTTCCGACCTTTTAACCATTTGTAATATGTTTGCTAACCACTTTCAATCTGTTTATTCAAGCGGTTCTTCCCCACCCTTAAATGCAATTGAAAACTTTGTGCCAAACAATTTTTTAAACGTCGGTATCCTAGAGTGCTCCATCCAGGAAGTTCAAATTGCTCTTTCTTTATTGAATTTAGATAAAAATCCTGACTTTGAGGGTATCCCACCAATTTTACTTCAAAAGTGTTCACATGCCTTTTCTGTGCCTCTATGTTTACTGTTTAATTTGTCTCTGCAGACTGGTCAGTTTTTGAAGGTTTGGAAGAATTAATTTTTAACACCTATTTTTAAATCCGGATCAAGGCATGAAATTTGTAACTATCGTCCAATTTGCAAAATTTCGACCATACCAAAGTTGTTTGAAAAAATTATTTATGAGAAACTTACTCCTCTCTTAAAAAGATACATCTCTCCGTTTCAACATGGATTTGTGGCTGGTAGATCTACCACCACAAATCTCTCAATATTTTGTAACACGGTTTTGAAAGGCCTTGAGAAAGGGTTACAGTGTGACGTAATTTATACGGATTTTGCTAAGGCTTTTGACAGTGTAAACCACGTCTTACTAATTTCCAAACTTAAAAGGTTTGGATTTCATTCCAATGTTCTTGAGTGGATTCGCTCATATCTGGCCGATCGTATTCAATATGTTCGCATTAATGACGTACTTTCATCACCAGTGTATGTTACGTCTGGAGTCCCACAGGGGAGCCACCTAGGTCCTTTGCTTTTTCTTCTGTTTATTAATGAAATTCCTGATTTATTTATGAACTCCCATTGCTTAATGTTTGCCGATGATTTGAAAGTGTTCCGAACTATTCAGTCTGACTATGATTGCATCCTTTTACAGGAAGATCTTGAAAGACTATATGTGTGGTGTCAAAATAATGATCTTCGGCTAAATGTTTCAAAGTGTCAAAGCCTTTCCTTTTGTCGCAACCTCTCCCCTGTTTCATTTACGTACGCGATTAATAACTCACCTTTATCCATTATTCCCTCAAAAAAAGACCTGGGAGTCATATTTGACAAAAAACTTGATTTCTGTAAGCATATTGACTTCTTGGTTGCTAAAGGTAATTAAATGTTGGGTTTTATATTACGGAATTCTAAGGACTTTCGGGATCCTCATACACTTAAATGCCTGTTCTTTGCATTTGTCAGGACTAATCTTGAATATTGTAGTATTGTATGGAATCCTTGTTATGAGGTACATTCTATTAGAATTGAAAAGATCCAAAAACGTTTTACTAGGGTTGCATTTCGGAAACTACGCTGGAATATTGAAATGTCTACGTCTATGACAAGATGCAAACTATTTGGCATCTTACCTCTTTTTAAACGTAGACAATACTTTTCGGTTATGTTTATTCGGGATTTAATAAATAATCATATCGATTCCCCTCTACTTCTATCGTTAATTGGTTTTTATGCTCCTTCAAGAGTTCTTAGAAATCGTTTACTATTTTATGTTCCTTATCATAGGGTTAATTATGGTTGTAATGAACCAATTTCGAGGTGCCTAAAAGAGTGTAATAAGTTTAGCAGCCTACTTGAGTTTGATCTTACCAGGGACTCGTTTAAAAATAAACTTTTTTTGGCATTAGCCCTTGGTGGTAGTACTTAAGTATTAAAATTTTGTAATTAGGTAATCTAACGAGAACAGTGAATGTTCTCATTTGATGAAAATAAATAAATAAATAAATAAATGCCAGCAAAATAAAAATAACTTATATCTATTCTCTCATCAGAACTCTATTTTTTTCGCTAAACTCTGCTGAACCAATTTTTATACCCTATCCTAAGGGCATATTAATTTTGACACATAGTTTGTACCACCCCTTAATATTCGTCGTAGACCCATAAAAGTATATATATTTATGATCAGGACCAAATCCTAAGACTATTTAGCAATGTCCGTCCGTCCGTCCGTCCGTATCAACTTTTGAGGCCTTTAAAGTTATGCTAGGAGGCTGAAATTTGGAGCATATACTCCCTAGGGTCCCGAAATGGTAAAGTGTTAAAAGTTTTTAAATCCGCCCACTGCCACGCCCACAATTTAGAAAAAACCGTTTTAAGGCTTAAGTTAGAGAGATAAAGTTGTAAGACCTTCACAAGAAATGTAGGTACTGCCTACCTTTATAAATTTGTCATATAAAGTTTTTTGCCACGCCTACTTTTTGTGGGCGTTTTTCACTAAAATGCTGTTTTCTTTGAAAATTTTCATAGAAATCGAAAAAAAATGTTTAACAATATATTTAGCCAATATTTTTTCCAATATATCGCCCATACAAAGTTTTTGGCCACGCCCACTTTTTGGGGGCATTTTTTCAAAATAAATATTTTTTTTTCTATAAATTTCATAGAATGAAATAAAATGCTATCTATCACGAGTTTTGGAAAGTTGTATATTTACAATTTTAAGAAACTGCTAGTGTGATAATAATAAAATTAACATAGTATGTAAGCAATTAACATATATTTAAATAAACTAAATTGGGTAAATATAAATAAATACTAGACTAAGCGAATACAATAGATAAGATGAGGCAAAATATTTAGACCTTCAAATATTTAGGATAAGGTAAGGTAATGTAAATATGCATTTTATAAAGTATATAACATAGTCTATGATAAGGTAATTAGATATTAATAATAATATAGTTAAGTATTCAACATAGTTAGTCTATAATAAGGTAATTAGATATTAATAATAATATAGTTGAGTATATAACATAATAAGTTAAAAACTTAATATATTAATGGAAATAAATAAAAAATAAACAAGCTTTCTTTTATTTTCTTACAACAATTTCCTCTTTTTCACTTAAATTAGAAAAGAAATTTGGAAGCAAAGTTTATCGTTAAATGAGCTTAAGCCTTCTGAACGCGTATGCAACCTGCATTTTTCCAGTTAAATGTTTGGTAGCATCAAAAAAAGCTGGTGAAATATGCTCTTCCGATTCCGTTATTGACTGTCGGAAATCGAATTAAGGACACTGCCAATGCAACCACTCAAACCAACGAATATCTGAGAAATCAGACCCCAAAAAAGGTAAATTTGAGGAATCTCTTATTTACTACTAAAGAAAGCTTAGAAAACAAGAGGAAAAAAATTAACAACTTTTAAAGATAGTACAAACACAAAATCGAGAAATTTGTTAAATATGCGTCATAGGTTTTAAGCAACACCGTTTCGGCAGGTCTTCAAACTTTTTCAAAATCTGGTTAGGTTCAAATACATTGTGCAGCACTGCCAAATTTGTAGGAGAATTTAATAAGCTGTTTGATGTGTTTAACACATCTCAGATCAAACAGCCCCAGAATTTGAAGGTAGCTTTTAGTCAAACTCCAGAGCAGAAGAAGTTTTTAGGATATGCTAGGGAATTCCTTTCTTCAAATCGAATTGATGCCAACGAAAAAGATGTAACCAGCAATTATTTTTATAAAAAAGGCTGGCAGTTAAACATATCCTCCCTGTTTACATTATGGTAACATCTAGAAAAAAAAGGGGTTTAAGTTCCTTCATACAACGCACTTATCACGGGACTGTTTAGAGAACTTTTTCGGTGCTATCCGAAGATCTGGGGGAATAACAGGCGACCGACGCCTTCGCAGTTCCAAAGTGCCTTTCAAAAACTTTGGAGAATTGAATACCTCAAGATTGTTAGTGACGGGAACTGCGAAAGAATAGAGGATGACCAAATGGAGGCTATTAAAAACCACCATTTGGTTACGAACTCGGATTGGCTGACAAGAGCACGAAAACCTGAGGCGACTCTTTCCTTAAATGTAAATTTAACGACTTTATCGTTAAATGAGCTTAAGCCTTCTGAACGCGTATGCAACCTGCATTTTTCCAGTAAAATGTTTGGTAGCAGCAAAATAAGGCTGGTGAAATATGCTCTTCCGATTCAGTTACTGACTGTCCAATGCAACCACTCAAACCAACGAATTTCTGAGAAATCAGACCCCAAAAAAGGTAAATTTGAGGCATCTCTTATTTACTACTAAAGAAAAGCTTAGAAAACAAGAGGAAAAAAATTAACAACTTTTAAAGATAGTACAAACACAAAATCGAGAAATTGCGTTCCTGAAATCGCAGGTTCCAAAAGCGGAGATAGTAGAAAGTTCTAGGGCAAATTTAGAAACATTGCCAGAAAAATTTAGGAACATTGTAGAAAACCGCCGGGCCAATTTACAAAAAAAAGCAAAGGTTGTAGATACGACAACAAATCAAAAACCATTGCACTTTCTATTTATTTCCAATCCCCATCAGTTTTTAGGTTCTTGAGACCGTGTTGGCTTTTCTCTCGCTTTCGACCTTGAAGGATTTTATATCTTCATGGCCGAAAACATCGGGAAACGTTAAGTTTAATGTTACGAGTTTAGAGTTAAAATTAAGTCAACTGGGCAGTATATACAAATACTGTTCAATTTCAGCCCCTTTTGGACTACAATAGCAAAACCGACACAGTTGTCAGTTTTGAAGATAATGGGAGTGATGAACACCGTACAAACTCTCCTGCATATAATGTACTGGTGATAATGGCGCAAGGTATTGCAAAAAATTGGAAAATCCAATCGCATATTACTTTGTGCGCACCAGCTGCACGCCCCACCTTGTCAAGAAATTGCTCGTTAAAGCAATACGGGTGCTGCAGGAGAGTCATTTGGTGCCGGTCCATTTCGTTTGCGACCAGGGCTCAAATTTCAGGGGTCTAATGCGGCTGTTAGATATAACCCCTGCTAAGCCATATTTTTTGGTAGATGAATGCAAAATTTTTTGCATGTACGACACACCGCATCTCTTTAAAAGTGTGCGCAATTGCCTTCTTCAAAATAAGATTGTTTATAATTGGAAGGAAATAAGTACTTGGAGTGATATTATAGCCTTCTATAATACAAACTCCAATAAAGCAATTAAATTGGCCTCAAAGCTGACTGAGGCGCATATTCGACCTAATGGCTTTCAGAAGATGAAGGTCAAATATGCGTCACATGTTTTAAGCTACACCGTTTCGGCAGGTCTTCAAACTTTTTCAAAACTTGGTTTAGGTTCAAATACATTTTGCAGCACTGCCAAATTTGTAGGAGAATTTAATAAGCTGTTTGATGTGTTTAACACGTTTCAGATCAAACAGCCCCAGAATTTGAAGGTAGCTTTTAGTCAAACTCCAGAGCAGAAGAAGTTTTTAGGATATGCTACGGAATTCCTTTCTTCAATTCGAATAATTGATGCCAACGAAAAAGATGTAACCAGCAATTATTTTTATATAAAAGGCTGGCAGTTAAACATATCCTCCCTGTTTTCATTATGGTAACATCTTGAAAAAAAGGTGTTTAAGTTCCTTCATACAATGCACTTATCACAGGATTGTTTAGAGAACTTTTTTCGTGCTATCCGAAGATCTGGGGGGAATAACAGGCGACCGACGCCTTCGCAGTTCCAAAGTGCTTTCAAAAACTTTGGGGAATTGAATACCTCAAGATTGTTAGTGACGGGAACTGCGAAAGAATAGAGGATGACTAAATGGAGGCTATTAAAAACCACCATTTGGTTACGAACTTGGATTGGCTAATAAGAGCACGAAAACCTGAGGCGACTCTTTCCTTAAATGTAAATTTAACGACTGACATACGTGGAGCAGATTTCATGGAAGAAAATAACTTCACGTATGTTTTTGCGGGTGGCTTTATCGGAAATGATTCGAAAGCCACGCATGTGACTTGCAATCTCCTTGCGCCGCCCCGACATTTTGTTGCTTATGTTCAAAGCCTAGATCAGGCATTCTGCGAAACCTTTCCACCCAACTGCCACGTCAGGGGCTTTTTACAACATTTGTTGGAGCTGCCCCATACATTTGTTGTGCAAAATTAGAGCAGGACTTTATTATTAAGTACTTCTTATGAGTTCGCATTCACTTCGCGATAAAATTTATAAATAGGAAACTAAACAAACCTGATTTCAGGAACAAGCTTCTCACGGTCGCGCATTTATAGATTTTTTTACAAAGCCTAGTTTTTTAAACATAATGATAATTTTAATTTTTTGTACTTCGTCATAGCTTTTGTTGATATGATGTATTTTAAACTTAAATTTTTTTTTATATTAATATTTACATATAAAAGGATATTGGCAATATTAAATATTACCTATCTTTTAGTTTGGTGCAATAGGCCTACTGGGGAAACTTTACACCAATCAAAAAATAGATAGAAAAAAAATAGAAAATATAAATAAAATTTATACTTTTAAGTTGCAATTTTATTGCTATACACGATGGTGTACTTAGTTTTCCAATAAGAGTCGTATTTTGTAAGATTAACATTTAATACACACTTTGAATGAAAAAAAAAAGCCCAACACTTTGTCACAAATAGACATTAAATTAAACTTCAAACTATACGTAATAAGAAATTTTTAATATTGTTGTGACATTTTAAGCATTCTGTTAATGCCAGCAAAATAAAAATAACTTATATCTATTCTCTCATCAGAACTCTATTTTTTTCGCTAAACTCTGCTGAACCAATTTTTATACCCTATCCTAAGGGCATATTAATTTTGACACATAGTTTGTACCACCCCTTAATATTCGTCGTAGACCCATAAAAGTATATATATTTATGATCAGGACCAAATCCTAAGACTATTTAGCAATGTCCGTCCGTCCGTCCGTCCGTATCAACTTTTGAGGCCTTTAAAGTTATGCTAGGAGGCTGAAATTTGGAGCATATACTCCCTAGGGTCCCGAAATGGTAAAGTGTTAAAAGTTTTTAAATCCGCCCACTGCCACGCCCACAATTTAGAAAAAACCGTTTTAAGGCTTAAGTTAGAGAGATAAAGTTGTAAGACCTTCACAAGAAATGTAGGTACTGCCTACCTTTATAAATTTGTCATATAAAGTTTTTTGCCACGCCTACTTTTTGTGGGCGTTTTTCACTAAAATGCTGTTTTCTTTGAAAATTTTCATAGAAATCGAAAAAAAATGTTTAACAATATATTTAGCCAATATTTTTTCCAATATATCGCCCATACAAAGTTTTTGGCCACGCCCACTTTTTGGGGGCATTTTTTCAAAATAAATATTTTTTTTTCTATAAATTTCATAGAATGAAATAAAATGCTATCTATCACGAGTTTTGGAAAGTTGTATATTTACAATTTTAAGAAACTGCTAGTGTGATAATAATAAAATTAACATAGTATGTAAGCAATTAACATATATTTAAATAAACTAGATTGGGTAAATATAAATAAATACTAGACTAAGCGAATACAATAGATAAGATGAGGCAAAATATTTAGACCTTCAAATATTTAGGATAAGGTAAGGTAATGTAAATATGCATTTTATAAAGTATATAACATAGTCTATGATAAGGTAATTAGATATTAATAATAATATAGTTAAGTATTCAACATAGTTAGTCTATAATAAGGTAATTAGATATTAATAATAATATAGTTGAGTATATAACATAATAAGTTAAAAACTTAATATATTAATGGAAATAAATAAAAAATAAACAAGCTTTCTTTTATTTTCTTACAACAATTTCCTCTTTTTCACTTAAATTAGAAAAGAAATTTGGAAGCAAAGTTTATCGTTAAATGAGCTTAAGCCTTCTGAACGCGTATGCAACCTGCATTTTTCCAGTTAAATGTTTGGTAGCATCAAAAAAAGCTGGTGAAATATGCTCTTCCGATTCCGTTATTGACTGTCGGAAATCGAATTAAGGACACTGCCAATGCAACCACTCAAACCAACGAATATCTGAGAAATCAGACCCCAAAAAAGGTAAATTTGAGGAATCTCTTATTTACTACTAAAGAAAGCTTAGAAAACAAGAGGAAAAAAATTAACAACTTTTAAAGATAGTACAAACACAAAATCGAGAAATTTGTTAAATATGCGTCATAGGTTTTAAGCAACACCGTTTCGGCAGGTCTTCAAACTTTTTCAAAATCTGGTTAGGTTCAAATACATTGTGCAGCACTGCCAAATTTGTAGGAGAATTCAATAAGCTGTTTGATGTGTTTAACACATCTCAGATCAAACAGCCCCAGAATTTGAAGGTAGCTTTTAGTCAAACTCCAGAGCAGAAGAAGTTTTTAGGATATGCTAGGGAATTCCTTTCTTCAAATCGAATTGATGCCAACGAAAAAGATGTAACCAGCAATTATTTTTATAAAAAAGGCTGGCAGTTAAACATATCCTCCCTGTTTACATTATGGTAACATCTAGAAAAAAAAGGGGTTTAAGTTCCTTCATACAACGCACTTATCACGGGACTGTTTAGAGAACTTTTTCGGTGCTATCCGAAGATCTGGGGGAATAACAGGCGACCGACGCCTTCGCAGTTCCAAAGTGCCTTTCAAAAACTTTGGAGAATTGAATACCTCAAGATTGTTAGTGACGGGAACTGCGAAAGAATAGAGGATGACCAAATGGAGGCTATTAAAAACCACCATTTGGTTACGAACTCGGATTGGCTGACAAGAGCACGAAAACCTGAGGCGACTCTTTCCTTAAATGTAAATTTAACGACTTTATCGTTAAATGAGCTTAAGCCTTCTGAACGCGTATGCAACCTGCATTTTTCCAGTAAAATGTTTGGTAGCAGCAAAATAAGGCTGGTGAAATATGCTCTTCCGATTCAGTTACTGACTGTCGGAAATCGAATTAAGGACACTGCCAATGCAACCACTCAAACCAACGAATTTCTGAGAAATCAGACCCCAAAAAAGGTAAATTTGAGGCATCTCTTATTTACTACTAAAGAAAAGCTTAGAAAACAAGAGGAAAAAAATTAACAACTTTTAAAGATAGTACAAACACAAAATCGAGAAATTGCGTTCCTGAAATCGCAGGTTCCAAAAGCGGAGATAGTAGAAAGTTCTAGGGCAAATTTAGAAACATTGCCAGAAAAATATAGGAACATTGTAGAAAACCGCCGGGCCAATTTACAAAAAAAAGCAAAGGTTGTAGATACGACAACAAATCAAAAACCATTGCACTTTCTATTTATTTCCAATCCCCATCAGTTTTTAGGTTCTTGAGACCGTGTTGGCTCTTCTCTCGCTTTCGACCTTGAAGGATTTTATATCTTCATGGCCGAAAACATCGGGAAACGTTGAGTTTAATGTTAGGAGTTTAGAGTTAAAATTAAGTCAACTGGGCAGTATATACAAATACTGTTCAATTTCAGCCCCTTTTGGACTACAATAGCAAAACCGACACAGTTGTCAGTTTTGAAGATAATGGGAATGATGAACACCGTACAAACTCTCCTGCATATAATGTACTGGTGATAATGGCGCAAGGTATTGCAAAAAATTGGAAGCATCCAATCGCATATTACTTTGTGCGCACCAGCTGCACGCCCCACCTTGTCAAGAAATTGCTCGTTAAAGCAATACGGGTGCTGCAGGAGAGTCATTTGGTGCCGGTCCATTTCGTTTGCGACCAGGGCTCAAATTTCAGGGGTCTAATGCGGCTGTTAGATATAACCCCTGCTAAGCCATATTTTTTGGTAGATGAATGCAAAATTTTTTGCATGTACGACACACCGCATCTCTTTAAAAGTGTGCGCAATTGCCTTCTTCAAAATAAGATTGTTTATAATTGGAAGGAAATAAGTACTTGGAGTGATATTATAGCCTCTATAATGTGTTTGATGTGTTTAACACGTTTCAGATCAAACAGCCCCAGAATTTTAAGGTAGCTTTTAGTCGAACTCCAGAGCAGAAGAAGTTTTTAGGATATGCTACGGAATTCCTTTCTTCAATTCGAATAATTGATGCCAACGAAAAAGATGTAACCAGCAATTATTTTTATATAAAAGGCTGGCAGTTAAACATATCCTCCCTGTTTACATTATGGTAACATCTAGAAAAAAAAGGGGTTTAAGTTCCTTCATACAACGCACTTATCACGGGACTGTTTAGAGAACTTTTTCGGTGCTATCCGAAGATCTGGGGGAATAACAGGCGACCGACGCCTTCGCAGTTCCAAAGTGCTTTCAAAAACTTTGGGGAATTGAATACCTCAAGATTGTTAGTGACGGGAACTGCGAAAGAATAGAGGATGACTAAATGGAGGCTATTAAAAACCACCATTTGGTTACGAACTTGGATTGGCTAATAAGAGCACGAAAACCTGAGGCGACTCTTTCCTTAAATGTAAATTTAACGACTGACATACGTGGAGCAGATTTCATGGAAGAAAATAACTTCACGTATGTTTTTGCGGGTGGCTTTATCGGAAATGATTCGAAAGCCACGCATGTGACTTGCAATCTCCTTGCGCCGCCCCGACATTTTGTTGCTTATGTTCAAAGCCTAGATCAGGCATTCTGCGAAACCTTTCCACCCAACTGCCACGTCAGGGGCTTTTTACAACATTTGTTGGAGCTGCCCCATACATTTGTTGTGCAAAATTAGAGCAGGACTTTATTATTAAGTACTTCTTATGAGTTCGCATTCACTTCGCGATAAAATTTATAAATAGGAAACTAAACAAACCTGATTTCAGGAACAAGCTTCTCACGGTCGCGCATTTATAGATTTTTTTACAAAGCCTAGTTTTTTAAACATAATGATAATTTTAATTTTTTGTACTTCGTCATAGCTTTTGTTGATATGATGTATTTTAAACTTAAATTTTTTTTTATATTAATATTTACATATAAAAGGATATTGGCAATATTAAATATTACCTATCTTTTAGTTTGGTGCAATAGGAATACTGGGGAAACTTTACACCAATCAAAAAATAGACAGAAAAAAAATAGAAAATATAAATAAAATTTATACTTTTAAGTTGCAATTTTATTGCTATACACGATGGTGTACTTAGTTTTCCAATAAGAGTCGTATTTTGTAAGATTAATATTTAATACACACTTTGAATGAAAAAAAAAGCCCAACACTTTGTCACAAATAGACATTAAATTAAACTTCAAACTATACGTAATAAGAAATTTTTAATATTGTTGTGACATTTTAAGCATTCTGTTAATGCCAGCAAAAGAAAAATAACTTATATCTATTCTCTCATCAGAACTCTATTTTTTTCGCTAAACTCTGCTGAACCAATTTTTATACCCTATCCTAAGGGCATATTAATTTTGACACATAGTTTGTACCACCCCTTAATATTCATCGTAGACCCATAAAAGTATATATATTTATGATCAGGACCAAATCCTAAGACTATTTAGCAATCTCCGTCCGTCCGTCCGTCCGTATCAACTTTTGAGGCCTTTAAAGTTATGCTAGGAGGCTGAAATTTGGAGCATATACTCCCTAGGGTCCCGAAATGGTAAAGTGTTAAACGTTTTTAAATCCGCCCACTGCCACGCCCACAATTTAGAAAAAACCGTTTTAAGGCTTAAGTTAGAGAGATAAAGTTGTAAGACCTTCACAAGAAATGTAGGTACTGCCTACCTTTATAAATTTGTCATATAAAGTTTTTTGCCACGCCTACTTTTTGTGGGCGTTTTTCACTAAAATGCTGTTTTCTTTGAAAATTTTCATAGAAATCGAAAAAAAATGTTTAACAATATATTTAGCCAATATTTTTTCCAATATATCGCCCATACAAAGTTTTTGGCCATGCCCACTTTTTGGGGGCGTTTTTTCAAAAAATGTTTTTTTTTTTTCTAAATTTTATAGAATGAAATAAAATGCTATCCATCATCTTCTTAAGGTTTTTTTTGGGGCATATAGGGATAGGGATAGGGTATCATACTGTTCGCTCCAAGCGGACTGTAGCCTTTCTTTATGTTTTTTCTATAAATTTCATAGAATGAAATAAAATGCTATCTATCACGAGTTTTGGAAAGTTGTATATTTACAATTTTAAGAAACTGCTAGTGTGATAATAATAAAATTAACATAGTATGTAAGCAATTAACATATATTTAAATAAACTAGATTGGGTAAATATAAATAAATACTAGACTAAGAGAATACAATAGATAAGATGAGGCAAAATATTTAGACCTTCAAATATTTAGGATAAGGTAAGGTAATGTAAATATGCATTTTATAAAGTATATAACATAGTCTATGATAAGGTAATTAGATATTAATAATAATATAGTTAAGTATTCAACATAGTTAGTCTATAATAAGGTAATTAGATATTAATAATAATATAGTTGAGTATATAACATAATAAGTTAAAAACTTAATATATTAATGGAAATAAATAAAAAATAAACAAGCTTTCTTTTATTTTCTTACAACAATTTCCTCTTTTTCACTTAAATTAGAAAAGAAATTTGGAAGCAAAGTTTATCGTTAAATGAGCTTAAGCCTTCTGAACGCGTATGCAACCTGCATTTTTCCAGTTAAATGTTTGGTAGCATCAAAAAAAGCTGGTGAAATATGCTCTTCCGATTCCGTTATTGACTGTCGGAAATCGAATTAAGGACACTGCCAATGCAACCACTCAAACCAACGAATATCTGAGAAATCAGACCCCAAAAAAGGTAAATTTGAGGAATCTCTTATTTACTACTAAAGAAAGCTTAGAAAACAAGAGGAAAAAAATTAACAACTTTTAAAGATAGTACAAACACAAAATCGAGAAATTTGTTAAATATGCGTCATAGGTTTTAAGCAACACCGTTTCGGCAGGTCTTCAAACTTTTTCAAAATCTGGTTAGGTTCAAATACATTGTGCAGCACTGCCAAATTTGAAGGAGAATTTAATAAGCTGTTTGATGTGTTTAACACATCTCAGATCAAACAGCCCCAGAATTTGAAGGTAGCTTTTAGTCAAACTCCAGAGCAGAAGAAGTTTTTAGGATATGCTAGGGAATTCCTTTCTTCAATTCGAATAATTGATGCCAACGAAAAAGATGTAACCAGCAATTATTTTTATAAAAAAGGCTGGCAGTTAAACATTTCCTCCCTGTTTACATTATGGTAACATCTAGAAAAAAAAGGGGTTTAAGTTCCTTCATACAACGCACTTATCACGGGACTGTTTAGAGAACTTTTTCGGTGCTATCCGAAGATCTGGGGGAATAACAGGCGACCGACGCCTTCGCAGTTCCAAAGTGCCTTTCAAAAACTTTGGAGAATTGAATACCTCAAGATTGTTAGTGACGGGAACTGCGAAAGAATAGAGGATGACCAAATGGAGGCTATTAAAAACCACCATTTGGTTACGAACTCGGATTGGCTGACAAGAGCACGAAAACCTGAGGCGACTCTTTCCTTAAATGTAAATTTAACGACTTTATCGTTAAATGAGCTTAAGCCTTCTGAACGCGTATGCAACCTGCATTTTTCCAGTAAAATGTTTGGTAGCAGCAAAATAAGGCTGGTGAAATATGCTCTTCCGATTCAGTTACTGACTGTCGGAAATCGAATTAAGGACACTGCCAATGCAACCACTCAAACCAACGAATTTCTGAGAAATCAGACCCCAAAAAAGGTAAATTTGAGGCATCTCTTATTTACTACTAAAGAAAAGCTTAGAAAACAAGAGGAAAAAAATTAACAACTTTTAAAGATAGTACAAACGCAAAATCGAGAAATTGCGTTCCTGAAATCGCAGGTTCCAAAAGCGGAGATAGTAGAAAGTTCTAGGGCAAATTTAGAAACATTGCCAGAAAAATTTAGGAACATTGTAGAAAACCGCCGGGCCAATTTACAAAAAAAAGCAAAGGTTGTAGATACGACAACAAATCAAAAACCATTGCACTTTCTATTTATTTCCAATCCCCATCAGTTTTTAGGTTCTTGAGACCGTGTTGGCTTTTCTCTCGCTTTCGACCTTGAAGGATTTTATATCTTCATGGCCGAAAACATCGGGAAACGTTAAGTTTAATGTTAGGAGTTTAGAGTTAAAATTAAGTCAACTGGGCAGTATATACAAATACTGTTCAATTTCAGCCCCTTTTGGACTACAATAGCAAAACCGACACAGTTGTCGGTTTTGAAGATAATGGGAATGATGAACACCGTACAAACTCTCCTGCATATAATGTACTGGTGATAATGGCGCAAGGTATTGCAAAAAATTGGAAGCATCCAATCGCATATTACTTTGTGCGCACCAGCTGCACGCCCCACCTTGTCAAGAAATTGCTCGTTAAAGCAATACGGGTGCTGCAGGAGAGTCATTTGGTGCCGGTCCATTTCGTTTGCGACCAGGGCTCAAATTTCAGGGGTCTAATGCGGCTGCTAGATATAACCCCTGCTAAGCCATATTTTTTGGTAGATGAATGCAAATTTTTTTGCATGTACGACACACCGCATCTCTTTAAAAGTGTGCGCAATTGCCTTCTTCAAAATAAGATTGTTTATAATTGGAAGGAAATAAGTACTTGGAGTGATATTATAGCCTTCTATAATACAAACTTCAATAATGCAATTCAATTGGCCATAAAGCTGATTCGACCTAATGGCTTTCAGAAGATGAAGGTCAAATATGCGTCACGTGTTTTAGGCTACACCGTTTCGGCAGGTCTTCAAACTTTTTTAAAATCTGGTTAAGGTTCAAATACATTGTGCAGCACTGCCAAATTTGTAGGAGAATTTAATAAGCTGTTTGATGTGTTTAACACATCTCAGATCAAACAGCCCCAGAATTTGAAGGTAGCTTTTAGTCAAACTCCAGAGCAGAAGAAGTTCTTAGGATATGCTAGGGAATTCCTTTCTTCAATTCGAATAATTGATGCCAACGAAAAAGATGTAACCAGCAATTATTTTTATATAAAAGGCTGGCAGTTAAACATATCCTCCCTGTTTTCATTATGGTAACATCTTGAAAAAAGGGGTTTAAGTTCCTTCATACAACGCACTTATCACGGGACTGTTTAGAGAACTTTTTTGGAGCTATCCGAAGATCTGGGGGGAATAACAGGCGACCGACGCCTTCGCAGTTCCAAAGTGCCTTTCAAAAACTTTGGAGAATTGAATACCTCAAGATTGTTAGTGACGGGAACTGCGAAAGAATAGAGGATGACCAAATGGAGGCTATTAAAAACCACCATTTGGTTACGAACTCGGATTGGCTGACAAGGGCACGAAAACCTGAGGCGACTCTTTCCTTAAATGTAAATTTAACGACTTTATCGTTAAATGAGCTTAAGCCTTCTGAACGCGTATGCCACCTGCATTTTTCCAGTAAAATGTTTGGTAGCAGCAAAATAAGGCTGGTGAAATATGCTCTTCCGATTCAGTTACTGACTGTCGGAAATCGAATTAAGGACACTGCCAATGCAACCACTCAAACCAACGAATTTCTGAGAAATCAGACCCCAAAAAAGGTAAATTTGAGGCATCTCTTATTTACTACTAAAGAAAAGCTTAGAAAACAAGAGGAAAAAAATTAACAACTTTTAAAGATAGTACAAACACAAAATCGAGAAATTGCGTTCCTGAAATCGCAGGTTCCAAAAGCGGAGATAGTAGAAAGTTCTAGGGCAAATTTAGAAACATTGCCAGAAAAATATAGGAACATTGTAGAAAACCGCCGGGCCAATTTACAAAAAAAAGCAAAGGTTGTAGATACGACAACAAATCAAAAACCATTGCACTTTCTATTTATTTCCAATCCCCATCAGTTTTTAGGTTCTTGAGACCTGTGTTGGGTCTTCTCTCGCTTTCGACCCTGAAGAATTTTATATCTTCATGGCCGAAAACCCCGGGAAACGTTGAGTTTAATGTTAGGAGATTAGAGGTACAATTAAGTTAAGTAAGACCGACACAGTTGTCGGTTTTGAAGATTATGGCAGTGATGAACACCGTACAAACTGTCCTGCATATAATGCAGTGGTGATAATGGCGCAAGGTATTGCAACAAATTGGAAGCATCCAATCGCATATTACTTTGTGCGCACCAGCTGTACGCCCCACCTTGTCAAGAAATTGCTCGTTAAAGCAATACGGGTGCTGCAGGAGAGTCATTTGGTGCCGGTCCATTTCGTTTGCGACCAGGGCTCAAATTTCAGGGGTCTAATGCGGCTGTTAGATATAACCCCTGCTAAGCCATATTTTTTGGTAGATGAATGCAACATTTTTTGCATGTACGACACACCGCATCTCTTCAAAATAAGATTGTTTATAATTGGAAGGAAATAAGTCCTTGGAGTGATATTATAGCCTTCTATAATACAAACTCCAATAATGCAATTAAATTGGCCTCAAAGCTGACTGAGGCGCATATTCGACCTAATGGCTTTCAGAAGATGAAGGTCAAATATGCGTCACATGTTTTAAGCTACACCGTTTCGGCAGGTCTTCAAACTTTTTCAAAACTTGGTTTAGGTTCAAATACATTTTGCAGCACTGCCAAATTTGTAGGAAAATTTAATAAGCTGTTTGATGTGTTTAACACGTTTCAGATCAAACAGCCCCAGAATTTGAAGGTAGCTTTTAGTCAAACTCCAGAGCAGAAGAAGTTTTTAGGATATGCTAGGGAATTCCTTTCTTCAATTCGAATAATTGATGCCAACGAAAAAGATGTAACCAGCAATTATTTTTATATAAAAGGCTGGCAGTTAAACATATCCTCCCTGTTTTCATTATGGTAACATCTTGAAAAAAAGGTGTTTAAGTTCCTTCATACAATGCACTTATCACAGGATTGTTTAGAGAACTTTTTTGGTGCTATCCGAAGATCTGGGGGGAATAACAGGCGACCGACGCCTTCGCAGTTCCAAAGTGCCTTTCAAAAACTTTGGGGAATTGAATACCTCAAGATTGTTAGTGACGGGAACTGCGAAAGAATAGAGGATGACCAAATGGAGGCTATTAAAAACCACCATTTGGTTACGAACACGGATTGGCTGATAAGAGCACGAAAACCTGAGGCGACTCTTTCCTTAAATGTAAATTTAACGACTGACATACGTGGAGCAGATTTCATGGAAGAAAATAACTTCACGTATGTTTTTGCGGGTGGCTTTATCGGAAATGATTCGAAAGCCACGCATGTGACTTGCAATCTCCTTGCGCCGCCCCGACATTTTGTTGCTTATGTTCAAAGCCTAGATCAGGCATTCTGCGAAACCTTTCCACCCAACTGCCACGTCAGGGGCTTTTTACAACATTTGTTGGAGCTGCCCCATACATTTGTTGTGCAAAATTAGAGCAGGACTTTATTATTAAGTACTTCTTATGAGTTCGCATTCACTTCGCGATAAAATTTATAAATAGGAAACTAAACAAACCTGATTTCAGGAACAAGCTTCTCACGGTCGCGCATTTATAGATTTTTTTACAAAGCCTAGTTTTTTAAACATAATGATAATTTTTATTTTTTGTACTTCGTCATAGCTTTTGTTGATATGATGTATTTTAAACTTAAATTTTTTTTTATATTAATATTTACATATAAAAGGATATTGGCAATATTAAATATTACCTATCTTTTAGTCTGGTGCAATAGGCCTACTGGGAAAACTTAACACCAATCAAAAAATAGATAGAAAAAAATAGAAAATAGAAATAAAATGTATACCTTTAAGTTGCAATTTTATTGCTCTGCACGTTGGCATATGTAGATTTTGCATATGGGTATTATTTTCGAAATTTTCTCTCGGATTTAATGCAAACTGCTTTGACTAAAATCCAAAAAAACAAATGACAGTTAAAGTATCATTAGATTTCATAGATATTGGTGATGCCAAGACGTTTTGATGAATTTCCTTAGCGGCAATAAGCGTTTTTTTGGGCAAACTTAAATACGCTTACCAAAAGAATACGGCTAATATATAAATTAATGCTATAACAGCATACAAATTAAATACTTTTATCGATTCGGTGAATTGCTGTCCATGTCCAAGTTTTTCATGTCGTTGTTTCTGTTGAAAAGGAAATTTGAAAATAAAGATAATACAATTGGAAAAGGGTATAGGAGTCACCTTTTAAGTATCTCGTGATACAACTTCTCGACGTATAATGTCCTTGATAAGTTGTTTTAGATATTATAAATTGATCCACAATCATAAAAAAAGTTTTTCGAAGATTTTTCCTTTCAGCGAACCAAACAAAAAAAATTGTTGTTCTTTGTTGGATAACTTTTCTTTTTATGAACCACTCTTGATGAAACTTTTTTATGAATGTGGAACAACTAATAATTTCTACCATTTTTTTTTAAATGCCGGTGTTGAGTTACTTGCGGCGGAAAGTTCGGCAGACAATTTACCATTTGGTGGTTTTAGACTCGATTGAGGATTCTCTTTCACTGATGAGGGATTATTTTTTTTTTGATTCCTTATATTTCGATGTAGCCGAGGACTTTTTCTTTCTACGGAAAAATAAATAAATTAATTTCAAATTAATTAAACAAACAAAGTCAAATAATATAATCACCGCCCAGAAAGGAGCAGGCCGACTGAACGGAAAATACGGTTTTATTGGTAATCTCCATGATTGAGTGAGAATGAGTGAATCCCAGGAAGATGAGAAACAAATCTCGTTGTTCGTCTGCATCTGTAGGAGACTGCCACACGCAATGCTCATCGAACGCTCATCGAACCTATCGTCCATGCCAGCGATACGTAACATCCATTGCGACCACGTAATGCCGGATGTTGGAACGACTTTGTATCCATGACAAAGTGTGACACTTTTTCAATTTTTATATTTTGATTTTGATTTTCATTTACTAAAATTGTACATTGTTACTCTTTTATACTTCCCATTGAATGCACTTAACTGACCAAAAGGCACACAGCTCCCAGAACCGACTGAGACTGTGACTATTTCCTCTGTTATTACACAGCAGCAAGGAATTACAACAAAAAATGCCGTCATACAGAAACACTCGGTGCGGAAATTCCATCAGAGACAACGCAAGTATTGCATTTAAATTAGCATATCATTATTTTTTCACTTTTAACACACTTTGGCACTACACTTGTTCGGAGGAATATACAAAAAAAAATCATCTATATCACTCTCAGGGGGATTAGGGATTTTGTTTTTTTTCTGTAGAATTTCACCCAATTGTTGGGGTGGGAAAAGGGATTTCTTTTTGGATGAAATATTAATATTTAATATGTCTCTAAGTAAAAATTCGCTGAATGATGATTTATTTTTCTCACTGACAAAACTCATATTTTGTTTACATTTAGAAATGTCAAAAAACACACTTATTTTTGGCGGGTAATTAAGCAAATTCGATCTAACTTCATGTGTCTGGTTCACACGTATTCACAGATAGAGAAATTGAGAGAGGATTTTGCGGTCATTATTAAATATTTTTTGCGGGTTGAAAGTGATAGGGGATTGCAGAGTAAACTATCTGGTTAATTCCTCATCTGTGCTGTTGACTTTATCGCTGTGGTGTTTTTGTTTATGTTTGAATTTAAAAAAAAAAGAAAACAATTTAAATGGACAAAACAAAGAGCCCAAGATAAGTAAATTGTATGTTGGATATAAAGGAAAATTTAATAAGTTTATTAATTATATATATATATAATATTACCGTAAACATCATTGATAAAAAAGATCGATGCCTGGGAGCAAGTGCGTTGTGCGTGGAATCGGTACGAGCAATGTGCTAGGTCGAACAAATCGAAATATAAAATCGGTCAACGACAAACTGGTGGTGGAACTTCAGCAAAGTTACTTTTATTTACTTAATTTCTTCACATTTTTTAAAATTACCTCTCTATGAAAACACTATCAGATGTTTTGACAAATATGCAGATTGACATCAAATGTAATAGATTCAAAAAAGGTTCTCGCACTAGTTTAGGCTGAGGTCAAATTATTTATTGGTACCATTTCAAATACGCTGTACATTTTAATTTAAACTGGTGTTTGATTATTAGTAAAGCCGGCAATGTATAACGTTTCAAATTGGAGTGTAGATGTATGAACACAAACCGATCTGTTGCGATGACATTTGGGTTGTTTGAATTATTATTTATATGTTTAAAATTATTTCAATTTTTATCTATTAGTGAGTTTAAAAGTATTATTTGAATTATTTTGACAATTTAAGCTATGTATGCTATGCAATAAAAAAACAGTGTTGCACAGCATACAAAAAGCATTACTTATCTATGATGTGCATTTTTTTGTCATTTAAGAATGCAGCCAAATTTATGCGATAATAAAACTCTTACCTTTAATAAAGAGATTTAGGTAATTTGAATTGAATTGAATTTGAAAATTTATTTTAATAATGTAATTTTTATTTTTAATGTACATTACATTCTTTTTTTGTTTGCGTATTTTATTCATTGTGAGAGTGCGTCACAAAATAAATGCAACAGTTTCAAAATAAATAAAGGTATCTAATAGTAAGTATGTTCGGGTATGTTCATTTAAATTAATGCCAAACGGCATAGGTTTTGAGCGAATCTTCCCAACACTTCTTTCACAATTTCTTCTTCATTTTCCTTAACAAATTTCCTGTGGACACTCAACATGCATAAACCCGTAAATTGAAACATTTCCTCACCTTAATGTCATTTAAATTGTTTAGATGTTTTTGACGGCTCACAGTTCTAGCCATTTAAAGCTCTACTTTAATTTAATCTGCAATTAATTTTGAATCTACCATAAGTTCATCTATTCCTAAATAAACTTCTGTGCGATGGTCTTTGTTTGGTTTGATGATTTTGTGCACATGCAAGGATTGTAGAATATTTACAACTGGCTCAAGGTAAGCAGAATATTTCGATTTTAAAATAAGGCATGTTATAAACGTTGTTTAAGTGACAGCTCTACGCAACTGGAAAGCAGTTATTTTTGTAGTAGAGTTTCCTTCAAAATAAATTTATTTTAATCCTACCAAAATCCTGTCTGACGATTGCAACGCTTTCGAATTTTTCGGATAATCGAGTTTCGCAAAAGGCAGAAATGTTTTAAACATATTTTCTTCTTGTAAGAGAATTACGGTAGAAGTTGATGACATCTTTGATCGTACCTATTTTTTTGCGAATTTCTAGAACGTATCTGAATGACGTTTATTAACAACTAAATGCAGCTTGTGACTTGCACAATGAAAATACAAGGCTTTAGGTTATTTTCCTCTTAAGATTGCTTGGACAAAGTTGTCTTTTCCAGACAGGGTTGAACAACCGTCATAATCTTGCACATTGAATTTAAGAGGATCCAATCCTGCATCTTCAATTAATTTATCCAATGTATAAGGCTATTGCCTTCTTGTCTTCGCAAACCTCAAAATCTTCGCGAATAACATATTTCTTTTCATCATCAAATAGAAGACCAATTGAAAGCTATTCTTTGCCAGATATGTCATGACTTCCATTCCGAGTCAGCGAAAAAGCACACGCTGAAATCTGAAGCAACAAATGATTTTTCTTAGGAAGTCGAATATTTGTCTGCTCTCTGGTACCTGTTGTTTAGTCTTCACTCTTCCAACACAAATACCAAATGAAGATTTCTGTAAAAAGTGATATTGTTTGGAACTGAAACGTGCATGCCTTATACCCCGAGAATTCAACTTAAAAGTGGATTTTCGGTAGATTCTTGGTACAATCTGCCCTTTTCTTTCTGACTCCCATCAAATCTACCTGTCTCGTGCGACAAACCGATCATTTCCATGGGCCTGCGTACACGAGATGTAGTCTTCCTTCAACATTTCCATTGTTTCATGAGCTGCTTTCCATGTGGCACCGTCTTGATGAAACCACATTTCGGCCAAGTTCAACTCAGCCAATTGGGGCAAAAAAAGTCGCATACCATGGATCGATATCGCTCGCCGTTAACGTCACGTTTCTTCCACGGCCGTCTTTGAAGAAAAATGGACCGATGATGCCACCAGCCCATAAACCATACCAAACTGTCGTTTTTTCGGGATGCATCGGTAATCCTTGTATGGTTTTTGGCTGTTCATCACTCCAGATGCGACAGTTTTGCTTATTAACGTATCCGTTGAGCCAGAAATGAGCCCTCATCACTGAACGCAATTTTTCGATAAAACAGCTGATTTTCACATTTTTCATAATGGCAGAGTAGGTACCTATACTAAAAACTTTTAACTCTGACAGATGACGGTTGGACGCCATTACTAACCAGTGCTGCCAATCTGAAAAACTTAATTCTTAACAAATAACCCTTTACATAATTACAGGAAACCAGATCACTCTTTTTAGAATTGTATAGTATACCAACTATGCCTGTTTGCATTCATAATTCATATCATGCTGTTGTCATTCATTCTGCTTATACACCTGGAGCAATAATCAAATGGAAATACAGTCGTATTTATTAGAATTCACTAAAATCCTCTAAACAGTTGCAAAAGTTATACAGGGTCGAAATATTTAGGCGGCATATAAACAACGGTGCATAAATACTTATTTATAAAACATTTTGTCACCCATATTAGTTATACAGCGTTTGTGTTAGATAAAGTACCAAAATGTGCAAATCTATTACATATATTTCTTCGATAATATAAACACAACGCAGCTGTTTATAAACAAAAATGTAATCACTGTTACCGGTAATTGTCTGAAAAATTAAAAAGATAAAATGGAAAGCGAAAATAAGACTAAAAGAAAACAATCTAAAAATTGGGATTCCTCAGATAAGGTACCTAAATACAGAATAGTTCGAATTTTTCAATAATAAAATTAATTAAAATTTTCAAAGGTTATAAACGGTTTTTTTCTAAATTGTGGGCGTGGCAGTGGGCGTATTCAAAAAAATGTTATACTGAACCATTTCGGAGCCCTAGGGAGTAGGTCCAAATTTTAGGTTCCTAGCTTTATTTTAAAGGCCTAAAAATTGCGTACGGACGGACGGACGGACGGTCTTTCGATTTGGTCCTGATTACAAATATATATACTTTTATGTATATAATCAGGACCAACTTTTATACTTTACGCGAATATTAAGGGGTGTTACAAACTATGTGTCAAAATTAATATACCATTAGGATAGGGTATAATTAATTTGATAAAAAAATGTTTAAAGTAAATATTTGCGTTCTAAAACGCCAACGAAATGCTCGATCAACAAAGCATCAGCATCAGGTGCGCATCGCAAATAAGCATTGTTGCCGCATAACTGCACAAATGTTTGACGTTTATGAATTTACCCATACTTTGGCTTTTCCAAATTGTGGTATAGGTACAATTGTATTTGTGCCGAAAAATTAAATTAAAAACAAACACACAAACTTGAGTGGGAAAACAACTGAAACTAGAATTAACTGATTCTTAATTGTTTTGATTCTATTTGCTTGTGAAGTGAATTTTTTTTTTTTTTATTTGAGTATTAATGTTCTGTGATTGAGGTTCTTTATGTTTTGTGAAACTGTTTTTTTTTTTTGTGAATTGCGTTTTTATGTTACATTATTTTTTGTGCATAAAGTTTTAGTTATTGTTTTAATTGTTATGCTCTGTTTTAAATAAAATTACCTCTTTTTTAAAAAAAGTTTGCAATCGTAAGTTTATCGAAGGAATTGTTCGATGAATAGACGGCTTGAAATATTTTGATGATTGTGTGGCTGCAACATTTCTTGACTTTCGGATGTATGTAGTTGACTATCATTCTTTTGTGCTTCATCTGTTTTAAATTAAATCAATCACAGAACATTCGATTGCAAGGTTATAATATTGTCCGGAGGGCCCACCAACTTTGGGAATTTAATTGTGGGTACAATCAATGCCACCAATGACTTGTGGAAAGCCGCGTATGTCGGAGAACTAATTCGTTACTTTTATTTGTTCAAATAATTTTTTTGGCATTTTGACGTAATTATAACTTTTCGATTTAAATGCTCTTGCCACACGTTTGCATATTTGGCAGAGACTTGGCTTGGCCCACCAACTTTGGGAATTTAATTGTGGGTACAATCAATGCCACCAATGACTTGTGGAAAGCCGCGTATGTCGGAGAACTAATTCGTTACTTTTATTTGTTCAAATAATGTTTTTGGCATTTTGACGTAACTATAACTTTTCGATGCAAATGCTCTTGCCACACGTTTGCATATTTGGCAGAGACTTGGCTGGCTTAATCCGTGAATATCTGCACCTTCGGCTTGAATCTTAAAATAAAATATAGGCTATGGTTTAATAATGATTATGGGATCGAAAACTGTATAAGCTACATGATGGAGTTTACCCTATAAAACTTACTTCATTTCGTCCCCAATACCGTATAGCTGCCATTACTTGCATATCTACAGGAATGTGATCTCCTCTATTGTCATTGCTAAGGTCTGAAAGTACAATAGCAATAATTCATTTTCGCATATATGATTTTGAAAACTTATGCTTTGCGCGAAAGTCTTCATCTCGGAGTATAAATGGATCAAATCTAATTTTGTAATGCTTTCGCAATCTTAATGGGGCATTAAAAGCATTAATTGATCTTAAATCATTAACAAAAGAAGAAAAATTAAAAGGCATTTTGTTATTACTATACATCTACATATATTGTGCATAAAGATGTGATATCAAAATATCGTTTCGATACAAAAATCGGAGTATATCTACCTACAGTGAGTAGGGCCACTCTGTAATAAGGGAGTAGCGTAGAAAAAAAAACAAAAAACAATTTGTCGCTGTTTTTTATTAAACATTTTATAATATTATGTTCACAAGTGTGCTACGCTTAAAAATTGTTGTTTATTGCTAGTTGTTGTGTTATCCTTATTAAACTGTTTAATTATATGTTGAACTCGTAAACGAAAATTTTTTTCTTTTTTTTTTTATAAAATGAAGTGACACAGTGCGGGCATTAGGGAAATAAAGGACTAGAGAAAGGGAGAAACCGATGCACGTTGGTTTTAACTGTTTGTAAATTATAATGCAAATGAAAAACAGAGCGCGGTAGAGCATTCCATATTCGTATTGTACGGTTGAGAAAGGAATCTTTATATTTCACAGTACGTCGGAAAACAGGCTTAAGGGTAAACTGATGCGCATTCCTAGCATGGAGAGTATTGCGGTTGAATTGCTGTAGGGGTGGAATGCAACTGGCTATTTCATTTGAGCACTTGTGGTGGAAATACCGATAAAACAATGACAGGTAGGAGACATTACGACGATGACTAAGAGAGTCAAGTGATTTCGCGATGTCTCGATCGCCAATAAGTTTTACCGCACGTTTTTGGATCCTGTCAAGTAGCTCCAAATATGTTATTGGTGCACCAGACCAGATATGAGCGTTGTACTCAAGTTTTGGGCGAATAAACGCCTTGTAAATTCTAGCCAGATCAGAAGGGGTGAAATATTTCTTGCATCGCTTTAGGAAGCCTAGACATTTCGCAGCGTTCTTGGCGACATCAAATATGTGGTCATTCCAACGAAGGTTGTCATTAACACACATACCGAGAAGGGAAAGTCTTTCGGTTTCAGCGATGCAAGTGCCATTTATGGATAATGGCAGAGAATTAGGGGTTCGCTTCAATGACAGCAGACAGCATTGCGTTTTGGAAGCATTAAATTCCACTCTGTTGGTTTTACCCCATTTAAGTATGCTGTTATGAGCTTAACATGCGTTGCCATTCCAGTTCAACGCCCGAAGATGAGGGGCGTTGCCCAGGAAACGAATATGTAAAGCTGAGGGTACTGTCATCAGCAAAGGAATGGATTGTATTCGAAGTGACAGACAGGAGGTCATTGATAAAAATGAGAAAGAGAGTCGGAGACAAAACAGAGCCTTGAGGGACACCAGCATTTATTTGGTGAGTTGCAGACTTGAAACCGTCCAAAACAACTTGTATTGAACGGTCCGAAAGGTAATTTCTAATCCATTGAATAAAGGTAACATCGATCCCAAATGCACGCATTTTCGACAAGAGAGCTTGATGCCAAACTCTGTCAAATGCCTTTAAAATATCAAGCAAAACGACCTTGCTTTCACCACCATGGTGAATAGATTGGTTCCACTTTTCGGTTAGATATGTCATCAAATCACCAGTGGATCTGTTGCTGCGAAAACCGTACTGCCGGTCATTGAGAAGTTTTCGGTATTCGAGATATTTCATAAGCTGACGATTTATCAGCGTTTCCATGACCTTGGAAAGAAGGGACGTAATTGCAATTGGTCGTTAAGAGGAGGGAGAGGAAGATTCGCCTTTTTTTGGGACGGGCTGGACAAATGCTGTTTTCCATCTTCTCGGAAAGAGCCCTGAAGAATAGGACAGATAGAAAGGCTTACGCAGTGGTTTTGCCAGCGTGGAGGAACACCTCTTCAGAACGATAGGGGAAATACTATCTGGGCCAGCGGATTTGTGAATGTTGAGATCTTGAAGTACTCTTGCCACAGTACGGGTGCGAAAGTGGATTTGTCCCATGGAGTGTTCTATCCGCTCGAGTACTGGGGGAGATAAAGCACAATCTGGGAGCGTTGAGCTAGCTGCAAAATGAGCAGCGAGCAGATTGGCTTTATCCGAAGAGCTGACAGCTGGAGTGCCATTGTAAATGAGTGTCGGGATAGATGACGAGGCCGAATTTTTAATATTCTTAACAAACGACCAAAAGTTTTTACTACCGGAGGGACTTTGTAGTATTTTTTGCCTCAACTTTTGGTCGTAGGAGAATTTGACACGGTTAATATGGGCATTGCAGTCATTTCTGGCTCGTTTGAACTTTTTTCGGTTTTCCTTAGTTGGGTTGGCCTTAAATGACCGAAAAGTTGCCTCTTTAGCCCTGATAGCTTCTTTACAGCTCAAGTCACACCACGCGTTTTCCTTAGGTCTGATTCACTTTATCCTGTTAGGGATAAAGCGTTTCATACCCAGGTGAATTAAATTTGTAATCATATCGGCAGCGGCATCCACGTCGTTGTTGAGGAAGCACAACGACCAGTTCAAACTCCTAAAGAAACCGTTTAAAGCTTCCCAATTGGCTTTCTCGTATTGCCATACGGTTCTTTTAGGAGCTTGTTCTTTAACTGTGTGGCTGGAGTACGAGAAATTCGCCGATATGATACAATGGTCTGACGAACCTAGAGGCGATAATACATTTAAAGTGTATTTATCAGGGTGAGAGGTAAGAAACAAGTCCAGAGTGTTGGCGTTTTGACTGCTAATGTCCGGTATCCGTGTCGGCTCATTTACAATCTGGGTTAAACTATTAACCTCAGCAAAAATCTCAACATACCTTCCTTCGGGTGTTGTCTGTCCAGAATGTCGAAGCCAACTTGAATTGTGTATATTAAAATCGCCCGCAATGACGATTTCAGTACGATGATAATGGGTTACAATTCTGGTGATGGAATCAGAAAGTGCATCAAACTCATTATAAGTTGAATGCCTGTCTTGGTTAGGGTTTCTGTAAATAAAACAGTAGTGGATTAACTGCCTACGGACATGGAATTTTAGCCAAACAAAATTAAATTCCGGATTGGGACATTGGCCATATTGAGGTAGAAGTTGGTAGGCTACATCACTACGTATATAAACGGCGATAGCACGATGGGAAAAGAATTGTGAATCGCATGGGCGTACAATGAAAAAAAATTGTATCTCAACCCACGAATGTTACTCACGTCCACTCTAAAATTCCGACGCATAACAAAAAAACAAACACAAAAAACTCAACTCCGACGCAGACTAAGCTAGGCCGTATCGTGTAGATCCTGACGTCAGCTTTCCAAAACAAATCACTGCAGGTGTTATGCCCATACACTGAATTGCTTTGGTCTGCCAACAAAATCTACACAACGCGACCCGCTATTCGCCAAATGATACTCTACCCAGCCATAGCAAGTGCACGCAAAAACATACGGCACTTGCTATAGCCAAGCAAAGCAGCAGCAAACGATAGGGAGTGGGACCAGATGGAGTGCCCACACACAATACACTTATTTTTTATCACTGCAGTGTATACTATACTGATTTTCTTTTTGCACAGCGCGCTCGCGATTAGCGTTTTATTTTGTTTGTTTTATGCTTCTGCACACTTGTTTGTTGTTGTTTTTTTTTTGTGTGTGCAAACTGACCGCGGAGCGATTTTAAAATGTGTGTGCAGGCTTCGGGTGGTAGATCGGCACTCTAACGGCACGAGCATAACATTTTATGAGAAATTCCTTATTTTCATTTTTACAACAATTGTAAATTAACTCATTTTTCAAAATGATAAAAATATTCTTCTCAAAGTTTTTAGGAAATACGTGTTGGAAAAACAACATATAAATTTCTTTTCAAAATATTCTTACTAGTTTAAGAATTCTTCAGAAGGTCGTTTTGAATTCGCACCTTCATATTCTTTAAAATCTGTAAACACAGAGGAAAATTTAAGTTGACGACTCAATTTTAATACACACTCGTCGTTTAAGTGGTATTTTTTCATAATATAATATGCGAAAGAGTAAAATGCATTTTCAATTCCGAGGTCGACAATTTTATAATCGGGTTCGGTTTTGAAAGCGTAAATCACATTTTCGTTATTTTGTTCTAGTGGTTCCATCTGCACTTCAATTTCTGGAAGTTCCAAGTTTGCAATTGGCTCATAGTTTCCACGGGTAATATCCTTCATGTACTTAACCGAAAAAGATCTTTCTATTTAAAAGACCCCATGAATTGAAATGGTGTCAATAACTTATTATTTCCGCCTCGGTTGCTTAAAACAGCAAAGGTGTTTTCCAAGCAATCTTGATTAAGATTTCTTATTAAGAGAAATTTAACACCGTGTTCTTTAATTTAACTTAAAATGCCAATTAATGCATTAATATTCTGTTGCCAGCCTTTTATTTGTCTTGCAAGTCTTATATTTCTAGTTTTGCATTTTGTGAAATTGCTTACCTCTCACTATTTTCCGGTATTTTGAATATATGGAGAGTTTTATACCATCTTCCCCACACGTCAAGAACTTAAAATAATTTTTCCCCATTTAAAAAAAAATTCAATTTTATTTTATTTAATTTTTACACATGATTCTCAACACAAAAAGATTAAAAAAACATAACGAAGGGCTACAGTCCGCTTGGGGCGAACAGTATGATACCCTATCCTTATCCCTATGTACCCCAAAGAAAAAATTCATAAGGAAGATGATAGATAGCATTTTATTTCATTCTATGAAATTTATAGAAAAAAAATTATTTATTTGAAAAAACGCCCCCAAAAAGTGGGCGTGGCCAAAAACTTTGTATGGGCGATTTATAGGAAAAAATATTGGCTAAATATATTGTTAAACATTTTTTTTCGATTTCTATGAAAATTTTCAAAGAAAACAGCATTTTAGTGAAAAACGCCCACAAAAAGTAGGCGTGGCAAAAAACATTATATGACAAATTTATAACGGTAGGCAGTAAATACATATCTTGTGGAGGTTTTACAACTTTATCTCTCTAACTTAAGCCTTAAAACGGTTTTTTCTAAATTGTGGGCGTGGCAGTGGGCGGATTTAAAAAATTTTAACACTTTACTATTTCGGGACCCTATGCTCCAAATTTCAGCCTCCTAGCATAACTTTAAAGGCCTCAAAAGTTGATACGGACGGACGGACATTGCTAAATAGTCGTAGGATTTGGTCCTAATCATAAATATATATACTTTTATGACGACGAATATTAAGGGGTGTTACAAACTATGTGTCAAAATTAATATACCCTTAGGATAGGGTATAAAAAGGTGTATGTGCGATTCACAAACGATAGAAGCGAAACTTCAGTAAATCGACAAAAGAATGAGATGAGAATATATATAACAAGGGTACAATTCGGAATTTTATCATAATTCTTTTTGAGAATTCGCGATACCTCTGGGGTATATTTGATCAAATTTTCATGTACATATATTCAATAACTGATTTTATTGATTGGTTGGGAGAGATGTAAATTGCTACAATCAAAACTAAATCTCCCTGGTCAATTCTGCTTTCACAGGCCCATATTTCTCCAACTTTCAAAAGCTGAACAGACAATGATTCCAGCTGTTGTGCATTGAGATCTATTTGTCTATTTGTGATCTACTAGGCATAAGTTTTCGGCATTTTATAAAATTTATTATTTAGCATAACAAGATATAAGAATACCCACAAACACTGTTAGATAATAACACACCACGCTGGACTTTTATAGTTCGTACCGGTGATGTGAAAAAAAAAGAAAAAAAACATAAGGAAAGGCTACAGTCCGCTTGGGGCGAACAGTATGATACCCTATCCTTATCCCTATGTACCCGAAAGAAAAAAAGCATTAGGAAGATGATGGATAGAATTTTATTTTATTCTATGAAATTTAAAGAAAAAAATTTTTTTTTTGAAAAAACGCCCCCAAAAAGTGGGCGTGGCCAAAAACTTTGTATGGGCAATATATTGGAAAAAATATTGGCTAAATATATTGTTAAACATTTTTTTTCGATTTCTATGAAAATTTTCAAAGAAAACAGCATTTTAGTGGAAAACGCCCACAAAAAGTAGGCGTGGCAAAAAACTTTATATGACAAATTTATAAAGGTAGGCAGTACCTACATATCTTGTGAAGGTTTTACAACTTTATCTCTCTAACTTAAGCCTTAAAACGGTTTTTTCTAAATTGTGGGCGTGGCAGTGGGGGGATTTAAAAACTTTTAACACTTTACCATTTCGGGACCCTAGGGAGTATATGCTCCAAATTTCAGCCTCCTAGCATAACTTTAAAGGCCTCAAAAGTTGATACGGACGGACGGACGGACGGACGGACGGACATTGCTAAATAGTCTTAGATTTTGGTCCTGATCATAAATATATATACTTTTAGGGGTCTGCGACGAATATTAAGGGGTGTTACAAACTATGTGTCAAAATTAATATACCCTTAGGATAGGGTATAAAGATGGAATTGAAAATATTTTGACGATTCAACTTCAGCCCGCTTTTAAAAATAAAATTCAAATAATTTCCCCAACTACTGTGACCATCTTCTATAAAATTTAGAACATAAAATGTGTTGACAAAAAAACTTAAAATCGTTGAATATGATATATTAAGAAAGTAATAGAAATGCAAAATGGTTTGACTTCATATTATTGAACGAAACATTTATTTTGAAGAACCATAACTAAGCAGAAACACTAGCATTTGATTGGCCTCAATGATGAAGTGATCCAAAATCGGGATGCCTGCAGATATTTTTTGAGGTCGAACCGGGGAACCCCACAGGCAGACCAGTAGTAATGCAGTGAAGTGGGAGGGTTATGATCCCTATAATCCTGATCATAATCTCGTTGTTAAATGGAAGAAAATGTTGTTTTTATCGAAAATTTCTATAGAAAATGACAAAGTTTGTATAACAGGATATTTAGCCAATATTTTTTCCAATACATCACCCATACAAAGCCCAATACACATTTTGGAGGCATTTTTTAATTTTTTTTAAATTTAATTGAATAAAATAAAATGCTATCCATGATTCAATTTTTGCTTTAAATTATTATTATTTTATAAATTATGGGTTTGCAGTGGCGTATATGAAAAATCAGTACACTTGAAAATTTCTAGGGAGATTCATTTCAGCTTTCAAGTAGGGATTCGAAATAGACGTTATTACAATATAAAATAATCGGTTTTCGGTTAAACCGTTTCAATTTATTACAAGTTTAAAGATATTTCTTTAAAAATGTATGAAATTTTTAATGAAAATTATATATATGAATATTAGAAAAATCAATTTTAAAATGATTTCATAAAGTATCTGAAGTACATCCCAACATTTAAAATGAATACCAATATAAATAAAATAAATTTTTGTTTTAGCTTATTTATATGATATGTTGGCCCTTAAGTCGACTCTTCTCATCGGAAGCAATATCATTTTATATTGAAACCAGTCTACCGTTATGTAGATCTAGATAAGGTATATGGAAAATGAAAGTACATTAATGTAAAGTGCTTGATCAGATTAAGATTGTTATTCCAAATGTTACCCGAGTATTTACTCGGTATTACCTACACAAAATAATAACCGATTAAAAAGCGGCTACCCGAAGAAAAATAACGGGTTTTATATTTAATAAAACCGGTTGGCTTTTCTCATCCCTACTTTCTAGCTCAGTACTAAAGGGTCAATACTAAAAGATACTAGTCCAGTAAGCGACGCAAATTTATAACTCAGAATAACTTTTGATGCTGATCTGCAAATATTATTTTCGGAATCCAGAGCGAGAAAAAAGATAATTAATGAATCCCTAGGATAGAATCATAGATGTTAGTTATATAGATAGTCGACTGAGAGGAATTGTGGCTTTCTCGCCCTCCTTTTGTATGACCTTGAAAAGGCGTTGAACTATATCTGTATAAGTTTTTGGATGCAAATCAAATTGAGGCACACAATTGTAGAACTGCGCCATATGTAATTCATTTTGGAAAAAATGTCTCGTAGGTATCATTAATGTCAAACTGGGACTCACATTCCAGATATGTTACCGTCAAGAGCATAATCTGTGGTTCACACCGAAATTTAAGAAATCAATTTTTCCGCAATTTTTATAATTTGTTTGCGGGCTTAAGGGAATAGGGGATATGAAAGTCGACTCATCTATGGATAGAATATAACAAAATAACAAAAAATATATCTCTCTAGATTATGTAGATTATGTTAATATTAAATATCTAATGTGATCTAATTCTGTTTCGAATTAATGCAATTTAAATGTGATCATAATTATCTCTTCCCATCAAAAAAAGTAAGAGATGATCGCTTGGGGCAATCAATTTTATTCAAATAATTACTAAATGAATAATTTATGAATCAAAAAGATGCTACTGTTGCCTTAAAGAACACAATCTAAAGGGACCCTAAAGTGAAAAGATTATTAATTACCTATTCTATGCCAATGATCTGAATTGTATGCCGATTACAAATACCATCAAATCAATAAATAAACAAAAGATAATTAATTTCCTTTTCACATAAAAGGATGCGCATAATAATTTATCTATGCTGTAGTAAAGAACAAAAATAAAAAAACATTTAATTTAGCTTACTCGATAGCAAATCGTAGATTCCTCCACATCATTAGCAATTAAAGGCCAAGACAACAAATTGGTATATCCACTTAAATCACCATTAAGCCCGAAAACCGTCTAATAGCATAAATATTCAGAATCTATCTGAATGTATCTTCGCCATTGATACATATGTATGTATAGCTTCAGATAAGAGGAGGACATTTATAAATTATAGATCTACATTTAAATGTAGGCAAAAATCAAGACAGCATTTGAATTAAAAACATTGTGTTAGGTTTTAGACTCTAGACATATTTCAAAAATTAACTATGGTATGTTTATAAAAGGAAGTAACAGCATAATAAATAATCTTAAAGTTAATTATTATTGAAACAACAAGTTATAGTCTTTTCGACCGCATATTTTTCTAATTGACTCGCAAACTAAATAATTTTATTCCTAATCTACATATTTATAAAATAGAAACAAATAAATTATGAAGTTTTAATACCAAATGTAGATCTCCTTTGATATTGTATCAAATACATAGTAAAACTTTGCTATAGATAAAGCTAAAATAAATGGTTTTTCGTGCTTTTTATGGATTTTTTTACATAGTGAAACTGGACAACGCACAAAAAATGTGTATATTGTCTTGTTACTGTGCGGTTGAGTTGATTGTTCCATAAATTTCCAAAAGTGCCCCAATGTCGTACGTCACAAGCAGTTCTAATGTCGTCTTCGTCATACACACATTAATATACTCTGTTAATATTCTTTCAGTATTTTCCGATTGCATTTTTTCTAATACATACCACTTACTTATATCTATAATATATAAGTTTGTATGCCATATTTAATCATGTCTAGTTTTTTTGGCCGAAAAAAAATATTAACTAAATTATGCAATTTAACGGGTTACCGAAATGGTAGGTACCTACAACATTTGCTTGAAAACAGTTCAAGTACATTAAAAGTGCCGAATATCTGTTGGTTGGTTTGTGTATGACTTTGAATTTGTTCGATTTATTTGGTAAATTTTCGAATAAAGAAAATAAAGAAAAACATTCCAAAAGTCTTAAATTGCCATTATGTACCCGGTAGTATATCACATTTAAAAATTTTCATACCTTTTAAATTAGTATATTTGGTTCACATTTCTTCTTTTGATTTATGTGAACCCACAGAATATTGTTTTCTTGGTTGAATTATTTCGCGTTATGACTTATGTTGTAGAACAGTTCGTTAAAGTAAAAATAGATAAAAACAAAGTGCGTACTTTCACTTTGTTTTTATCTATTTTTTTCCGTGGCCCCAGTAGTAACCAATAATAGCAATCCGAACTCTTGCGAATGTCTGGCAAATATACAAGAGTATTAATTCGTATTAATTCGTCGCTTTATTAATGCCCAGCAAACACGATCCACTGAGTGCAGATATATTCTTTATAGGTACGAAAGTTTGTTCTAAATGTTGACATATAAATTTATTTAATTTATGTTCCAAAATGATGCGTTTCAAGGATTTATTCACATTTTATGATTAATAACAGCATTCTATTAACAAAATATGTAAAAAGTACTCAGTCCCAAAAAAAATAAGTCTTAAACTTAAGATTTAAGTTTAGTCCATGCATTAAAATTTGCAAACACTAAAAGGAACTTTTTGATATTTTAGCAAAGTTCGTAGATTGTGCATTTTTTATATCGGTTGGTATAATGTTTAAGGCAGCAAATTTGACTGATGTGACTAATACATCCCTATTACCAAATCGTTATGGTAGTAGACAAGGCATGTTTCTGTTATATGTGCATGGCAATAACCTACATATATGCGCATGACAATGACCAGAACCATTGCGCAGAATAATGGCCGTCTAATAGGGTTTGCTGGGACAAATGCGACAGTATTATGCTTATTTTACCTAAATAAGGACAAAATTGTTTGTTTTACTTCTTCTGTTTTTTTCTACAAAATTTGTTTAGAAATATATTTCATTTAATATTTATATATGTGTCAAATAAATGGCCTGTGCTCGCCTTGCTTCGCATGCCTGCCATATTTACGAGATAGTGGTTGATTGCTTTTTAGGAGGAAAATAATGAACTCCTTACAAAGCTTAATAAAATCGAACTGCTCTACAATGAGCTCAAAACCAAGTTAGACCAACTTAAAGTTGAGAATAGGGCACTAAAAGCAACTGACACACAAGCACTCTGAAGGTAAAACGCTAAGTCCCGATTGCCGCGACTACTTCACGGATGAAGAAGAGTTCGAGCGCGAAACTGATTCGACTAAGCATACAACAAACGTAAGGCCAATGTTAGTGACCCTACAGTTACCGCGCGTTTTCTCAAAAACTAAATGTTGAAAAAATCCAATCCAAAACACTTACGAAAATAAGTCAGAAAGGCCACACCGAGTAGTGGCCAGGGGTAGACGACGTTTTGCAAGACCTTAAGTCCAAATCATCCCTTAATGCAAGCGTTGTCAAGCGTATAACCACACAAACGCATATTGTCAAACATTTTTCTATAGATTGCGGTCTTAAAAGACAGGGTTTACCAACCTGCCTAAACTGTAAGGGAAATCATACGACAAACTATCGCGGTTGCGATTAAAAAATAGTTACCAAAGTAAGTTAACAAAGTCGTATTAATATACGGATATTTGAAAAGTTTGACGAGCTCGACCATAGACTTCAGAATACCCTATCCAAGGATATCATTTTATTTCATTCTATGAAATTTATAAAATAAATAAAAATATTTTTTGAAAAAACGCCCCAAAAAGTGGGCGTGGTCAAAAACTTTGTATAGGCGATATATTGGGAAAAATATTGGGTAAATATCTTGTTAAAAATTTTTGTTGCTATGAAAATTTTCGCAAAAAACAGTGTTTTAGTAGGCGTGGCAAAAAATCTTATATGACAGACTTATAAAGGAGGGAAGTGCCTACTTATCTTGTGAAGGTTCACTCTCATCTCTCTATCTTTAGCTCTAAAATGGCCTTTTTTTAAATTTTGAGCGTGGCAGTGGGCGTATTTAAAAAAATGTTAACACTTACCATTTCGAAACCCTGGGGAGTATATGTTCGAAATTTCAGCTTCTTAGCATAAATTTAAAGTCCTCAAAAGTTGATACGGACGGACTGACGGTCGGACGGACATTGCTAAATAGTATTACGTTTAGCTCCTGATCATAAATACATATATGCATATACTTATAGGGGTCTTCGACGAATATTAAGGGGTGTTACAAACTATGTATCAAAATAAATATACCCCTAGAATAGGATATAAATAGTTAGGTGGAATGCGAATGACTTTCTACAAAAGATCGACGAACTTGAAGTTCTTACCTATACAAATGTTATCGACACATGCTTGATTTTTGAAACGCGTCTTACGAAGGAGTTAAGTATAAAAATTAAAGGATATGGATATATCATGCATATCACTCTTCGGAAAGGGCTAGAGGCGGAGCGTCTTTATTTATAAAAGACAGCATTAAGCATTCAATAAGCACAAAACCGAGCAAGCTAATATTCAAATGATTACGGTTCGTGCAAAAATAATACAAATATACAAAATATAACCCTCCAAGCGAAAAGATAGAAAAAATTGATTTCACGAGTATTTTTAACTCACCCACACGGAGCTTTGTTGTCGGTAGTGTTTTTAATGCAAACCACACCTTCTGGGGTTCACGATGCATTTCAGCAAAAGGAAAACTTCTCTATGAATCCGGTATGCAATTTGGAGTAGCCTCTTACTTTTACCAGTCAGGCAAACCGACGTATTGGCCTACGGATACGGCAAAAACTCCAGACCTTATAATTTTTTCTACTTTTATAGGGATTTCCGAAAGCTTTGCTAAAATTGAAGAATGTTTCGATACGTGGTCTGATCACTCGCCTGTCATTTTGACAATATGCGGCTGGCCATTGAAAAGGGTGGGCGAATAGTATGATGCCCTATCCATATCCCTATATGCCCCAAAGAAAAATGAAATAAGAACGTGATTGATGGCATTTTATTTCATTCTATAAAATTTATAACGAAAAATTATTTTTTGAAAAAACGCCCCAAAAAGTGAGAAGGAGTTCAGTGTCTACATATTTTGTTAAGGTTCTGACCCTTTATCTCTTCAACTACAGCTTTAAAATGGTGTTTTTCTAAATTATGGGCGCGGCAGTGCGTGTTAAATTTTAACACTTCACTATTTCGGTAAATGTATATGTTTCAAATTTCAGCTTCCTAGCAGGTAGTCTTCGCGGAGCATCGAGTGTTCCCGAAGCACACTTTAGGAAACTCGGGTCTAAGGTAAGGAAGCATTTTAAAGCACATAAGTATTTTTTTATTGGGTCTTATTATGGCGTTTCTGATATTTGTGCAGAAACAAGTTATAACTATTGTACAATACAAATATTTTCTCAATATATTGCCTGAGCACCTCTGAGTGGGTGCAGGACTTAAGGGCTATATGCATCATTGACAATTTTGTTTTGCGATTTAAAAACGACTGAGCAAACAATATTGTCTTTTAATGGTATCGAAATAAAGCTAATAACTTACAGAATTTTCCTATAAACAAAATAACATAATTCTAATTTAAACTTTTCTTTAAATCTATTTTTATTAAATATTTCAGCTGATAATCGTTTCTACAATTTAGAACACAATCGTTTTACTGATGTCGTCGATTCTCATCTGTCAGGTTTGCTTTCGATGCTCAACTCTAACCTTAAAATCTGTACCAGTGGCCTTTTCAGCCAGTTTTTAAACGATTGCTTTAACTGACTTTTTAAAAAAACTAAATTTCTGTTCCACTGATTTGTTTCAATGATAGCTATAACTAGCCACTCAGTGCTTAAGTGCGTTGGACCACTAAGCGAGAAGTCGCTGATTCAAATCCCGACCTGTACCATCTTGAAGACTTTATTCGCTGCCCCAACATTCAAGAATAAGAGCTATCATGAGAAGCTCCTCAAAAATTAATTGCCGTTCGGAATCGGCATTAAACAATTCGTGTCAAAAAAATATATCTTCGCATACACAGTGGTAGGAGAAGCTAGGCTTTAGGTCCTATATGGGCCGTTGACGCCTAATAATTTTTGGTTTATTGCCTGAGCAAATTTTGGAAGAATGGGTGAATAGCGAGGATGTACTGGCCTATATAATTAGCGGAGCTTGACAGTTTAGAACTACGCATATTGAATGAAAAAATCAGGAATTCGGTCAAAAAGGGTTAAAGGTTTAAAGGTAATTGTATCAGGATTTAATTATAACTTCGATATATATACTGTCAAAGAAAATGTGGACAAAAAATTATACCATCAGAGACAAATTTGGACATCAAGGGACACTGTTGTCATACGATTAGCCCGAAGTTTGCCATAAAATCTATATGTACAAACAAAATTGTTCTATCCAGTTTAGTAGTGAACCACCAACTTGCCTGTGATTTTTGCACAGACCGAATTGTATGGGATTCACATACCTACATAAAATATGTTAAATTTTGCACTGCCCTGCATTTTAATAAAACAAAAAGTTGTTTTAAACCAACTTTCTTTTACAATTTTATTTTCACTGCTGTCTAACTTCGTACAGTGTTAAACTTCCCTTTACAGCTTACTTTATCAAATTTACCTCCTATTAAGTGTTCTTTTAAAGAAGTTTGACCTCACACGGCCACCGCGCTGGATAGTTTATTTTTGAAACAATTTTTGTTATGGTTTAAAATTGGATGTTCAGCTTAAAACTGCTAAAACAAATTTCTTTGGATAGCTTTTATTGATGGCAAGTGCTACGCAAGAATAAGGGATTTTCACATTCTTTACACAGGCGGTAAGCACCGTACACTAAACTTCGTTCCTCCGCTCGGGGTAGGTGCTTTTCGCCTAGCAGGCGGCTCTTTTAACAGTTCCCATAACGATATACCTACAAGTTTTATTAAATCATCTTCTAAAAAAACATACTGTACGAATGTGTCCTCAATCGTTCAGAAGTTATGATTACTCACATATACCATAGATGATTATCCGCCTACCGTCGGGGAAAAAAACAAAACTGTTTTTATTCATTTTATCCCTCGGAAACTGGTAACGCAATCTTATTAGAAAATCTAGCACAAACACAATTGGCGTCTCCGATTTTCCATCTTACGAATTCTGCTGATCGATTTATTGGAATGGAATTTGCTTTATGTGTTCTTCAGGTATTTATATTTCTTCATTGGTTCTGTATTCCCATAAATTCTAATCGATCCAGTAAAATAATCAATATTCCGAAATTATCATTTCCTTTACATCTTAGAACTATATTTATGTAGTTTATACAAAAACAATATCAGTTAATTTAAATGACTCCGCCTGCCTAAAAAATGACTCAAGTAATTATAATACGCTTAACGATGGCATTCCGATCTACTGTGCTTGAGTTTGATCTCTTCCATACGATAGAAGCGCACAATCATGTGGCGCCCATCACTACTGTCCGGCAGGCATTTAGTTGTCCGTCCCAATTAGATGCCAACTTGTCGCGCCGACAACATCAGCACTGTCAGTTGGTAGAGCCAAGGCAACCTCAGTAGTTAGTTACCCCAGTATAAAAGAATGATTTGTTACAATGATGAAAGGATCAAATGCTCTTTTAATTAAGAAAAATTCGAATTTATATGTTGATTTGATAACGATGAGTAGACGTGATTTCGAAGCAGCAAATAAAACTGCTTGTCTAAGTGAACCGGGCAAGCAGAGACACTGTCATCCACACACCTCATGTACTTATACAGGATCCACTCTAAAATGTATCACAAGTCCCTCCAAGGGAATCACACAGCATGGTTGAAATCGAAACGGCTAACCAAACGTTAAGATCGTACAAAAGATCAGAAGTTCTATCAGAGCCATCGTGTCATCGCGCTGCTTGTCGGTATTGCATCTTCAATTTTGAATCCAATGCAGCACCGTGGCCCATTGCATGCAACATAGTGCGACGCACGGAAGAATATCCCAGCATGACGATGTTCGGGCATATTGGGTTTCATAAAATAATCTGATTAAAAATATGAGTATATGGGATTTGTGAAAAATGGTTCATCTTGGGGTAAATTATGTTTATGCCTTTAATTTTAATTGGTCGCGACATGGACGCATCTAGCACATTTACCCTGATCTGTATTTTATGACGTGTGGGTTCTAGTTTAGTGAAGGGATGTTCGCGTGGATTTTTCAATGCTAGCGATGGCATTAAAAATAATAATGAATGCATAAAAATTCATTTACGGTTTTTATCAACCACATACCTGCAGTGATCACTGTTATTTTGAGTGCATGTCAACATTTTTTTTCGACATTATCTAGGCAATCTTCTCAGGGAGTTGAAGTTTATTAGCTGTCTTTGGAAAAGCGAGTAGTTGTTCTGGGCAGTAACTGATTTATTTATTACAGACATAGCTGTCTCTGCATCTTCGATTTGGTAGGGTGGAATCTCTGGCTTACAGAGATGCTTAAATCGTAGATCAGGGAAGGCAAGCCACACCACTGCAAATGACCACAGACCGGTAAGCTTGTCCTCGTTCTTGCTAAAGACGCTTTAAAGGTTTATTGACAGGCATGTCAGAGAGGTGATTGGCGATGACTACCTATCACAGCACGCCACACTGCATAACGTAGTATTAGTGGTGGAAAAAAAGTAGGCTCTACTTTCCTAAGCAATCTTCTGACATTAAGCACAAAAGATCTTTCAGGTCGAAGTGCAATCCCTATCGCATCAGCGAGTCAGCAGCTTTTTTAAAAAAAAAAAACAAAAAATTTCAGGTTCACCAAGTTACTGGACCAATCTTAGAATTATTTTAGAATCCAAACTTAACTAGAGGGAGAATATAGAAGACCGTGTCAAACGTGGATTCGTGGCACTATATGCCTGTCGCAGAACATTCAATAACAGTTGTGGACTTAAACCACAGATGGTACACTTGCTATATACAGCGGTTGTAAGACCCATCCCAATATACAAGATCGCAAGATGGGAAATGAACGCATTACTGGCACTCAATTAGAAACAATTGGCGACTAGAAACAATTGAGCGCTTCGACGTCTAATTATCGAAATACAGCCTGATTTACTGCAAAGTTTGTATGAAAATTTTCAGATAATGCCACGTACGCTCCAGCCGAAGTGGTCGCATGCCCGAAATCATATACCTAAGCTTTTATATTCTGAAAAATGATTAACGACAGTACTATAGTACGACAGTACTATAGAACTTATAAAGGGTGATATTTTAGCTGGTTTGGTTTTGGCAACACTGGTTTTGACAGCTGACGTGTGTTTAGTACCTTGTGTCACTGTCAAACAGCTTCAGTTTGGTTTGCAATTTAACCATGGATCGTCTTACAAATGAACAACGCTTGCAAATTATTGAATTTTACTATTAAAATTCGTGCTCGGTTCGAAATGTTCATCGCGCGCTGCTTCCATTTTATGATCGGCATTCTCGACCTTCTGAGCAGTCTATTCGGAAGATTGTGACCAAATTTCGCACCAAATTTACTTTGTTGGACATTAAACCACCAACACGTTTACGTACTGTGCGTATTGAAGAAAATATTGCGGCCGTATCAGCTAGTGTGACAGAAGACCGCGAAATGTCGATTCGGCGCCGTTCCCAGCAGTTAGGCCTTTGTTACAGCACTACGTGGAAAATTTTGCGGAAGGATTTGGGCGTAAAGCCTTTTAAGATACAGCTGGTGCAAGAACTAAAGCCAGCCGACCTACCACAACGCCGAATTTTTGGGGAATGGGCTCTTGGAAAGCTGGCCGAGGATCCGCTTTTTTATCGAAAAATTGTGTTCAGCGATGAGGCTCATTTTTGGTTGAATGGGTACGTAAATAAGCAAAATTGCCGCATTTGGAGTGAAGATCAGCCAGAAGCATTGCAACAGCTACCAATGCATCCCGAAAAAGCCACTGTTTGGTGCGGTTTATGGGCCGGCGGCATTATTGGGCCATATTTCTTCAAAGATGATGCGAATCGCAGCGTTACTATCAATGGTGAACGCTACCGAGCGATGATAACAAACTTTTTTTTGCCCGAAATGGAAGTTCTTCACTTGCATGATATGTGGTTTCAACAAGACGATGCCACATGCCACACAGCACGCGAAACAATGGCGCAATTGCGAGGCGAGTTTGGTGAACAGTTAATTTCACGTTTCGGGCCGGTCAATTGGCCGCCTAGATCGTGCGATTTGACACCATTAGATTATTTTTTGTGGGGGTATGCCAAGGCTAATGTGTATAGGGACAAGCCCGCTTCGATTGACGCACTGGAAGCCAACATCCATGCATTCATTCGTGAGATACCGGCCGATATGTGTGAAAGAGTATGCCAAAATTGGACTCAGCGGATGGGCTACCTGAGACGCAGCCGCGGTCAACATTTGCATGAAATTATCTTTAAACATTAAATTGCAAGGTTCAAACTATCGATTCAAATAAATATTTCATTCATTTTTTCGAATTTTTTGTGTTTTTTTTTTAAAAAAAGTTCTAAACCTCTTAAAAAATCACCCTTTAGTTTATTAAATTAAATATATTCGGACTTATTCATCGCAAATTGGGTTACGGCCTGGGGAAAGAGTGTGGAAATCCCGTAATCCCGTGTAGGTACTGTTTCATATAATAGCCCCCTCTGTAAAATATAATAGCCCCAGCTGTGCCAATGAGAAGACGATTCCCTGAATCATTAACAGAAAACAGGATCGTCAAACCATACCAACAAACTGGTTTTGAGCTGCAGAAAAAAGTCAGTTTGAATATAAACCAAACACGTCAAAATATCCAAATTGTTGTATTTAAATAAAACAATAAAGCGACAACCAATAAAGATCCTCCAAAGCAGCAGAAGTTCATATTGTTTGTTTGTTTATTTGTTTGTGTTATGAATAACTTTCCACGAACGTGCAAATGTATCCCCATGATTCAGAAAAGCGTATCAAGCTAAGAAATCAAATGAAACTAAATCAGTCCCGGCAATATTATAAATGAAATCGTATGTCTTTTGTCCGGACGTCGTCGTCTGTTGCGCACACACTTACACACTCCATTTACTGCAAGTCAAACTCTTCTCAGCAGGATAACAATTTTACGATGACAAATTCGCGTTTATTACTGCTCGAATGACGGACGATTATTTTACAAGTTTATTGCGGTTGCACAGTTCGGAATTTATCTGATCGAACCAAAAAACAGAGAAAGACCGATCCTTAATTAGAGCATAGTCCATAGTACCAGTGTTTATAACAGTCATAAATAATTTCTTCTCCCATATGATGGTGCGCCGCAACCCTTGTCTTATCAGAGATCTCACAACAGGCCTTCTTGGCATCTTAGGTCAATGCACGACCAAAACAACTAACGATCCCATTTTACGCGCTCTTAATTAGTATACATAAACCTCTGTCATCATTTGTATTTGCGTTAATTAAATTCTGCGAAATGATTCTCAGTCTGAGGTATTGTAGTTTGGGGGCTCATTTAAATTAAGGCAGCCTAGGTATTCACGAGCCGAACGACCCAATAAATATTCTCTACCTTGCGAAATTATAATTTCAGATCCAAAGGTTCGCCTGCGTTTTAGACCAATTAGCATATCACAACAAAACTTTAAATCATTAGTGTTAACTAAACATGTCCACAAGCATGTTTGAACAGAGACCATTTGTCATTGTGGCAATAAATTCATAAAGTCGGCCTTTTGGCGTATGTCAGGTTTTTTCGCTGGTTACTTTTCTTTAGAGTATATCTTGGGGCCTCTACCTACTGAAAAGAATGTGAAACTCAAATCTCTGACCACATAAGCATTACTAATGTTAGTGTTTGGTTTAGAATGGATTAGCTGGCCATGTGTCGGGTGAATTGATATATCTTTAGGCGGACAACATAATTCGATTTGTATACTTATGTATAAATACTTTTAGCGCTTGGTATTCAATTTGAGAAAGAAAGATAGAGACAGCATGGATGAGTCAATAATGAAACTGATTGTAGAAAAATTTTATTGGGTTTTGTTAATTAGCTTGTCCTTTCTTATAAACAGTTATTACCATAATGTAATAAGTGGAACAAATAAAAATGATTAAAAATTAACAAAATATTGGCTAAATTATCATTAAGTAAGCCTTGGGGTACTATTTATTTCGATATTTAAGTTGCATAAATACAGATTTAACTTGGTCATTGGTCATGCTACGATTATGGTTGAATTTGAAATTATTTCTATTTGACTATTACTATCAACTCAATAGGGTTATTCTTTGCAGAAAATAAAGGATAATATGCAATATTATGATAATAACACGTGTGTAACTGAAGCTACGCTTTATTAACATCTATTAGGGTGTTAAGGGGCTAACTTAATTATACCCTATGCTAGGGGTATATTAATTTTGACACATAGTTTGTAACACCCCTTAATAGTATATATATTTATGAGCAGTACCAAATCCTAAGACTATTTAGCAATGTCCGTCCGTCCGTACGCAATTTTTAGGGCTTTAAAATTATGCTAGGAAGCTGAAATTTGAACCACCTACTCCCTAGGGCTACAAAATGCTTAAGTGTGAAATTTTTTGAATACGCCCACAGCCACGCCCATAATTTAGAAAAAAATCGTTTCAAAGCTAAAGTTGGAGAGATAGAGTATTACACCCTTCACAAGAAGTTTGTCATATAAGGGCACGCCTACTTTTTGGGGGCGTTTTTTCCCAAAAAATATATTTTTGTTTTTAAAAATTTAATGAATGAAATAAAACGCTATCCATCATCTTCTTAATGATTTTTTCTTTGAGGTATATAGGGATATGGATAGGGTATCATACTGTTCGCCCCAAGCGGACTGTAGCCTTTCCATATGTTTTATCATATTTTTGATATAATATAAATGTTCAAGTAGAGCTATAGCTGTACTCGATCGGCTCGCCAGTACAAAATTATGTTTCAGCTAATTTTTAAAAAACAGAACTTACATTTTTGGGAAATGCGATGTTTCTACACTTCGGAACTTACCACGCACAGTTTAATTAATGCCTTAGCAACGATTTTCGGCAACGGAACAACTCTCAACATGTATAATATAAAAACAATCCTTTAAGCGGATTGTACATTGTTTCCAAACTTGAGTTTAATCGCTGCAGGACTTTTCGAGTTTTTGAAATGTACAGAAGCCAACTCAACATTTCGATATATGTATATGCGTATAGAGATTAGAAAGTGCAAGCAAATGAGCATCGTAGCTTCCAAGTCACAAAAGGCAAAGAATAAAAAACACTTTAAGTTAAAAGGACAATGAGTATTATGTCTGCTTTATTTTTTAGAAACAACGATAAAAGCACGGAAATCTAATTTTGGATTTTATTTTAAAAAGTCAGTTACAAATTCTTTTCATTCTCATGATAAATTTACATTATATGTAGTAAGTATGCAGTACACTTCAAGCCGACGGTATGCTGAACAGAAATTGCATATCACAAAGAAGCTAATTAAAGGTATAGGTGGACCTTGACCTCAACCAATAAGCTTCTCCAATTGGCGCATACTTGAAATCTTTGATCGAAAAGCATTTTCGTCACTTACTGATTACGAGAAACCCAAGTATGAATTGAAAAAAAAAATCAGAGTTACTATACCCGGAAGACAGAACTGGGACTCACCCAGAAATATCAGTCTTATCGACTGATCACTGTAGGCTTTCATGCTGAGATCTATGCGATTACGAAAGCAGCATAGAGAATAGTCTATCGATGGTACTACCAGAAATGGAAATTAAACCAATCGGTTCCAACCCGAAATGCGTTATAGATTGCATCTTGGCAATCAGGGCTATACTTTAGCACTTAGTTCTACTCTGCTGGATTCCAGGGCACGTTAGAGTGGAAAAGAACGAAAAGCATATGAACTAGACAGATGCGGTCCTGATTTTAACCCCCCCGCTGGTGGACGGACATGAGAGTTTCTAAGAGTTTCATTGACTAAAGAAAGGCCCAATTTTTATACCAAAAGATCAAAGTCCCCAGCCTCTTTTAATAGAAACCATATTCGGTTGCTAGTCGGGGTTTTTACTGAATCATTGAAAACATGGCTATGAGGCTAAGAGTCTTTGACAACTAAGTCCACCTGTCAGAAGATTTTTGATAATAACAAACTATGTTATTACATTTAAATCTAATATTTATGATATGAGAGTACAAAATTTCCGATTTTTAGGTATAACGACTTTAAATTATTTAAATGCAGAAGTATTAAATAAAGCTTAATTTTTCTCAAAACATCGCAATAACTCCCAAATTTTGTTGTTTCGAAAAATTTATAGAAAATTTAGAGGCTAATTGAAGTTTAGCAATTAGGACTTCTGAGGAGGATTAATATCCATCAATAAATGCATACCTGTTTTAGTATTTTGGACAATGCAGATTTATATCATCGTCAGAACAGTTTTTGAGAATATTAGTGACAATTGATTTTTACAACAAAAAAATGTAAAGATGTCAAGTGATTATCCGTCAAATTTGAGTTCGAAATTTGTACGCGCGATTGCAATAACTTTCAGGACATATACTAGTTAAGAGAAAGTGAATAGAAAATTGCCTTACACTTAAAAACCCATAAATATGCTTTTGCTTTGCGTACTGGTAATATAGAATTTTAGATCAAATCTCATCCAATTTGATACCGACAAGAGCAAATATTCAATTGGCCCATTACCTTACATCATACTCATATGAACCCTATTCCACTTCGATTACTCAACCAACCCAAATACGACGAATATTATTATCGCACCGCAGGTCATCCAGAGCAAATAAAATATAACTCTTCAGATCATATCAATTATCGTAAAATTTTAATATCGATGGCGAATATTCAATTCATAATGTCGCAATCCTGGAATTTACATCGTTGCTGGTCATCCTTTCTTGATGTAAATTTTGTTTACAATAAACGCCATTATCTCCCTTGTAGCGTACGTAACGTAAGTTATCAACATGCTTGCTCTTGCTCTCTTGAATGTGGCAAAATAAGTCCATGATTCCGAATCAAATAAATCATATTGCATTTGCAGGGTGTTGTGCATCAGAAGAACTACAGGAACTGCACTGTGCCGCTAAACTTTTTGTTAAATATGTGTTTCTTTTACGTTAATGTATCATACAACAACTGTATTATAAGAGATACACCAACTATTGGCTGATAATGTTACTAGCAGAGGGATTTGTTAACTCATCACTACAAAATTGTTTCCTGAAGATTATTTTCCTTCTATAACATATTTTGCTTTTTGGTCTTCTTCAAGACAAATCTAGAACTCGATTATTTCCATTTAATTAAGAAGAAATCTAGAACCGGTGTCCTGTAAGGTAGCTTTTGATGTTGCGAAAGGGCTGGGTGATTCGCCTGGGTTGACGTGGTATACATTTTTAATGCTGCTTTATCTTTCTTTATCTTTATGCATTTGTAGCTGCTTGTCCGTCCGTGAATATATATATAATTGTGTAACTCTTATACCAGAGTTGCAAATATGCTTGGCACATTCTTGAATGAAAATACAAGTGTATTTTATGAAAAACTCGACGCCATTCAAGAATGTGCCAACCATATTGCCATTTCCGATTTTATTTTAGAACCATGGACGTACCACATTATGCCGTTCTGGCTGTTAAGTGTAACGGTGTTAATCCCTTATTCACACACCAGGAAGGTGTACCCTAACTAACCTAATCCTTTTATTGCTTCTATAGCAGCTGTTAGATTAGACCGGAAAGCTCGGTATATATCTACACAGGCCTGCAAGACGTTGTAAGCTTTTCAGTTTTAAAATGGCGGTCTTTTGTGAATCTTTAGTCCGCCACACTATAGAAGCATTTAATAGGTTTGTTCCAACAGGAGCTCAAACTATCAGCAATCTGTCAGGAGCATGCGCCGTTCCAACACGACACAAACTCAAACTATCATAGGGCTGTTCCAACACGATTTCAAACAATTAGCAAACTTGTTTCTGATAGTCAGAACAGTCAGAGAATTTTTTGCGCACCAAAAATCAGAGACATGCGCAATTCGTAAAATTCTCTCTCAGTCTCAGTTGCCTTGCCTTTGCCTTGTCGTTTTCAGTTTAGCTTAGACATTAGTTCGTGCCTTCGTTCTGTGGAGGCAAAACAAAAGTGAAAGGTTTGTATAAAGTAATTTTAAGCATTTTGTTTACCATGTTTTTTTTGCCGCAAGGACATAATTCCCAATTTTTGTCTTTTGGGACTTTTGTATATAAATTATATATGGAAGTACAATAAGATGTTTCGTTTTGGTTTTTGTACTTCTCTTGACCATTTAATTGAGGGAACTTAAACTTATGATGAAGCATTTACTAACGTCTCTCAGACTATAGACATATACTATATCGAATTATTATTCGACTTATGGACAATTTATGGGCATATTCTACAAAGAAAATCATTCTAGAGTAGGGTCCACCCCCTCTAATACCTTCAGTATTGTATTCTTTGATGTCTATTTTAAAGTGTCTAGGACATTTCCCAAATATGTCATTGGAACTTTGAAAAAAGTAATTGAAACCTTAAAAAAGACTTGTTAATAAAATTTCCTTTGATTCGTTACGTTTTGAGTCTTTCAAATCTATATCCATTTTCAGGACTTGAGCGGATAACTACACACGATTGTGTTGTAAATAATACTAAGCTTTCAACGTGAGTAACACTCACTTAGTAGTCAGAGAACTGCTAAAAGCGTTCCAAAACGCAAACACATTTGCGATTAGGTAATGCAGAGCATTCTAACTGGTCAGAAACAGAGACATGACTACCGTTGCATAAATCTGTGAATGCTGTCATATACTGTCATACATACGATGACCAGCCTATAAAACATCGTTTGCGTTATAGTTCGTTTCAACTGGCCAAACTTTGCCAATTTTTAAACTTTCAAACTATTAGAAGGCCACTGGAAATGCCGTCACTAAACATTGAAATAGGCAGATAGAAAGACAACCATCATTGCAGCAATATGAACCGAGTCAAACGATAGGAAATGAAGTGTGATTGGCCAATCAGTGCCCATCAATCTGTCGACCGATGAACATATCACATGCTCTGTATCAGCCTGGTCCCATAGATTTACTCGACTAAAGAGTGATTTGGAATTTAAAACTGGAAGGATTGAGTGCCTTCCAAGAAAATTGCAAGGAAGGATGAAATTAACTATAGCAATAATATTTTGTTAAGTTAAATTTCCAGTTGAATCTTTTATCCAGAATTACTCCCAAATATTTAATTGCGTCGAAGATATTTTGTTTTGTTAAGTGAAACTATACTTATATGCAAACTTCGTAGCTCTTGGGAGTGTATATAGATAAGGTCCACAAAAATGTATTGTGTTCCATTTCAATTAATTTCAGTGCTATTAGCTTTATTTAAATGCTTTCTCACTATCTTTCGAATCGTTTCTAGGTTCTCGTTCCCCCACAATACTCTTTAGCGTAAATATGTATATTTGTGCCGCATCTACATCAACTGCTGTTCTTCCGATAGCAAATTAGCTTTGATCGCTAAACTTTAGCGATTAGTTTTCAAGTAACTATATCTGTAACTAGCTTAATACCCGAGCTTTGCTTCGGAAATTAATTTGTTATTAATAAAGCTTTATTTTTAATTAAATAACTTAAAAGACCTATGTATGTATGTATGTTGTTTGGAATTAACATTTGATACATTGCTTCATCAAAAAAAAACTTCTTGTCCAGTCCTTTTTTTTTTGCAAAACTGTGAAAATGGCCTGTAAATAAGTTAGCGGCCCTAGAAACCCCCCGACGCGACGGTCGAATTTGGAGATATGCAAAAAAATACGTGATATATAAATTCTATTGCGGAGTATCTCTATAACATATTCTACGATTCAAGTAAATTCCACTGCAATATTTTTCCCACTTCCTTCATTGTTTTAAAAAACGGCTCTAAAAAGTGTGTATAACTTAAAACTTTGCACTTGTCGAATATTTAAAATCGCATTTTCTAAAGATCTTATTGTAAACGTATTAATTTTTTGTTTGCTTAGAAATTTTTTTTGAAGCAAACAACATCTTTCCATTTTGAATTTTTGGTATTTATTTGTAATTGTGGGTGCAGTGGCTTAATGATTAGTGGGTTTGACTACTAGATTACCACCTGAAATGTTTATTTGCTATCCATCCGCTTGCGAATATCTGACAAACATCCAAGAGTAAGAACTGCCATGAGAAGCTTCTCAAAAATAAATTCCCATTCGGAATCGGCATTATATTGTGAATCCCGTTCCATTCATGTCAAAAAAGTATATCTTCGAACCAACAGTGGTTAGAGAAGCGAGGCTTTAAGTCCTGTAAGGGCCGTTTACTAAATTTTATTTCAATATAATTTTTTTTTGTTTATTTCTAATGTATAATTATATCAAACTAGTCATATTTAACCCTAATTATACAAGGTTGCAATTTGATTTGACCTAAGGTACGACTTAAGTATTTTAGAACAGGAGCATATCTCTTTTCTGATTTTTTATTTCAATTTACCCCCAAAATGGGGAGTGCAACCAAAGATTTATAACACGATTTCGGCTTTTATAGATTTTCTTCAAGTCCACAGAAAGACAAATAGAGACGTTTTTTCCTTTATTATTTGAGGTGTTCTACTGAAAAGTACGGTAACCGTACTTTTGTGCTTTAGTACCAAGGCAAACATGTAGCACCAATTTTCGAAGAAATAACAATTCGTAGTCCTGTAGCAAAGTAATCTCGACAAGTATATTCTACAATGTTGTTGGACCAATTTGATCCTACTGAAGCCGATTATCGTTATCGTATTTCACGGCATTTGTCACTTGTAAATGCACGATTAAAGACAAAAATATATATGTGTGTATTTACGATAATTGCATATTGCTAATTTTTTTTTGTTGACAACCAGCATGTGTCGTCTTCATTTTTATTATTTTCTTTGGGATGCAACCTGTGCTTTTGTTCCATGCCTGACAGTATGAGGACAAATTTGCAGAGAATTATTGTTAAGGAAATATTGCACAAGATGTATAGTATTGGGTCAGTTTCCGATTTCTATCATTAGCCACATGTTATCGTCACTAAAAATATAAAACAAAGTTAAAATTCGTTTGACTGGACCTAGACAGCGGACGACTGAACGGATTTTAGTATTTTTTTTGATGGTTAGGTATTTGCAAGCAGCAGGTTTGTGCATTCAAAAATATTTAATTTTGAGTTTGAAAGACCAAGTAATTCAATAAATAGACTTTGCACGAAAAAAAAATGTTAACTTCTCCTTCGCCTAATTAATTGAAATTAAGTTTGGTCTTTAGAGCCTTTGAAATACGCATATGTCAAGCCTAATTTCATATTTCTAATGCTCTAAAACCGTAGCAAATTTAAGTAACATCTTTGCAAAATTCTTTTTTTTATTAAAACGTTAATTGACCAAGATTTTCAAATCTATCTCGGTGATGATTACATTTTATAGTTTTCGTTCGACGTCTATTCGTGTTTTTTTAAGAGCACATACAAATCCTGTGGCGTGGGTATACAAAAGCAAGAATTATTTCTCTTCTTTTCTTATTTGCCTTATTGAGTGAAATGGGAATTTCGAATCGGTTTGTGTGGCTGCTCAAGCGTTAGTGTTATATTTATGTGTGTCAATACCAATCACTTTCCGATGTTTTCTTTTTAAGTGTTTACATATTATGCACATGTGTGTGTCTGTTTAACTATATCTACCAAAAGTTATAGGCCACACAAACTCCGTTGATACAAAGCCTCATAACAAAACAATTATTTTTGAATGAAAAACTGTTCCAACGGTGCATCTGCAGAAGGGCATGGAGGCGTGTGCGTGTGCGTTTGTCGTGTGCACAGATGAGATGAGGTGCAATGAGATAGTCAAACTCGGATGACTCTGAGTCTCACTCTAAATTGCAGTCATTTAGAAAATTTGCCTCTTGGACCACATATATAGTTATTAGTGTAAAAGTTAGTTCTTCATGGCAGTGTCGCCGCAGATATATATACAATATTTATACAATATTTATAAAGCAAAAAAAACAGCTTTAAAAAGGTATTATAAATTCAATAGAACAACTTCGCGCTACAAACAAAACATGCTTTAAAAGGGGAAGTCATTCCGTATTTTTTTAAATTAGGAGTTGCAATAGTGTCGTTTTATTTTTGAATTTTCTTCACATAATAGCTATCGTCTTATCTACGGTTTATTTGAAACAAAGCTTAAGAACTTTTAGTACTGGTCATAAATCCCCAAACTGTAATTTAAAATAGGCACTGATCTGTCAAAAAATACATTTTTGCAACAATAGTTTTATTGTTTATTTTGTGTCGGGGATTCAAAACTGATGATATGATCTGCCAATAAAATGTGAAATATAGGTGGTATAATCAGAGATGGCAGAGTAGTTCACGTGTAGTAGTTTTACTACGCGTAGTAAATCGAATAAACTACGCGCCTGATTTGTTTCATTCACTACATACATTTGGTACATGCGAAAACATAAAATTTCAAATAGAATTAAATAGAAAAAAGCGTCTTAACGCCCAAACGCAAGCTGTATAATCTTTAACATACTGTGAGCGTCAAAAGTGTGTAAAAACCCATGCGACATACTACATATTTTACGCGTCAAAAGTAAGTAAACATCATGCAACCTCCCATCGTTTAATATTAATAAGCTAGATTTATATCCAGGTCTCCAAAACAGCTCGATCACCCCCCACAATCGTCGGACCTAAGCCCCATAGAACATTTATGTTATCATTTGGACTAGCAAATTCGAAAAAGGACTATCAAAATCAAAAATTACATTTAATAGGATTTAATTGAAGAATGGTCCCAAATACCATTCGATATTACATATAACATAATTGTATCCATACTACGCAGACTTAAAGAAGTTATAAAGTCTAAAGGTGGTCTAACTAATTAATAACTCCTTAATTTAAGATGGTATATTTATAAATTCTACTAACTAATTACAGATGTTTACTTACTTTTGACGCGTAAACTATGGAGTATGTTTAGTTTTTGTTACAAAACAAATTCTTTAATTTTGTTTTCAATTTTTATTTTCATATTTTTTAGTATTATATAGTATTTATATAATACTAAAAAATTTTAGTATTATATGAATAAACGTCAGTATGTCCTTGGCAACAAAGTTTCATAGATCTTTACCCTGCTGCAAATATTCCTAGATTATTAATAAATAACGTCGTTACTTATAGGCATTAAGCTCCAAGCTGAGAACAACTCAATTAAATGCAGTCATTTGGTTTTAATGTTCTGAAGTTAAATGTTTGGCAAGATACTTTAGGTACAAGGTATATGCTGCTATAGAAGCAATAAAAGGAAACATTTCTCTACTTGCTTTTAATCATTATGAACATATTTCTGATTAACAACAGTTAGGTCATATATTTGGGCGGAAACGATTTTTAATTTGACGTTTGATTCAACTGACATCTTTTACTTAGCCACATTTTGGCAGCCAGCGCTACGTCTACAACCTTTTTGTTATGTTAAGTACTTTAACTACATCCGTTATGTAAAAGACGCTACAAGTGAAGTTATTTCAAGTAAGTATCTTTTCTGCCATATCTGGGTATGATGCATCCCAGATCACTGCTGCCACAAGTGGGCCTATTGTGATGTCCTCCACTTACTGCGTTTAAGCCTTTGGATAAGCTAGCATCTATGTTCGCTGCTTCAAGGTAAAAGTTACCTAGATAACGTTGACTGTTAATTAAGAAATTATAGGGGACTTCTAAAGGGAACTGGATGTAGAGTTTTTATATCATTGTACCGCATTTCACATCTGTGAACTGATTTGTGTCATTCAGTTGGCAATTGTATGTATTTCATGAGTAAGTGATCGGCAAAGCGACATAGTTCTTAAACTTCAAACGCTTACATTTTCCTGTAATCTGTTAAACTTTAAAAGAAACAGAGACATATAGTTCTTATTGCGGATGTCGATCTTGAACAAGTGTGTTTTTGTCGATTGTACATTACATGCTCTAGGGTAAGTTCGGCGCCTGAGAGGACGACAAAAAATGCACTACAATAAGAGACAAAAATTAAATAGAAAATCAATCAACCACTATCTTATAAATCTCCCTGGCAGGCGAAGCAAAGTGAGCACAGGCCAGCTAGTGTACTATAAAAGACTACGTCTTACTTGTACTCAACCATCAGTTTTGTAATAAATTGAAATTGAATGGGAAAACCAATTGTCACTTTTGTTATTAAATGTGGTGTAAATTGATAGGGGATCATTTCTAAATGCTTTCCTCGTACAGCAGTATTCATATCGTGGATAGATTTTTGATATAAACAAAAATCACTACGCGCTTTGTATATCATCAAAGTGGACAAAACAAATAGCATGAAAGCACCCATAATTATCAACTTGATTTAATGTATTGCACTAAATAAACCTACGATTAAATATGTGTAAGCAGATATTAATCTCACGTCCATAGTTATTTTATTTTGTTAATAAAAAAGAACTCAGTGTTGGTGTGAACGTCATGAAGTTGGGTTTCCTTTTAATAGTTGCGGTGCAATCTGCCAAAATTGTTGCCGACTTTGTATCTACAATCAAAGAAATAAATTTCCGGTTTGCAACGGAAACAAACGTATTTTTTGACTTCGATAATTACCTTCCAGGCGAATATCTTGCAACTCTTCAAATTCCGAGTGTAGTGATAACCCAACAAGTTGGATTTCAATTTGTACACGCATTCGATCAGGATATCTTCGTCATAGCGTTTGTAAGTCAAAATTCTACAACGCAGATAGAAAAAAGTTTCGACCATGTTCTTCATCGGATGCATCATGTGAACATCATTTTTATCCTTCTTGACTCTTCGGATCCGCACTCAATATTTGACTGGGCCTGGAGAAATGGATATCAAAACTCAGTTGCACTTTCTTTAACTCAAAAGGGTTCTCGTCTCTCCGGATTTCATCCATTTCCAGATTTAAAGATAATCAATATCAACAACCTAAACGAGAGTAGTTTACAAAAGCCCTTTACAAATTTACATCAACGGATAATAAGGACCCCAATGGCAAATGACCCACCTCGTTCGTTTCGGTATGAAAATCGCGAAGGAAAAATGTTCTACTCTGGTTTATTCTTAAAATTGTTTATGCTCTTTGTTGAACATTACAATGCAACGGCCGAGGAGGTATTTCTTCCCGCACCTTACCCGAATAACTTGCTTATTGCCGATGCCATTCAAGCTTTGAAAATGGGTAAAGTTGATATAAATCAACATCCCTTCATTTTATCTTTAGACGAATATCTTTGCACACATACATTTCAGTTGGCATTCTTCTATCTAATGGTGCCTGTTTCGAGTCCCGTAGAGCAGTATATGTATTTTGTTATATCATTTAAGGATTCTACTTGGGCTGCAATTACAGCAATTGTATTTTTATTTGCTATTTTAATATATATGGGATCAAGAACGATGCTTGATAATTTCTCATTCGGAAGAGCACTGCTGCAGGCCTTCAGTGGCATCTTAAACATTTCATTAAATTTTCGTACATACAAATCGAAGATGCTGCTCATTATCTATATCTTTCTTGCTGTAGCGGGACTGATGTTGTCGAACATTTACTTGGCACAACTTTCAACTTTTTTAACAACAAGCGTCTATGAGAAGCAAATAAACTCCATCGATGATGTGATCGCTTCAAAACTACCCATTTCAATATCCAAATTTGATAAGGAGGTATATAAAAACCAACAAGGCATATCCAGTAAACTTCTTGACAAAATCGAAATCATAGATGTCAAAACCTGGCAAGAACAGCGTCGAATTTTGAATACTTCCCGAATCGACATTATAAGTGACGAAAAATATTCATTTTTTGCATATCAACAACGTTACTTGCGAACTCCGCGAGTGAAGATGATTGACAAGCCTTTGGTAGGCATGGCTCCATGTTTCGCCATGCCCTTTACTTCGCCTTACGTAAAGTTGTATTCAGATTTTGTTATGCGAACCTGCGAAGCTGGTATTTATTGGAAGCTTAAAAGTGATTTAAATGATGATGGCATACGCGTTGGTTTGTTATCGTTTATTGAACCTGAAAACCCAGAGCTTGTCCCACTTACGTTGCAGCATTTCAAAATATCATTATTTCTACTTGGTGGAGGATTTTCCATAGCTGTAATGTCTTTTTTATTAGAAATTGCTTTCGATAAGCTTAAATAAATTATTAATAATTAAGAAATTAGTGTAACGGTTGAAGAATTTAAGAAAAATAAATAATAATAATTTTTTTTTGTGCAGAAATAATTTTAATATTTTTTGTTGTCAATTTATTTTTATCGAAAATTTTAAAAAATAACTATAAAGATTTTCTCGCAGAACTTAAGAAAAAGTTTTTGCAGTCGTGCCGAAATTTTGGACTAAAACTAAGTATAGGGAATGATATTACGACTAAAAGAGTGGGTCCACCAATTCCGTTCGTCTTACTTTAAGTACATGTATATAGAGTTTTCGCGTTAACATCTCAAGGCATTTATTTTTGTTTGCAACTGCCGTTCGGAATTAAATAATGGCAGTTATATAACATACAAACGGTTTGTTATAAATTCACTTGTTACTACCGATCTGCTTTACCGTTCTACTCCGTTCCACCTAGAACTTTTTATTCGCTGCCGCGATTAACATTCAAGTTTAAAAACTTTCTATATACAATTGCCTTTCAGAATAGGAATTAAACCTTATATTCCTTTCATTTCATTGGTGATCAAAAGATGGAAGATGGTCGCTTTTACGGCGGCTGAGGCGAAGTTAGTTGTCATGTGCAGCGTTACCGATTGGTAACGAAATATTCGAATTATTGGTTGTTGTTGGTGACAATAAAATAACAAAAACAATGGACAGATAATGCATTTGTACAACGTAACAAATTGAAGTTATAATTGACTGTAATGTGTTGTAGATTTGTACAAAAAAATTCCACTTTTCTTTAAAACATATATAAATATATATGAATGATATTCCTTTTTCAAAATAAATCATATATTGTGTCATAATTCTCTATTTTTACTCGTGGCCACTTGATTTTGGCCATCGCAAACGCCGTGTGTTTTTCACATGGTCGATTGTACGTTGCATGCTCTGTGGTTAGTTCGGAGTAGTGAGATTACTTTGGCTACATGAATTTTGGTCCCAAAAAATCATATGGGACACAACAACACGAATATTTCTGTGATTTGGGGCCATTTTTCATATTGTTGGAGCCATATTTCATTTTATTTGGGGCCAAAATTAATTATGAAAAATGACCCCAAACTTTTGGAAAAAAGTGAAAAATGGCAGAAATTTCAAAATGAAAAATTGCCCCAAAAGTATGAAAAATATGTCACGTTCCAATGAAAAATCTTTTGAATGTCTACTGCAAAATAAGGGCCGCCATGCTTTATATTTTTTTTAAATTTCTTAATGATTTGATGATGGTAATGGAATAAGGGGGGCGTTCTACCCTCCTTCAACCACCCTGCTTGGTTTCACTGTTAGATTTGGAGCAGACTCGAGGTTGAGTATATGCAAACTTTGTTTATACCCAATAAATCTTTGCGTATACCCAAAGTAACACATACTCCTAATTTAACAGTGAAACCAAGCAGGGGGTTTCAGGGGGGCAGCATGGCCCCCCATATTGCATTCGACGATTCTTTATATGTGAAATAACTTTCAATGGGAAAAAGTGTCCTTTCTTCCTAAAGTTTGGGGTCATTTTCCATAATGAATTTTGGCCCCAAACTAAAAAATGGAAAAGGGCCCTCTACAAAATTAAATATGACTCCAAAAGTATGAAAAATGGCCCCAAATCACAGAAATTTTCGTGTTGTTGTTTCCCATATCAATTTTTAATATTTGGTTTGGCGCCACTTTTCATGGGGGCATGACACATTTTAGGGGTCTTTTTTCATTTTGTTTGTGGTGGTTTTTCGTTTTACATTGGCGCTATTTTTCATTTTGAAAAATAAATCGAATTTTTGGAGCCATTTTTCATTTCTGTTTGGGGCCATTGTTCATTGGGGCCAAAATTCATATAGCCGATTACTTTCAATTAAGGCAAAAAAGTAAATTCATTCCCTGACATGCGAAGTAAGTTGAGCACGGGCCAGATAGTGTACTATGAAAGACTACGTCGTACTTAAACTCAACCATCATTTTTGTAATAAATTGAAATTGAAACTAAAAGTGAGAACCAATTTTTACATTCATTATTAAATGGGGTGTAAATTGATATGGGATCATTTCTAAATACTTTCCTCGTACAGCAGTACTCATATCGTGAATAAATCTTTGATATAACAAAAAATCACTACGCGCTTTGTATGTCATCAAAATGGACAAAACAAATAGTCCATCATAACCATAACTATCAATTTGATTTAATGTATTGCATTAAAAAAACGACGATTAAATATGTGTAAGCTCAAACACTTTAGTATGATTACTTAGTATACCCTAGATATTAATCTCACGTCCATAGTTCTTTTATTTTGTTAATAAAAAAGAACTCAGTGTTATTGTGAACGTCATGAAGTTGGGTTTCTTTTTAATAGTTGCGGTGCAATCTGCCAAAATTGTTCCCGGCTTTGTATCTACAATCAAAGAAATAAATTTCCGGTTTACAACGGAAACAAACGTGTTTTTCGACTTCGATAATTACCTTCCAGGCGAAGGAAAAAAAATTCCGAGTATAGTGATCACCCAACAAGTTGGATTTCAATTTGTGGACGCGTTCGACCAGGATATCTTCGTCATAGCGTTTGTAAGTCAAAATTCTACCACGCAGATAGAAAAAAGTTTCGACCATGTTCTTCATCGGATGCATCATGTGAACATCATATTTATCCGTCTTGACTCTTCGGATCCGCACTCAATATTCGACTGGGCCTGGAGAAATGGATATCAAAACTCAGTTGCACTTTCTTTAAATCAAAAGGGTTCTCGTCTCTCCGGATTTCATCCATTTCCAGATTTAAAGATAATCAATATTATTCTGGTTTATACTTAAATTTGTTTATGCTCTTTCTTGAACATTACAATGCAACGGTCGAGGAGGTATTTCTTCCCGCACCTTACCCGAATAACTTGCATCTTGCCGACGCCATTCAAGCTTTGAAAATGGGTGAGGTTGATATAAATCAACATCCCTTCATTTTATCTTTAGACGAATATCTTTGCACACATACATTTCAGTTGGCATTCTTCTATCTTATGGTGCCTGTTTCGAGTCCCGTAGAGCAGTATATGTATTTTGTTATATCATTTAAGGATTCTACTTGGGCTGCAATTACAGCAATTGTATTTTTATTTGCTATTTTAATATATATGGGATCAAGAACGATGCTTGATAATTTCTCATTCGGAAGAGCACTGCTGCAGGCCTTCAGTGGCATCTTAAACATTTCATTAAATTTTCGTACATACAAATCGAAGATGCTGCTCATTATCTATATCTTTCTTGCTGTAGCGGGACTGATGTTGTCGAACATTTACTTGGCACAACTTTCAACTTTTTTAACAACAAGCGTCTATGGGAAGCAAATAAACTCCATCGATGATGTGATCGCTTCAAAACTACCCATTTCAATATCCAAATTTGATAAGGAGGTATATAAAAACCAACAAGGCATATCCAGTAAACTTCTTGACAAAATCGAAATCATAGATGTCAAAACCTGGCAAGAACAGCGTCGAATTTTGAATACTTCCCGAATCGACATTATAAGTGACGAAAAATATTCATTTTTTGCATATCAACAACGTTACTTGCGAACTCCGCGAGTGAAGATGATTGACAAGCCTTTGGTAGGCATGGCTCCATGTTTCGCCATGCCCTTTACTTCGCCTTACGTAAAGTTGTATTCAGATTTTGTTATGCGAACCTGCGAAGCTGGTATTTATTGGAAGCTTAAAAGTGATTTAAATGATGATGGCATACGCGTTGGTTTGTTATCGTTTATTGAACCTGAAAACCCAGAGCTTGTCCCACTTACGTTGCAGCATTTCAAAATATCATTATTTCTACTTGGTGGAGGATTTTCCATAGCTGTAATGTCTTTTTTATTAGAAATTGCTTTCGATAAGCTTAAATAAATTATTAATAATTAAGAAATTAGTGTAACGGTTGAAGAATTTAAGAAAAATAAATAATAATAATTTTTTTTTGTGCAGAAATAATTTTAATATTTTTTGTTGTCAATTTATTTTTATCGAAAATTTTAAAAAATAACTATAAAGATTTTCTCGCAGAACTTAAGAAAAAGTTTTTGCAGTCGTGCCGAAATTTTGGACTAAAACTAAGTATAGGGAATGATATTACGACTAAAAGAGTGGGTCCACCAATTCCGTTCGTCTTACTTTAAGTACATGTATATAGAGTTTTCGCGTTAACATCTCAAGGCATTTATTTTTGTTTGCAACTGCCGTTCGGAATTAAATAATGGCAGTTATATAACATACAAACGGTTTGTTATAAATTCACTTGTTACTACCGATCTGCTTTACCGTTCTACTCCGTTCCACCTAGAACTTTTTATTCGCTGCCGCGATTAACATTCAAGTTTAAAAACTTTCTATATACAATTGCCTTTCAGAATAGGAATTAAACCTTATATTCCTTTCATTTCATTGGTGATCAAAAGATGGAAGATGGTCGCTTTTACGGCGGCTGAGGCGAAGTTAGTTGTCATGTGCAGCGTTACCGATTGGTAACGAAATATTCGAATTATTGGTTGTTGTTGGTGACAATAAAATAACAAAAACAATGGACAGATAATGCATTTGTACAACGTAACAAATTGAAGTTATAATTGACTGTAATGTGTTGTAGATTTGTACAAAAAAATTCCACTTTTCTTTAAAACATATATAAATATATATGAATGATATTCCTTTTTCAAAATAAATCATATATTGTGTCATAATTCTCTATTTTTACTCGTGGCCACTTGATTTTGGCCATCGCAAACGCCGTGTGTTTTTCACATGGTCGATTGTACGTTGCATGCTCTGTGGTTAGTTCGGAGTAGTGAGATTACTTTGGCTACATGAATTTTGGTCCCAAAAAATCATATGGGACACAACAACACGAATATTTCTGTGATTTGGGGCCATTTTTCATATTGTTGGAGCCATATTTCATTTTATTTGGGGCCAAAATTAATTATGAAAAATGACCCCAAACTTTTGGAAAAAAGTGAAAAATGGCAGAAATTTCAAAATGAAAAATTGCCCCAAAAGTATGAAAAATATGTCACGTTCCAATGAAAAATCTTTTGAATGTCTACTGCAAAATAAGGGCCGCCATGCTTTATATTTTTTTTAAATTTCTTAATGATTTGATGATGGTAATGGAATAAAGGGGGCGTTCTACCCTCCTTCAACCACCCTGCTTGGTTTCACTGTTAGATTTGGAGCAGACTCGAGGTTGAGTATATGCAAACTTTGTTTATACCCAATAAATCTTTGCGTATACCCAAAGTAACACATACTCCTAATTTAACAGTGAAACCAAGCAGGGGGTTTCAGGGGGGCAGCATGGCCCCCCATATTGCATTCGACGATTCTTTATATGTGAAATAACTTTCAATGGGAAAAAGTGTCCTTTCTTCCTAAAGTTTGGGGTCATTTTCCATAATGAATTTTGGCCCCAAACTAAAAAATGGAAAAGAGCCCTATACAAAATTAAATATGACTCCAAAAGTATGAAAAATGGCCCCAAATCACAGAAATTTTCGTGTTGTTGTTTCCCATATCAATTTTTAATATTTGGTTTGGGGCCACTTTTCATGGGGGCATGACACATTTTAGGGGTCTTTTTTCATTTTGTTTGTGGTGGTTTTTCGTTTTACATTGGCGCTATTTTTCATTTTGAAAAATAAATCGAATTTTTGGAGCCATTTTTCATTTCTGTTTGGGGCCATTGTTCATTGGGGCCAAAATTCATATAGCCGATTACTTTCAATTAAGGCAAAAAAGTAAATTCATTCCCTGACATGCGAAGTAAGTTGAGCACGGGCCAGATAGTGTACTATGAAAGACTACGTCGTACTTAAACTCAACCATCATTTTTGTAATAAATTGAAATTGAAACTAAAAGTGAGAACCAATTTTTACATTCATTATTAAATGGGGTGTAAATTGATATGGGATCATTTCTAAATACTTTCCTCGTACAGCAGTACTCATATCGTGAATAAATCTTTGATATAACAAAAAATCACTACGCGCTTTGTATGTCATCAAAATGGACAAAACAAATAGTCCATCATAACCATAACTATCAATTTGATTTAATGTATTGCATTAAAAAAACGACGATTAAATATGTGTAAGCTCAAACACTTTAGTATGATTACTTAGTATACCCTAGATATTAATCTCACGTCCATAGTTCTTTTATTTTGTTAATAAAAAAGAACTCAGTGTTATTGTGAACGTCATGAAGTTGGGTTTCTTTTTAATAGTTGCGGTGCAATCTGCCAAAATTGTTCCCGACTTTGTATCTACAATCAAAGAAATAAATTTCCGGTTTACAACGGAAACAAACGTGTTTTTCGACTTCGATAATTACCTTCCAGGCGAAGGAAAAAAAATTCCGAGTATAGTGATCACCCAACAAGTTGGATTTCAATTTGTGGACGCGTTCGACCAGGATATCTTCGTCATAGCGTTTGTAAGTCAAAATTCTACCACGCAGATAGAAAAAAGTTTCGACCATGTTCTTCATCGGATGCATCATGTGAACATCATATTTATCCGTCTTGACTCTTCGGATCCGCACTCAATATTCGACTGGGCCTGGAGAAATGGATATCAAAACTCAGTTGCACTTTCTTTAAATCAAAAGGGTTCTCGTCTCTCCGGATTTCATCCATTTCCAGATTTAAAGATAATCAATATTATTCTGGTTTATACTTAAATTTGTTTATGCTCTTTCTTGAACATTACAATGCAACGGTCGAGGAGGTATTTCTTCCCGCACCTTACCCGAATAACTTGCATCTTGCCGACGCCATTCAAGCTTTGAAAATGGGTGAGGTTGATATAAATCAACATCCCTTCATTTTATCTTTAGACGAATATCTTTGCACACATACATTTCATTTGTTATTCTTCTACATAATGGTGCCGTTTTCGAGTCCCATAGAATAGTATATGTATTTTGTTTTACCATTTAAGGATTCTACTTGGGCTGCAATTGCAACAATTGTATTTGTATTTGCTATTTTAATATATATGAAGTAGACTTCTTGACAAAATCGAAATCATAGATGTCAAGACCTGGCAAGAACAGCGTCGAATTTTGAATACTTCCCGAATCGACATTATAAGTGACGAAAAATATTAATTTTTTGCATATCAACAACGCTACTTGCGAACTCCGCGAGTGAAGATAATTGACAAGCCTTTCGTAGGCTTTGCTCCTTGTTTAGCCATGCCTTTTACTTCGCCTTATGTAAGGTTGTATTCCGATTTTGTTATGAGAACCTGCGAAGCCGGTATTTATTGAAAGATTAAAAACGATTTAAATGATGATGGCATACGCGTTGGTTTGCTATCGTTTATTGAACCTGAAGACCAAGAGCTCGTCCCACTTACGTTGCAGCATTTCAAAATATGTATCATTATTTCTACTTGGTGGAGGATTTTCCATAGCTGTGATGTCTTTTTTCGTGGTAATTGCTCTCGATAAGCTGAAACAAATTATTTATAATTAAGAAATTAGAGTAACGGTTGAAGAATTTAAGAAAAATAAATAATTTTGCTGTTTTTTTATACCCTATGCTAAGGGTATATTGTAACACCCTGAATAGATCTGTTTTGATCTATAAACAAAGACTTGGACTGATTTGTGACAAGTGATTTTATTTACAAATTTCCAAAGCTTAAATACTATTTTTCTTACACCTAGATCGTGGGAATACATTTTTAGAGTTGGGAAAATTGGGAATTTGCTTATCAGCGTCAGACGAAATCCGATACAATGTCTGGGCTTGGGGCAGGTGTCTATTTTATTGTATGAAATGTGCGAAACTTAATGTGCTTAAGGTGAAAATATTGAATCGTGCATTTGGGAATGAGTGTGTTGGGAAAATCTAATAGGAAGGTCAGATTGCGTAGACTTAAGTTTCAACATTCTCCCCGGCGTTGAGATCCTGGAGCTCAAATACTATGTTTTTTGGATTAAGATCTATCTTGTTTTTTTTCTTCTTTGGGAAAATATGACAAAAATCAGCAACAAAACAGCAAAAAACGATATGTATCCAATGGTGTATTGATGTATGTCATGATGAGTTAATAAGTTTGGTAGGTTTTGTTGAGTTTTTTGATCTGCAATCTTCTTAATTAATAGGGCTAGGTCATCATCTCCGCGAATGATGGATTCATTTACTTCAATCGTCTCCTGAAGATTATCTTGAAGTGATTTTCTAAGTGGTATTCCTAAGAGCTGACTAAGGTTTAGAGCTGGTAAAAATGAGAACGATGAGTTTGCTGTGTAGAAATTGTGAGAATTGATTGTCATTGTTGGTTGCTTTATGGCACAATTTTGGGCCAATTTTAATAGTCCTACTCCAAGTAACTTGGTGCTGCTTATATCGGATCCACACACTATAGAAATAGTTTCTTCTTGTTGAAAGGCGAAGATCCAGTGATTCGGGTTGTGTAATTGGATCCACATCTTTCCTGGACTGGTAGTTTTGATGGTACAGAAAGGTGATAACTGTTTTCTGTGATTGAGCAAATGTATTTCACACTGATTTTCCACTGAATGTGTGTTAAAAATTGGATGGCGTTGCTTGCAGATATATTTCCGCTCATCGATTTGTAGACATCCTTGGTATTCGACTTGTGAAACTGGAAAGTATTGGTCTCTATATGGGGTTATGGCCAGAAACGATGTCGATGGTTGTATGAATACGAAAGAGCCGTTGTGTGGAACAGGTAATGGTAGCAGTTTGAACAGCATGAAGACTTGGTTGCCTAACAGTGGTAGTTTGACGAGAAACAGTATTGTGGTCAAGGTTATACGGACCTTCACTCTTAAAAGTTCGTATAACTTTGGTAGATTGTGCTCATCGTATCCAGGCAAGGTTAAGTTGGGTGGTATATCTTTCCGGATTTTGTTGAGCTCCTTGTACAGTTGGCTTGGTGATAAAAGGAGTGAACTAATTCTTCCTTGGTGAGTATCAGTAACTGCCTCGAGAATCGCTAGTTGAGTCCGTTGAAATCTGTCTATTAACTTAGACACATAAATTGTAACTGAGCTAAGTACTTCTGCTTCTATTAGTGTTTGGTTGAGGGTATCGACAGCGTGGTGCGTTTGAGTCAATTGTTGTTTCACAATAATGAACTGGGTACTTATTGCAGTTATAGACTTGTTGAGAACGTTTGCTGTTGATTCGATAATAGATGTTTGGTTCTTGCTCAATTCCAGTAGGTGTTTCTCGTTCTGGTTTGCCTTGATTTCGATTGGTAAGTTTTCTTTCACAAACTTTACCAATTTTGTCATGAGTTTAGCGGCACATAGTTCCAGACGGGGTATGGTCTGTTGTTTGATTGGGGCTACACGGGATTTTGAGCATACCAATTGTACACTGACTTCTCCTCGATGATTTGTAGACTTCAGATATACTACGGCTCCGTATGCCCGCTGAGAAGCGTCGGAGAAAGCATGAAGCTCCGCACCAGTTGAATCTGCTAACATTATGTGCCGTGGTATCTTTAGGTTGTTGAGTTGGAGCAGGCTCTTTCTAAAGGCAGTCCATTTAGTGTGCATCGACATTGGTAATGCAGCGTCCCAATCTAATTTTGAGATCCATAACTCTTGTATAAATACTTTGGCTAGTATAACTACTGGACCCATAATTCCCATTGGATCGAAAATATGAGCAGTGTCCGCCAATATTGATCGCTTCGTCACCCTTGTTGCTTCTGTCCATTTAGTTTTGATGAGGAATTGATCCGATGACGGCAACCAGGTCATACCAAGAGTTTTAACTGATCCTTCCTTTTGATCGGGTAGCACATTTTCCGATTCACAGTCTGCCTTGGGTATATCCGCAAGGAGTGCTGGTGTATTTGAACACCATTTTCGCAGATGAAATTGTCCTTCTGCTAGTAAACCTGTAAGCTCCTTCTTCATGCGAAGAGCCTCATTGAGGTCGTTGGTGCCCGTTAAGATATCATCCATGTAGATATCTTGCTGAATAATGGTTGCTGCCAGTGTATGCCTGCTATCTGCTGTTTCGGCCAAATCTTGAAGACATCTTATCGCTAGGTAAGGTGCAGATTTGGTTCCGTAGGTAACGGTGTTTAGCTGATAAACCTTCAGTGGTTGATTCGCAGTATCTCTCCAAATGATATGCTGGAACTGTTTGCTGTAGTCATCCATCAATATTTGGCGATACATCTTGGAGATGTCGGTCGTAAATACATACGTATGGACTCTGAAGCGTAGAAGAATGGAGAGTAGGTCATTCTGCAATGCTGGTCCAGTGTGCAAAATATCGTTGAGTGATATATTCGTTGATGTCTTTGAGGATCCATCGAATACCACCCGTAACTTTGTGGTACTGCTTTCTGGCCTCAGCACGCAATGGTGTGGTAGAAAGAAATTAGGGGTTTTTATTGATTTTCCATCAACTTCCTTCATATGACCTAATTCGATATATTCCGTCAGGAACTCAGAATACTGTTGACGAATTAGCGGCAGTTTACTCAATCTCTTCTCCAAGCTGAGAAATCTTCGAGTAGCTATTTCCCTCGATTCCCCAAGACTGCTTGGGTTATGTTTGAACGGCAGCTTCACAATATAACGACCAGAATTTGTTCTTTTTGTTGATGTTGTGAACACTTCCTCACACTGCCGATCCACTTTTGGCAATTGCTTTTGTTTAAATGCAGTAGTGACTGGTGCTTCCTCCAAGTTCCAAAATCGTTCCACCAGATTATCCAATGATGAAGTGTCGACTCCGATGCCGCAAAATAATGTTGATGGTTTTTCAAATGTAGTTCTTCCAATGACTACCCATCCAAGTAAAGTGTTCTGCAACGTGGGCCCTCCGTTGGTAATTTTTATCTGTCCTATCGACAGAAGCTCGGGATAAAGTTCTGCTCCGATGAGAATATCCACTTCTTGAGGTTGGTTAAACGTTTGATCGGCTAGTTTGATATTCTTTGGTAGTCGCCATTGACTATTATCGACGTATTGGCTGGGTTGCCTGGATGTTATCGTTTTCAGCACATAAACTTGTAAATTTGTACTGTAGCCAGTAACGCGTGACTGAAGGTACAGATTCACTGTCTTACTGACCTGGATAGGGTAATCTCCCATTCCAGAAACTTGCAATGATTCATGTTTAGAAGCTAGCCCAAGTTGATTTGCTAGTTTTTCGGTGATGAAACTCATTTGCGATCCCGAATCCAGCAATGCTCTTGCCTTGGTAGGACTGTTATTCCGTGAAAGAACATTAATTACAGCTGTTCCCAGGAAAACATATTTTGATACCATATCGTCTGAATTAGTTGTTGACAAGCTAGTTCTATTGTCGATTGTTGGTATTTGAGTGTTCATTTGTTTCTCTTTAACCTCTGGTGTTTGGATATGGAGCAGTGTGTGGTGAAATTTCTCGCATTTAGTGCAATGTCCCGAAGTACAATTTGAGGTTTGATGACCGAATCTTAAGCAATTGAAGCATCTGCTCAACACCTTCACTTGCTTGAGTCTTTCCACTGGCGTGAGTTGTAGAAATTTGGGACATTTGAAAATGGGATGATTATGTTCATCGCAAATGGCACATCTAATACCTGTCTCTTTCTTCGCTGCAAGAGTTACTCGCGCCAATCGTTTGGTATCATCGACATTTAATTTGTTGGTTTTAGTACCCAGTGCCTCCAATGATTGGAATCTAGTCTCCAAAAATGAAAGGAACTCATGGAAACTGGGTAGCGCCTTCGGTTTCTTCAGGGATTGTTCCCAAATGGTCAGTGTGTTTCGATCCAACTTCCTCAGAAGTATATTCATTAAAAGTGGATCCCAATTTGATGTCTCGATTTCGAGGTTTTGCAGACTCAATAGGCATTCCAATGTCGTGTCGTGCAATGATTTTATTTGACTCGCTCCTTCGTGCTGAATTACGGGCTGGGCCATAAGCTTATTTATTAAAGCGGTGACTAACAGCCGTGTATTTTCATACCGCTCTGTGATTACTTTCCACGCAGCAATATAGTTGGCGTCAGAGGTTGTGAAGTGCCGAATTAATTTCTCGGCTTCCCCAGTAAGTGTTGTCTTAAGATAGAACAACTTCTGGCAGTTAGCAATTGGTTGATTATGCACTAATTCAGTGAACAAGTCACTATACTGTCGCCACTGTAGGTAGTCCCCATCGAACTTCGGTAGGGTGATTTTAGGTAAATTCAATGTGGCGCTCGGCATGCTTATTGCAGATGTCGATGTAGCTTGGGATGTCATTCGATGAGTTGTTAACTCTTCTAGTCGTGTGGATAACGCAATCATATTGCTGTTTACTTTATCCTCCAACGTTAGATATCCCTCCAATTGGTATTCTTCTGCATGAGTGTCTTCTAATAATTCTGCGATTTGTTGATGTATTTCCTCTATTTGGCCCCAATATTTATTTATTGTATTTAACTGCAGCTGACAGAACGTAGTAGTCCATGCTTCCATAGACCTTTCGTCAAGCTTGGTAAACACCCGTTGCAATATTTGTGCAATCGACTTCTGCCGTCGAACAATTTTTACCACCTCGGGTATCGGATTGATGCCTGTGTATAGCTCTTCAGTTGATCCAGACAATAGTTGCTTGCCGCTTGTGGCATTCGCATCTTTGTCGTCTGGAATTGAGAGCAAATATTTCTTTATCTCTTCGTAAATCTGCTTTACCTTAGCGAAGGTGTTGCATTGCATATAGGGTGTGTCAGCCTTGACAGAATCTTTTACTCGTTCATGATTCTCGCTGAACTCCAGCCATATGCCTTCGATGAGACTCAATCTCTTGTCCCGGTATGAGCTTGTTTTCCTGCCGGGACCATCTTTTCCAGTGTTTATCTGCAACTTCTGCAGCTCGTCCGATAACGCCTTCTGCCTGGCAATGATGCGGAATACTTCAATCTCATCCATGACTGTAGTTATCCGTTGATATATGTTGTGTTGATACCAGTGTTGTAGCCCTGGTTACGCTTTGATTTATTCTGAGAGTACGATCCGAAAACAACAAAAAGAACCAATGTTTGAAGCCCTGGTTACGCTTATTTCAGTTAGAATGATTTGCCCCTTACCACTGGTGGGGGGAAGCAACATCACGTCGGGGTCACCAAAAATGAATAGATCTGTTTTGATCTATAAACAAAGACTTGGACTGATTTGTGACAAGTGATTTTATTTACAAATTTCCAAAGCTTAAATACTATTTTTCTTACACCTAGATCGTGGGAATACATTTTTAGAGTTGGGAAAATTGGGAATTTGCTTATCAGCGTCAGACGAAATCCGATACAATGTCTGGGCTTGGGGCAGGTGTCTATTTTATTGTATGAAATGTGCGAAACTTAATGTGCTTAAGGTGAAAATATTGAATCGTGCATTTGGGAATGAGTGTGTTGGGAAAATCTAATAGGAAGGTCAGATTGCGTAGACTTAAGTTTCAACACACCCCTTAATATTCGTCGCAGACCCCTAAAAGTATATATATTTATGATCAGGACCAAAATCTAAGACTATTTAGCAATGTCCGTCCGTCCGTCCGTCCTTTCGTATCAACTTTTGAGGCCTTTAGAATTATGCTAGGAAGCTGAAATTTGGAACATATACTCTCTAGGGTTCCGAAATGGTAAAGTGTTAAAATTTTCAAAATACGCCTAATGCCACGCCCACAATTTAGAAAAAACCGTTTTAAGGCTTAAGTTAGAGAGATAAAGTTGTACAACCTTCACAAGATATGTAGATACTGCCCGCTTTTATTAATTTGTCATATAAAGTTTTTTGCCACGCCTACTTTTTGTGGGCGCTTTTCACTAAAATGCTGTTTTCTTCGAAAATTTTTATAGAAATCGAAAAAAAATGTTTAACAATATATTATGCCAATATTTTTCTCAATATATCGCCCATACAAAGTTTTTGGCCACGCTCACTTTTTGGGGGCGTTTATTTGAAAAAAAATAATTTTTTTTCTATAAATTTCATAGAATGAAATAAAATGCTATCCATCATCTTCCTAATGCTTTTTTTCTTTGGGGTACATAGGGATAAGGATAGGGTATCATACTGTTCGCCCCAAGCGGACTGTAGCCTTTCCTTATGTTTTTGGTTAATTTTTATCAAAACTTTTAAAACCTAAATATAAATCTGCAAGACTTTCTCGCAAAAATAATTACATGCACAAAGTTTTTGCAATCGTGCCAAAATTTTGGACTCAAACTGAGTATAGGGAATGATATTACGACTAAGAGAGTGGGTCCACCAATTCCGTTCGTCTTACTTTATGTACATGTATATAGAGCTTTCGCGTTAACAGCGCAAGGCATTTAGTTTTGTTTGCTTTGTTTTGTTCGGAATTAAATAGCGGCAGTTATATAAGATACTAACGGTTTGTAATACAATGATGTAACTATTCTACACGTCAATTGTGCTTATTTCACCTCCCCGCGGTAACCACCGGATACTGGTCTTGCTAAACTTATAAGCGCGGGTGTTGAAAAGAAAGAAAATACCAGCACTATAATTACTATGTCTATGATGACTGACTGAATGAGCCTTAGAAGGCTGGCTATATAGGCACCTCAGAGAAAGATACGTAACGCGGATGAATTCACTGGATTGGTTCAAAGGTGACGTCAACGGTCATTATGGAATATATCTCATATGAGCTACTTCGACATATTTGGAGCTAAGGACATTGAGCATTTTCAGCACTAGTCAGGTTGTTGGAAAACAGATGGTGGCGGATGAGCTCCTAATGGGCCGACGGCAGCGCTCGCATTCTCATAGTAGAGATCCCCCGTTTTTTAAGATCACAACCTGGAACGACAAAGGCTTATGATTTAAGAGTATGCACCTGGAATGTACGTACCTTGCACATCTCGTGTGCTGCTCAAAAACTGTAATTTGTCCTCGAGCGGTATAAAGCAGATATTACCGCGTTCCAGAAGATACGTTGGATAAGTTCAGGTCTGCAGAAAAAAAAAACATGCGATAAGTATTACAGTTGCCACAAAAGGTTGCACTTATTAGGATGCGGTTTCTTCGTGGGAAATCGACGAAGCTGAAAGCTCAAGCAAGGAGGAGTTTTATGACCTCCTGGATGGTGCCTACGGAGCTTGGCCGGCGTACGATGTCAAAGTCCTACTCGGGGACTTTAATGCTAAAATAGGTGAGGAAAATATCTTTGTCGGATTAGTTGGAAAGCACAGCCTTCACGATACGAAAACAGACAGCTAATCGACTTTGCGGCAACTCGTAATACGGTGATAAGTAGCACTAGGTTTTCAAGGTTAAGGATCTACGAAGCAACCTGGTGCTCTCCAGATGGTAGAACCGCTAACCAAATCCACCACATGGTAATCGATGCAAGGCACGCATCTAACTTCCTCAACGTGCACACATACCGAGGGGCAAATTTCGACTCTGACCACTTTCGAGTACTGGGTAGGTTCATAGCTCGACTGTCCAATGAAAAGAATTTGCAAATCGCCCAGAAAAATAAATTTCACTTTGGATGCTTCACCACGGTTGGAGTAACCTGAGTATACAGGGAGCATTTGAGCGAGAAACTCTACGGTGTGCAACACCACCCACAAATAAAAACACCATGTGGAATCAGTATCGGAACTTCTTAAAGGAAGTAGCCGAGACCACCGTAGGCTACCAAACACCAGAGAAAAAGAGCGCGTGGTATTACGATCAGTGCGTTTACCGAAAAATGGTAATAGAACGTGCACATATACAGGCGCTGCAACGCAAACCAAGAGCAGCGAGGGAAGAGTATAGAACCAGAAGAAGGGAGGCGAAGAAAACCCATAAAGAAAAGGACATACGCAGTCTCCCAGCTCAAGGAAATCGAACCATATGTCCCATCTACAAGAAAGGCGATCCTATGGCTTGCAAGAACTATCGAGGCATATCCTTACTTAATGTCGCATATAAGATCATATCCAACGTACTGTGTTCACGACTCAAGCCGTCTTGCAGCACACTAATCGGCATGAGTAAGTGTGGCTTCTACCCTGTCAAATCGGCAATTGACCATATTTTCACACTAAAGGTGCGATCAGACGGTCATACAAATTTGCCATCTTGAAAACTTGTCCAATTCAGACGGGATGCCCACTTGAGGATAAGTTCTGCGTCATATTGACGTTAGGATGTCATCCGGATGACAAGTTTTGACCTTCTGATCACACCTTAAGACATATCATGGAAAAGACCAAGGAATTTCAAGTAGAGACACATCATCTTTTCATCGAGTTCAAAGCCGCATATAATAGCATTCATCGTCAGGAGCTCAACGTGGCGATGGCTGAATATAGCATCCCGCAAAACTGATCCAATTCTGCCGTGTGACGCTGGAGAATACGCGGTGCGATGTGCAGTGCAATGCAACTCTTCTGAATTGTTCCAAATATGTACCGGATTTCGGCAAGGGGAAGCGATATCATTTGACTTCTTCAACCTTATTCTGGACCAGATAGTGCGCAAGGCAGGTGTAAACATGGAAGGCACTATCTTTAACAGATATGCACAGCTACTGGCGTATGCTGACATCATCGGCCGCTCCCAACGTGCCGTGATCGAGGCTTTTACGGCAAATGAAGAACAGGCGCGCTTTGTTGGCTTTGAAGTTAACGAGCACAAAACCAAGTACATGCTTCCAAAAAACAAGGAAAATTCAACGAAGAATTAGCCTAGGAAACCGTTGCTACTTCGGTGTGGCAAAACAAATGAGTTCCAAACTCCTAACTCGAAGGAAAATCGAGTACTGGTGAGTACTGGATGATAAGACGGAAAGGGGAGCAGATACTTAACTCTTTTGAGACATAAATTCTTCAAATAATTTATGGCCCTGTGTGCGAGTAGGGGGAATGGAGGGAGGAGAAGATTCAACCGCGAACTCTATGAGTTGTACCCAAATGTGGATGTAGTCCAAAAAGCCAAAATACGCTGACTACATTGGCTTGGCCACATCGGGCGAATGGGCAATAATGCTCCAGCCAAGAAGATTTTCGAGTCCCAGCCCCCAGATTCTAAACGACAAGGAAGACCAAACCTCCGTTTCAAGGACCAAGCCATCGCTGATGCCAGAGCGCTTGGCCTGGATAACTGGAAGCAGCGTGCCCAAGACCGTGGAAGGCTGCTCTCGGGAGCCCGTTAAGTAAAGTAGGTACAACAAAATTCCACGTTTCCTTAAAGCATCTGTAAATATATATGAATGTCATTCCTTTTTCATTATAAATCAAATATTGTGATATATTTCTCATTTGCCCCTTTTGATCATCGTTTTTTTCCCACTGTCAATTGTACGTTGCATGCTCTGTGCAATAAAATAAATTCAACATCATCAACCACTATCCCGTAAATATGGCAGGCAGGCGAGGCAAGGCAAGCACGGGCCAGCTAGTAATAATATATTTCGGTATTAAGGTAGTTCTAAACGACGAACATGCTCGCCGAACTTGTTCCTTTGCGTTATCCCCTGCAAGGCGAACACATTAGGCGAACATTCATTTCGTGCTGATTCTTTAAAGAGTAAATATGTGCGATAAAGAAGCGCAAATGGTTGCGCTTATAGTTATTTATACAGCAAAAATGAGGTTTGCTCGCCAACCAGCCCAACGTCTATTCATCGTAGACCCCTAAAAGTATATATATTTATGATCAGGACCAAAACCTAAGAATATTGAGCAATGTCCGTATCAACTTTTGAGGCCTTTAAATCTAATTTATGCTAGGTAGCTGAAATTTTGAACATATACTCCCTAGGATTCCGAAATGGTAAAGTGTTAAAAAATTTTCAATACGCAGCGTTTGTGGCGACGTGGAATATGTGGTCATCCCAACGAAGTTTGACGTTTACGCATATACTGAGGATGAAAAGGCTATAGGTTTCAGCGATGAAAGTGCCATTCATAATATTGCAGAATATTGAGATTTCGCTTTGATAACAGAAAACAGCATTGTGTTTTGGAAGCCTTAAATTCTACTTTATTTGCTTCTTTTATCCCACTTAAGAATGCTGTCAAGGTCAGAATTTAATGAGCTTAACATACGTTGTCATTCCAGATCCACGCCCGTAGTTGAGGGGAGTGAATCCCAAAACGTATATACGAAGCTAAGGGCTCTATCATCAGCGGAGGAATAAATTGGATTAGAAGTAACAGATAAAAGTTCATTGATCAAAATGAGAAAGAGAGTCGGAGACCTGAAACCGTCCTAAATTGAACGGCCCGAAATGTAATTTCCAATCCATTGAAGAAAGGTAACATCTGTTTTAAATGAATGCATTTTCAACAAATTAGCTTGATGCCAAATTCTCTCAAAAGCCATTGAAATATCAATGGCCTTACTTTCACCTCAAAGGTAAATGGGTTGCTAACACTTTTCGGTTAGATACCTATGTCATCCAATCATCAGTCCACCTGTGCAATAGGTCGGCCGGAGGAGGGGGATGAAAATTCGCCTTTTAGCTAGACAAAAGCTGTTTTCCATCTTCTCGGAAAAGCTTACGCGGTGGTTTTGCCAGCGTGAAAGAATACCTCTTCAGAACGAATACCACCTGGACCAGCGTTAAGATCTATATATGTTAAGAACTTGACGTACTCTTGCCACTGTATAAGTGAAGTGCGCAAGTTAATTTGTCCCATTAAGTGTACCTGGGATACATAAAGCACAATCTGGGAGCGTTGAACTAGCCACAACATGAGCAGCAAGTAGATAGGCTTTATCTGAAGAGCTGACAGCTGGAATGTCATTGTAAATGAGAGTCGGAACAGATGAAGTTTGTGCTACCGGTGGGACTTTGTAGTATTTTTGCCACAACTTTTGTTCGTAGAACAATTTGACCCGATTAATTGGAGTGATTTCTGGCTGGTGTAAACATTTTTCGGTTTTCCTCAGTTGGGAAAATTTAGCAGGGAAGCACAGCTACCAGTATAACTTAAATTGCGGGTTAAATGTAATCAATTCTTGTGAACCGCTTGCAAAATTGTTATTTGGCGAAAAAGGTACAAGTAGCCCAATATGAATTTTACCTAGACATTGTGAGACAAGCCCTTACGGTAGTAAATTCAATTGAAGCTTTCAATGTCAGAATGTTAGAAAAGCTTTGCATAATGAAGGGTCTTCTTGGACGGCTAGTTTTTTATTTTAGTCAACACATATATTTGAATTAATTTACAATTTTTTTAAGATTGTATCGCTCAAAATGCATGCTCGCAGTATTAGTACCTAGAGACTAAAAAGAAAAGTGAGAATATTTAGATAACCATTAAAGAGGTGACAGTAGCAGAATTTTAACTTATAAACAAATGGTCTATTATCTTCAAAAGCTTATTCGCTAGACATTTGTAAGTTTTCGGTATAAATTTGTGCCAATTAACATACCTACCACCTAATTCCTAAATTAATACTCTGTAACTTTGCAATCTACACACTTTGTTTAGAGATCACCTTACCGACTAGCCATTGCCTTATAACTCTATTCAAATAAAAACTGAATGCCTTGCTTAAAATAAAATTAATATAGCATATTCATTAGTAGCTATTATCAAACCAAGAATTCCATTGTCCCAAATTACTCAAAGTCACATTTTCATAACATCATATTCCTACATCAATGTGATATACATAAATAAGACTTCCATCAATATCAAACCGCGATTTCCACATCTCGATTTCTCCATGATTTACACAAAGGAACACACCTACAATAGACGCTAGAAATGCCTCCAGGAATCTATGCAAACTAATCGCTCCCTTCCGTCACTGTTCGTCGAAATGACTAAGTTCAAAATGCTTGGCTATGCCTATACCAACCAAGTTCGACGAATATTAATTTAAATTTTAAATTTTCAATCCGCATTATGTCGGTCGCATTAATTATGTTAGTCTCCGCAGACAAAACCGTCATTAAAAAACGATGACGACGATTTCTATCGATTTGTCAAAATGGCACAATACATATCACGTATCTCATAATTATTTTAAAAAAATCACACAAATTTGAATATAATAACCACAGCAGCCCTTTTGATCTTACAGCGCATCATCCTCAAAACGCCACGAATAATTATTAATTAAATAAAATAAATATGCATTTACAAAATATTCAAATTACTTTGATCTTGATTCCCGGAGGAACTTCCATAGTACGTAAATTGATACCAGGGACTGCGGGCCAAATTTAAACCCCAGTGAAATGGAACACATTTCACACTCCAAAGTCGAAGCCGCTTTTAATTAATTCGTATTTTCCACACGTTTAATCGCCCCAAATTTCAATGACGCTTTACATTACAAAAGCTGTTGTAGCGGACGACGCGGCGCGGCGTATCCCCAAAGTAAAGGTATTTACTGCCATTGGTTTTATTACCCAACTAATATGCTTCATACCTGAAGGGAAAAGACGATATTCCGCTTTGGACGTACAATGGCAGTGTAAGATGTAGCAAGGTTCTAAATACAGGAATTCTAGATGGGGGACAGTTAGAGATCGCTGCCGACATCACCATTACTCAAATCTGTCACCACTGTGCGATAAGATGACGCACAATGGAAATGACTCGTATATAACACCTTTTCTGTGGCCTGATCCGTTCTCGGCGTACGTTTGTATAAATGATATCGTAATGAATCTATTTAAATGCGATCAATTAGCATTTTGTAGGTGTGGCAGGCAAACTGGACCGAACATGGTTATCTCATTTTCAACATGGATATCGTTTAGTATATGTCAACATGGATTTCGTTTTGTATATCTCTGATTTAGTGAAATTGTAATCCTCAAAAAGAACATTGTGTGAGTGTATAAGAGTAGTTATTAACAATTAATCCCGAGGCGTGTTATTCCACTTTATGAGCAAACATTTTGTAGTGGTATTTGGTAACGCATAAAAGATGTAGAAAATGTAGATACTTATACTTGTACAATTAGTAGCGTTATAAAAAATGCCTAAACTGAATTTGTTAATAATACAATTTATGTCTGTAAAACACTTCTTTATATTGATCAATTCGTCCCTAATACTAAGGCAGTAAGTCTGGCACAGAAAATATGTTGTTAAGGGATGTTAATGGCTTGCTTAATTGGATTAATAAAAAGAAGCTATTGTTTATGTTTTTTTATTGTTTGTTATAATCGTCGTATAAGCGAGTTATATTTTATTTGTCTACTTTGAATAAAAAAAAACTTCTATTTATTTATTTATTTATTTATTCTTCTTTTGACTTAAACATATTGAAACCAACTTAGAGACTAACTTATTCTAAAAGTAAAAAGTATGTTAACACCTCGAGAAGCTTTGCATTCCATGGTAAAGGAATGCATTTGCTTACGAAATATTCAGATTTCATATTGCACCGTATGAAATATGAATATTAGGAAAAAAACAAGATTTCTTGCAACGTGCGCAAAAATGTATGTATTGAAGTGGGACGGGGAAAGGGGGCATATCCGTTTAGGACTGGTTTTGCTTTATAAGCAAAATGGTATGGGAAACCGTTAGACGAAGGGGAATGTGGAGAATAATGGTGGCGTGGGTTTAGGTGGAGTCTCGGACGTAACACCTCCCCCCTTAAGATTCTGCTCCGGAGAATCCGCGTTTTTAAAATTGACTTTGATGTTTGTTACGTTATGATTTTTTGAAATGAATCTGAAGATAAAAACTATAATTAAGATAATTATGATAACTGAAAATATTCCAAGACTTATGTATTCATGTGCGATAGTTTTTTGTCTAATTTCTTCTATTAAATTACGATTTGCGATATTTTTCAGGTGTATTTCCTCTGTAGAATAATTCATTACGACCTTATTTATAGTTACATTGTTAAGGCTAGGTATGATAAAATTATCGTATGTTACAAAATTTTCATATTTTATATTATTTATACTTAGTTCACAATTTTCGAATCTTAATAGGTTGTTACCCATAACATTTAACGTGAAATTATTACAGTTATGCAAAATTTGGGTATACGGAATGTTTTTCGTTAATACAATATTATTACGAATTTGTTTGATTTCTATATCTTTATTTTCTTTAAAATTACATTTAGGACTTAGTTTAAAAATGTTAGATATACAGTTATCTTTTATAATTCTTAAGTCTTTGAACTTAACTGTTTTATTTATATATTCATAACTAAGATTGTCGTCTATTATAAATTGATTATACGGCGTTACTAACTCTAAGTTGTTATTATTAGGAATTGGTTCTATTAAAATTCTATAAAAGTTTGTATCTGAGTAATTAGGGATTAATAATACAAATATCATTTGGTCATTGTGTATAATAACAGTGCTTTTTATGTTGCTCAATTTACTAATTGTTATGTTAAAGTTTGTTACTTCCTTTGGTGATAGAATATCCTTCCCTAGAACTCCTAGTTTGCTAAGAAGTAGATTTTCCTTTACCTTTCTAACTTGTTCTCTTAATAAATTTATATCATATTGAATTTGAAATGCCTGTTGCATACTATATATTTCTGAAGATTCTTTATTTATTGCGTTACCTACATTTAGTAATTGGGCCTTTATTTCTAGTTGTTGTTTGTTAATGTGTTTTGTAATATTGTCAATGGCTTCGTTGAAGTGTTGATTTATCCTAATTTGGTCGTTAAGTTCGTCGATCAAGTTTCGGTTATTTTATTTGTTAATCTCTAAACTGTTTCTAATTTCTTGTTCGTCGTCAGAGTCTATCGTTCCTGTCAAGTATTTAAGTCCTTTTCCGACAATGTTAACTAATCCTCTTCTTTGCTTACGATGATTTTCTAATAAATTTTCTATTTCTTTTGACAAAAGTTTAAAATTATGTGTTATTGTAGGATATTTGTTTTTGTGATTTAATTTGTTAATATTATATTCTAAAATGTCTAGATTATCAATCCAAGATGTTAGGTTTATGCTATGAAGTATTTTCGTATAGCTTATTATGACTGGAATCTTTTCGTCTCTAATCGTAATGTATCCATGTCCTGTGTTAAGGTTTTGTACGTATAGTTTCTGTCCGTTTGTTACTGTTGTTGTAAGTAAAATTAGAGTCAGTAATGTCTGAAAGATAATAAACCAAAATATTTCATGTACTTTCGTATTTATAAATTCGTTTCACTTGTTTTTTATGGAACTTGCTTCCTTTTCTATCTTTAATATGGTCTTTATCTATGACCTCTACATTTTCTTTTTTGTGAATCGGTTTAAGCTTATTATTGTTCCTATTTTTGAGATAAAGGTGGTTTGTTTTTGTTAGATCTACATCCTTTTTGTTCTTGTTATGTTTGTCTATGTATTTTTCCTTATTTTTCCTTAGCCGTTCTATGATATTAGGATAATCTTCGCTTGATATAGATCCATTTGTGAAGTCTATAGGCCTTCTATTTGTTGTAGAATGAATCGTTTGGTTGTAGATGGTTACAGCTTTTAGGACTTTGTTTCTTAGGGTGTCCTTATTGTTGTCATCAGCTGTGAGTGTTCTTATGTGTTCATTAAGGGTTGAGTGGAACCTCTCGATGTCCGAGTTTCCAGTTTTGTGATAGGGTGTCGTTATATGCAGATCGACACTATTTTCTTTTAGGAATTCTTTAATGAGAATTAAAGAAAATCCTGTCTCTCCATCAGTTACTATTCTATTTGGAATGCCTAGAGTTGCAAATCTATGCCTTAATGTATTGAGCAAGGACATCCACGTTCTGTGTTTAATTTCATGTACCGATACATGTTTCGTGAATTTGTCTATCATCGTTACATACATTAGATTTATGTTTGCATACCAGATGTCAATATGAACTATCTGGTTCGGTTTTGTTGGAGTTTCCGTTAATTTCAGTGGGATTTTATACGGTAGTCGTTCGTATTTTTACTTATTGCAAATTTCGCAATTATTTATATATTGTTGGATTTTTTCTTTCAACTTAGGTGCATAATAAACATCTTTAATTTCCGCAAACGTTTCATTTATTCCCCTATGGTTTAGTTATCTATGTGTTTTAGTGATAACCATTGCTAATTTTTCCTCATCTTCCAAATCGCCTAAGAATTTACTACACTTGACGACTCTCAATAATTTATTTTTACTAAAATACTTTATATAAGTGTTCTGAAATTGAGCAAACAGATGATCTTGACTACAGTAAACTCCTACTATTCCCTTCAGTGGAATAAATTGTTTCATAATGTCCAAAATTAGATTTTCTTCATATGTTTTTAGATTGATAACTATTCTTTTTTTTTCTAAATTGACTGTATATTTTGTGGTTATTAGGGTTTTCTGTAGTATTTAATATTATTTGAGTTTTGTATATGTTCACGGGTGATTCTACAATTGGAGTATAGTCACTGTTGTCTTCGTCGGCGCTATGAATAGTAGCTAGTATCGATTGGTTATCCACTATATTTTCACTATTACTATCATCATCTAAATTTTCGTTGCTATTTGTTTCAATGTTTTCATTAAAGTAGACTTCCATTCTTGATAAGCCATCTGCCACTTGGTTATCTTTCCCTTTAACATATTCAATGTCAAAATTATACTCTTCTAGTTTTATTTTCCATCTTTGGAGTTTGGCGTTTGGTTCCTTGAGCGAACTTAGCCAAACAAGGGGTCGATGGTCGGTTCTAAATGTAAATTTACGTCCGTATAGGTAAGCTCTGAAGTAATTCATGGACCATAGGATGGCTAGAAGCCATCTATAGTAGAGTAATTGGTTTCATGCTCATTTAGCGTTCTGCTTGCAAAGCAGGTTGGATGTCCTTCTTGGGAAAGAACAGCACCCAAGGCATAATTTGAAGCATCTGTTGTCAAGGTAAATTTTTTATGGAAATCTGGGTATTTGAGAATCGGTTCGGACGTTAGCAATTTCTTTAGAAGCTCGAAGCTGTCAATATAGTTGGGGTCGTTTAAATTAATTTTTGTGTTCTTTTTTAAATAGGCTGTCATTGGTTTAGCTACCTTGGAATAATCTTTTATAAATTTCCGGTAGTACCCGGTTAAGCCTAAGAAAGACTTAATTTGTTTGGGCGTTCTTGGTAGCTTGGTATTCTAGTATAGCTTCAATTTTTTTTGGGTTAGGTCGAATACCTTCGGTTGTTATGATATGTCCCAAAAACTCAGTTTCTTTTTTCAGAAACTCGCTTTTATCAAGCTGAATTTTGAGGTTTACCTCTTTCAGTTTCGTAAATAATTTCTTGATTGAGTCAATATGTTCTTCCAAGCTGGTAGAGAAGACAATGATGTCATCGAGGTGTACTAGGCATTTTACCAATGAATTCATTAAGTATAGAGTTCATTAACCTCTGAAAGGTTGCGTGGGCATTTTTCAACCCGAATGGCATACGAGCAAATTCGTAATGACCATGATTCGTTGAAAAGGCCGTCTTTTTTATGTCTTCTTCCGCAATTTCGATCTGGTGGAAACCTTTCGCCAAATCGAGGGTTGTTAAGTATTGAGCTCTCCCTAGTTTGTCAAAAATGTCCTCGATATTTGGTATCGGGAATTTGTCGTCAATCGAAACTTCATTTAATTTCCGATAATCAACGACAATTCTCCACTTCTGTTTTCCGGAAGCGTCTTGCTTTTTTGGGACGACCCAGATAGGAGCAGAATATGGGGAATTACTAGGGCGAATAATGCCCTGTTCCAACATTTCATCAATTTGTCTTTTGACTTCGTCTTTGTGTACCTCTGGGTACCTATAAGACTTTGTGTAGATTGGAATATCATTTACTGTCCTTATACGGTGCTTAATTGCATTAGTAAATGATAGATCACTACCTTCTTAATAAAATATGCTAGAATACCGACAAACTAGGTTGGTTATACTCGTTTTTTCCTCCTTGTTGAGGTGGGCTATCCTTATTTGATTAAGGATTGGCTCCCTACTGGTTTCCGTGTTATATATTTCAAATTTTGGTACTTGTTTTTCATAGTCTTCTTCTTCCTTATTAAAAAATATTGGGATCACACTTTCGTCTATAATTAATAATCTTCGCTTGAAGTCAATAATTGCATCCAGCGGCAGTAAAATATTATTTCCTATGAGTCCATCAAAATATTGAATGGAACTTGAATTCGAGGAATTCTGCGGTTTTGTTCAACCCAAATTCTTCGAATTGAGGAATTCTTACTTTCTTGTGTATGTATATAGGAGTGCTTGTAGTTCGTTCTTCTATTGGTTTGTTAAGTTTAATCTGCCATTTAGGGTGGCATATCCCTGTATTGATAATGCTCGTTTCTGAGCCTGGATCGATTAGGATCCGGAGAGTTGTATTATTTTTGGTTTTAACTATTATATAGGGTAATTTCCCTGAAGGCTTGGTTGTTGAAAATCCTGATTATTTCTAAAGTTGCCTGAGTTATTAATGCGATTATTACTACTATGATTTGATCTATTGAAATTTGGGTTGTTATGATTATTCCGTTAAGGATTTTGATTTTGCCATTTATTAAAATTTTGTTGTGTACTGTGATTTGATCTGTTGTTATAATTATTCCATTGAGGATGATAATTGGGCCTACTACTACCTTCCCTATGGTTTTCGTTTTGTCTAAAATTTGTGCTACTTTCATAAGGTTGCCGTTTGTTCTGGTATCTGTATCTGTCATTTAGTCCTTGAGAATTTTTATTACACTTTCTATAATTTAAATTACTTTGATCTTGTCCTATGAAACTATGCACTGTATCTCTAATTTCTGTAATATCATACTTAGACATGATTGCATATGCTAATGATCCAGATGATAATTCTTTAATTTTTTGTACTAGCATTCCATTAAAAATATTTAACACTGTTTCACTGTTGTCGCTAAAGGCGGCAAATTCATTTATGCTTTCTACAATATTCTTTATTTTGACATTAAGTTCCTTAATACTACTTACAGTTAATCCACCGATGTCCTTAGTTATCGTCATCTCATCTCTGGAGGGTCTAAAATGCTTTTTCAATTTCCCTAAGCATGCGTTCCAATCCGCGGGTGGGTTTGTGTTTAGAAGATTCTTCGCTGGTCCTTGGATTTTTGTATGAAAGATGATTTCGTAAACCTGTGGTCTGTCTTCTTCTCTGTAGTTTTCCAGTATTTTGCTGACGGAATTTGCGAACGAGGGCAGTGTTCCCGGATCGCCTTTGTATATTGCGAGGTATTGGATTCCTTTTTCTATTCTCGATCTCGCGCTGGATGCTTGGTTATTTTGCATTAAAAGTTGGGTCAGTGCGACGAGGCATTGCTCGATGTTATTTTGTGCCATCCTGTCGATTCTTTGTTGATCAAAATGTCGATTGCGATGTCTATTAATTTTGAGTCTCTTTTTTTCCACGTTCTTCTTGTACGATGTTATTGGGTTAGGTTTCTTAATCGAAACAAGCGTTCACACACTTTTACACACGGTTTCTTTTTCGAAACAAATGATTCCGTGATCGGAATTTTAAGTTCAAATTCAATTCGTTTTATTCCTTAATCGGATTTTATTTTCCTTTGAGTTCACTTATCTTTATTCCTTAATCGGATTTAGTTCACTCAAACTATTCCTTAATCGGAATTTGAAAATATACGCGTATTCGAGACGTTCCGACTGCGCCAGTTATATTTTATTTGTCTACTTTGAATAAAAAAAAACTTCTATTTATTTATTTATTTATTTATTCTTCTTTTGACTTAAACATATTGAAACCATCTTAGAGACTAACTTATTCTAAAAGTAAAAAGTATGTTAACACCTCGGGAAGCTATGCATTCCATGGTAAAGGAATGCATTTGTTTACGAAATATTCATATTTCATATTGCACCGTATGAAATATGAATATTAGGAAAAAAACAAGATTTCTTGCAACGTGCGCAAAAATGGCTGCGCGTGCAGTTTAAATTTACTGTATTGAAGTGGGACGGGGAAAGGGGGCATATCCGTTTAGGACTGGTTTTGCTTTGTAAGCAAAATGGTATGGGAAACCGTTAGACGAAGGGGAATGTGGAGAATAATGGTGGCGTGGGTTTAGGTGGAGTCTCGGACGTAACAAGCGCAGGGCTGATGCATGCATTAATATACGAATGACAGGATAGATGAAGTTTACCTTAAGGACGGCCAACCTAAGGTGGTCAGGTCTTGGGGAACCCAGGGTATCTAAAGCTCTATGGCTACTTTTCGATAGTAACAGATCTATGGAGTTAATAAAACTGAGCAGGTTTAAGCTTAGAACACTAAGAGGAATTCTGACAGGGCACTGTCTCCTGCGAAAAAATGCAAAGGTTTATCGGATACAGATATCTGCAGTTACTGCGGAGATCTGCATTTTGCTGAGGACAAAACACATATACTGTGTGACTGTGAAGCAATAGAGCGCAGTCGAGGACAATTTTTGGTGAAATACTTCTTTGAAAACACAGAGGAAATAAATGACAAGGACTTTTTAAGGAAATTGGTTGCTTTACCAAGGAAACTGCTTAGGGTTTTCTGCCTTTTGAATTGAGCTGGTTCCCCCAGGGTTGCGAATGGCCCGTTTTGGTGCCTAGTGTTGTGTAATGGATTTCGTTTTCACCACACCCCTGTAAAACCTAACCTAACACAACATAGATGAAGAAGCTTCACATGCAGGGCATTCATTCACACGTGATCGAACAAGAACTTCCAAAGCCCGAAAGGGAGTCTAATGAAGCTGTATGTATTTAATATCACGGAGAATAGACTAGCACCTGTTCCACATTCCATCTTCGATCTATCTGTGTATATGGATATGGATATAGATTTCATATTCGTGTTTCATTCTTTCCTGCTGAATGTGCAATACCTTGTTTCCGGCAGACTGTTTGGCTGAGCCTGTAAGCGCTCTTGACAGTTAATTCGTGCTAATTGAGAATATTCCTCAATATTTTAATGTTATTTTAAAAATGATGGCGCGAGTAATGGTCATTACCTGTTACCTTGCATTTGATGATAGTTGCCAATCTCGAATTAAGGTGAATAACTTACATATTCATTGGAGGTTGCTATATTAAATTTACTCAAGCTCTTACATTATAATGACTGGTAAAAGGAGGTCGCTAATCGAACCTTATTTAGCTGACAGCACTACGTTGCTGTTGGCTGATATTCCAGTGGTGGCGTGCTGTGTCAATACGAAGACATTAAAAACTATAAAATGATATACGATACGACCGCCTTTTCAACTCATCTTGGACGGTGGTCGTCGCAGTGCCAGGTCCGCCGACGCGCAGTGCCCCATCGCTGTGTAGCAGTAATCATAGTGATCCGGTCAACTGTGATGTTGGTATTTAGCACCCGTGCTATATGTGATATTCTTTATGTAGGTAAACCTATAGCAGTCTATATGGACCAAGAAACCGCAAACCTAACACTTATCAAATGAAGCTTAATGTTTATTGGTCAATCAAATATTTTTGCTTTGGGTATGGAACTCAGTTCGATACCATTTTGAGAGTGATATGTAGTAATAGTATGCATATACACAAATATCTATCGTTTAGGCAGTAAATTGGAGATAAATATTATGAAAGTTTGCTAGGAATATTGTGTTCATAAGGTCAATTATTATAATTAAGAGCGACCGAATGTTGTTGGATCCTTATAAAAATAATTTCGTATAGCTTGCACTTAGGTGCAACACATTAAAAGACTAATATCTATAATTATGTTTCTCTTTAGTACCATGTGTTCAGTTCGAAACCATCTTGCGAGTGGTATTAAGTAATAGTATGGATGGAAATTTCTATCGTTTAAGTAATAAATAAGAGATAAATATAATTAAATTTTGTTTAAATTATTATAATTAAGAGCAAACGAATGTTTTTGGATCCTTATAAATATAATTGTATACAATTATAATTGTACACATTAAAATACTAATTTGTATTATTTTCAATTCCATACCATATGTGTTCAGCGTGAATGTTACTATTACCTCCTTGTGCTGTCTTTACTTCTCGTGGGTTACCACACTCAGGTCCTATGCTGGCCAAAGCTTCCGAGATACTTCACAGGTAGTTAGTGCTTTCCAACTGTTATTGGTTTTCATACGTATCTTGTTTTCCACTCGTTCTCTGAGATTACATAGTGGGGGCTTGATCGACTGTAGTGCTCTATCTTTATCCATTGCGGACCCCTTTCTCGCCAGTTCATCAACTATCTCATTGCCGGCTTTGTCACTATGTCCAGGGACCCAGCAGAGATTCGTGGAGTGCTGCGAGCAAATAACCTTAAGCTCTACGTGACAGCGGTGAAGTAGCTTCAATTTAATTTCTATAGCAGAAATTGCTCTTATAGCCGCCTGGCTGTCAATGAAAATGGTAATATCATTACGTGGTATTGCCAGCAATGACACCATTCGGTCCGCTTCCGCGATTGCCAGAATCTCTGCTTGGAAGACACTACTGCTATCAGGAAGCCTGATGGAGCAGTGTATATTCAATTCCTCACAGAATATACCAGCACCGGTTCCACATTCCATAATTGATCCATCTGCATAGGTGGATACCGATTTCCGCTTTGTGGGTTCATCTGTTCTCCATTCATCTCTGCTCGGAAAGGAGTAGGTGAATAGTCTATCAAAGTTCAGTTGGGGAGACATGTAGCCAGAAGTGACATTATTCCCAACATTTTTCTCTAGAATTTTTGCGTGCCCGAAATTGGATGGGTTCCATGTATTAGTTTGACTATGCAGATTCTTCCATGAATAGGTCCAGATTGAGTTAGATTGAGAATTGCCTCCAAACCTGCCGTAGGTGTGGTTCTCATTGCGCTGGTTGTTCCTATAAATGCTAGTCTTTGTATCTTTGTCATTGCCTTCAGATTGGTCGCCTTGCCGGCGGCTTGCCACCAGACAACGCTGCCATATGTGAGTATTGGCCGCACGATCGCCGTATACATCAACAAGATTATTTTGGGGTTTGGTCCCCACCTCAGCCAAAGATGCGGTCACATGCGTAGAAAGCGTTAGCTGCTTTTTTCACTTATTCATTGACATTCGGCTTCCAATTAAGTTTCCTGCCTAGGATCATACCCAGGTATTTCGCCCTGTCCGTCACCTTTAGAGGTATTCCTTCACGAGTTGGTGGCTGGAATTGTGGTATTATTCTTCTGTTTGTAAAAAGGACAAGCTCAGTTTTTTGGGGGTTGACACCCAGCCCGCATTGCTTTGTCCATGTACTAAGTGTTCTTAGTAAATTCCCTAGGAGGTCACTTATGGTTTGTAGGAATTTTTTTTTTCCAAGCAAAACTACATCATCTGCGTATGCAGTTACCCTGACCCCCATATTCTTTAATCTGATTAATATTTCATTAATGACAAGTACCCAGAGTAGAGGGGAGATGACCCCTCCCTGCGGAGTGCCTCTTGCAGCAGTTACTCTAAGTTCAGTGTCACCCAATTTCGCGTTGATGTTCCTTTCACTAAGTAGATTTATAATCACATTAGTAAGAGATCAACATTTGAATTCTGTAGTGCTCTCTTGACTGCGCATGTTTTGACATTATTGAAGGCACCTTCAATATCCAAGAACGCCGCCAGTGTATATTCTTTATCTTTTAATGATTTCTCTATAGTGTTAACGACCTCATACAGTGCGGTTTCCACCCCTTTGCCTTTGATATAAGCATGTTGAGCAGAGGAAATCGCACTGTAATCTAATTGACTGCGTATAAAGACGTTCATTTGTTTTTCAAAAGTTTTAAGAATAAATGATGTCAGACTTATCGGCCTGAAGTCCGTGGCGGTAGTGTAGCTGGATTTCCCCGCCTTCGGAATGAAGAGGACCCTAACCTCTCGCCAGGTTTTCGGAATGTAGCCGCATTCCAGACTCCGAATGAAAAGTCTTTTTAAGATCGGTGTAATAATAGTCTTAGCTTTCTGGAGCATGATTGGAAAAATACCGTTGCATCCAGGGGATTTGAACGGAGAGAATGTATCAACTGCCCAGTTTAATTTATCTTTGGTTACAAGTTCTACCGGGATTGTCGCTGTTGTGGTATTAAAACTAGACTGATTAGTCTGATTCATTGTACAGCCCGAAATGAGTCTGCAGTAGTAGACTGAGAGTCTCCTCACAGGATTGTGTCCAAGTGTCATTAGTGTCTTTAAGATATCCGGGAACTGAGGATTCTTTGGACAGCACTTTCCGAAGTCTAGCCGATTCTGTGGTGCTTTCGATATCACTACAGAAAGTGCGCCGGGTTGTGCGGTTGGCTTTTTTGAACTTCCTCTGGCCGACCTTGTATGTATCCCAATCCGTTTGGGAGTTCGTGGGCTTTGCCACGACCTTTTTTAAGGTTTTCAATTTTGGACCCACGAGTAAGGGAGAAGGGAGGTCATCCTGTACTCACCCCCTGTATACAGAAAAGGGGAATTGAAATTGAAACTAGAGGTCCCCAGGTATCTAGAGTTCACTGTTAAAAGACACATAACATTGTGCCATACATCCCATGGGCACAATAGTTCACCCGGGATTACGGGTTTTATCAAGTTATTCCCCTCCAGATCCGTTATATTTCGTCTAAAGCAGTGGCACCTCGTGCAGGGTGTGGTTTTTCACCACGTATAACGGTCTTGAGGACAACCCCTGGTTTCTTACCGAAACCTCGCCACCTACTTCTCGTGGGTACTCAACGATATCCAGCACAGCAAACCTTATGACTTTGGATTCAAATCATTAAAAGATGTTTTTGAGAATTAGATAATTATCTTTTGACAAGTATATTTAAGGTCGTCTGTTGCTCAAGTGACATAGTTTCCTGGGTATGCAATCTTGGATAGATCTTTCCACCCAAGACAACTGGGCGAACAGCCCTTACATGCCTCCAATAAAAAAGGTGTTTATGTGAAATTTATAAGAAAATCTTCATTATTTGAAAAGAACCACCAAGAAGTGGGCGTGGCCGGGTAATATATTCGAAAAATTAATGGCTAAATATCTTGTTTAACAATTTTTTTCGGTTTCTATGAATTTTTTCGGGGAAAACATAATTTCAGTGAAGCGACCATAAAAAGTAGGCATAAAAAAAAAATCTATATGACAAACTTATAAGGAAGGCAGTGCTTACATATCTTGTAAAGGTTGTAGTACTCTATCCCTTTAACTTTAATAGAATAAAAAAAACTCTACCGTTTCGAATTACTAGGCAATATGTGATCCAAATTTCAGCTTTTTTGCTTCAATTTATACACCTAAAAATTCCATACGGACGGTCGGAAGTTGGTAAATAGTCTTAAGTTTTGGTTCTGATCATAAATATATATTGTTCTTTCAGGGGTCTACGACGAAAATTACAAAACTAGTGTCAGAATTAATATGCCGTTAGAATGGGCTCTAAAAATAACATGGTTCTAAGTTCACAAGAGGTGAGTATGGTAGAGGGGAAAAAAGGAAAAAAAAATCAATTTCTGGCTTAGATTTTAACTCCATTTAATTTTCAGTAGTCAAAACTAATTAAAAGGCTAATTTGCGAACGCATCCAATAATTTCATCGACATTTTTTTCTTTAAATCATGAAATGATGAAAGCAGACAGTTTCCTAAGCCCACAGTTTGTGAAAGACATCTGCCTTAATTCCTATGAGACATTTTTAACTTTCTTGTAAATATTAGTATTTTAATGGTAAAGTTATTGCAATCGTGCGGAAATTTCGAACTCAAACTGAGTGCGCCGGGTTGTGCGGTTGGCTTTTTTGAACTTCCGCTGGCCGACCTTGTATGTATCCCAATCCGTTTGGGAGTTCGTGGGCTTTGCCACGCTCTGCTTCTCTAACCAATGAGTTGGTTAAATCGGAAGGTGGATTGACGTGGCATGTATATTGCGGCCAGTAGAAGAGCGTTTTTTCCCACCCTGTCCCATTTGACCACAGTTTGGTCGATATTGCTGAGGCTAGGTAAGAGAAAAAGTTTAGTTTGTTTACTGGCGACGATACATGTACGAGACCAGCAAGTCTTTTGACCCCCGTATTTTACCCCGGAAGATTCAGGGTTCCTGTACTAGGGCAACATCGATTTTTCTAGTCTCCATAAGAAGAACTAGATTGGCGCTAGCCGCCTTACTGTGATGAAGATTTATTTGTATTATCTTCATCACGGGCAGCTTTTACTTCTCCTCCGCTCTTCTGCTTTTCCGCTACCAGCCTGAACTTGCAGCGTGTAATGCCTACACGGACCTTGAAGTCATGCTTGCGGAGTAGCGGCAGCGATTTGTGACTTAAGAGTATTGTCACTTCCATACCCTTTTCGGTGTACTCACTCGTTCTTAGGACTTTCCACTCCCTGCTTTGAAGTTCCGAGTTAAGGAATTGCAGGTTGCGTTCAATCCTTTCCGTGGGTAGGTACGGACCTCGAATGAGTATTCTTTCTTATGGTCTGGTGATGCTGAGAATCTCCTTTCTATCAACAACACGCAGATCTGCATTTGACCAAGGTGCTTTGGTGTTGTCGACGAAGTTCTTTAACCATACCAGCGTTTCTTTATCGTCACATTCCATCATCTTGAATCCTTTGAAGGTGATTAGCTGTCCAAAAAGTGGAAGCTTATCCTATGCCTTCATGATAGCGTCGTTGACACCATCTAGGATTCTTTGCTCTATGAGTTCCCATTGGCTAGCGGTTAGTCTTCGATTTGGAATGCCAAGGTCGATAATTGCGACACCAAGACTTTCCTTCACCTTCTCAGCAAATTTCGGTTTTTTTGGCCTGCCTACCTACAACCGGGGAGATTGTGTCGTCATGCCTGCCTCTTTTAGAGACTCCAGGAGCGTTCTCAGATTTGGATGTGTCCAAATTCAGTATCCTTTGGCTTAATTGGCTTATCGACAACAGTAACGGCACTGTCCAGATTCGAGTTTGCCTCTTCCGGTGAAACATTATTGTCTTCCTTGTCCGCTACTTCTTTTGCGGTGTCAGATGTAACAGACCCTTGCCCCGATAGGCTAAGGCATATCACAGGCATGGGCGGTTGCATCAGAGCGCCCTTGCTCGAGGTTTTAGAGAAGCCAGCCCTCGGTGGGCTATTAGCACAAGGCTCATCACCTTCCAAAGATTGACTTCCTAGAAAATCAAGAGCATTTTGAAGTCGCGGTTTGTCATTGTCTCCTAAGTGTTGTCTTTTTGGAGCTTTTTAATCGTCATTTTGCAATTTATTACTTTTTTCCTAATTGAGGCTGTTGACGATATGGAGAATTGGGCTAAGCTGGCAATGGAACAGGTGTCACCATCTTCAAGAAAAAGCTTCTCAAGTCTGAGATCAACCGTTCCCTCGCTTCCCTCAACCGAAGCAGCCTTATGTATTGACGGTTCTTGGAGAGTAAGAGAAGTT